>RWGZ01001758.1:463190-714796 GCA_009725065.1 Utricularia reniformis | reverse complement strand
CCATTAATTTAGAGATTAATGGGCCATTAATTTAGAGATTAATGAGTCATTATTTATTGGACTTTATTAATGATGGGCCTAGTGAGTTATAATTGGGATGAACTAATCACTTATATAAATATGATTAAAGTGTTAATGAAGTGGAGTTTTGACGGTAGACCTAATGGAGGGTTTTATTGATAACCTAAAGAAGGAAGCTGTCATTCACTTCTTTTTCGCCCGGGAAACCTACGACTATGCCCACCAAAAGATGATTTTTTTCCTTTTGTTTTCTACATCGTGTTTTCCTATTGTAAATCTACGAATTTGACGTTTATAGTGGATTCAAAGACTACGGCCGGAGTGATTTTTTATCCTTTCTTTTACATAAAGGTTTTCCACCTACAAAAATCGTGTTTTTTTATTCTTATTCACTTATTAAATTTCATTAGACCCCTACCGATAAAAGAAGATCTAAATTTTGTTATTGCTGATTTTTAGCATTGATAACACAGCTTTTATCAGAGAATCCGGTGCTCTCAAACGACACATTCCATAGAGGTTATGACTGAAAATCCAACTTCAGAGTCACCTTATCCAGATTCCATTGACTATGAGAAACAAAACCTGCCTTCATCAAAGGAAAAGGAAAAGGGAAATCTATTGGACAAAGAGCAGAAGCAATTGATGGACTACTGGAACTGTCTGCTGACTTGTTTCAGCAAAGCATGTTTGAAGGTTTTGAAACAATTCGGAAAAAGAAAAGGTTTCTCTGAGAGAAACGGCAATCTGGCTTGCGAAAAGTCGTATGATCCCTCCCTTGGTTTTGTTTCTTTGAAAAGTTGGTCAAGAGTGTAAATGTGCCTATTCTTTCATGATATTGTTCTTGATACTCACTGCTCATGTATTTAAATGAGTTATTAATTTACTAAACCAAACAAAAAAGCTCTCTTCTGGTTTATCAACCAGGTGCAGGGAAGTATTAACAATAGAGCAGAGAAAAGTACCATGGTGTTCTTGAATAATTTATATACGGCTGATATCCCGCCCAAAGACCATGGTGGTTAGCCAGTTTATAGCGACGTAGAGCCTGTTTCTCCAGCTGATAACACGGGTCAGATAAGCAGAGCGCCATATGAACCAGCTCAGGAAACCTGCCAGAGAGATTCCTCTTCCTTCCTGTTCAAAGTAAAACAAAAACAATCTTAGTTTCCTTGATTATATAATCCAGATTAATAAGTGTGAATAATTTTCGACCTTGCTCTGCCTCAGGTCCACCAACGCCTTGTATCTTCCCAGTGTAGCCATGCTCCCCATATGCTTGTACACGAAAGGGTCCCCAAAACTGATGTCTCTAGCCTGGTTGGCACGCCCTCCACCTTCTTTCCCGAGATGATTCAGTAGTTTTGCCAAGTACTTCCCTTGTCGTTCTGCTACCTGAAACAAATATGATTTTGATTATGTAGTACGGCTGGAAAGGCTGGAATGAAACATCTCACCTGAGCCAAGGCTGGAAGAACAGGCTTGCCTGTGCTTTCAAGGAAGCCACTACAATCACCGATGGCAAACACATCCTGCACGGAAGGAACTTGTAACCATTCATCTATTCCGATCCTGCAGTTAGTGACATTTTCTCATTCTAAATTTGTTCTTCCAGAGAACCAAGTATGGAAAATGCATTTGAGTCTGGAAGATACACCTTCCTCCTGGTGCTTTGGGAACATCCAGGGCACTCACGAATGGTGATGGGCCCACACCGGTAGACCAAACCAGAAGTCCATAGGGAATGTCAGTATCATCACTGAGAACTATTTTTTCAGGTAGGACATCCTTCACGATTCCACGAACTAGACGAACACCTGACTGAGAAACTTATGCATCAATCTCAACAAATCCTAAATTGCAAAATGGCAACCAAATGCACCCATAAATGCAAATTTAAAGAAGCAATGTGGGCGTTATGGTTATATATATGAAAATAGATTATTCCCCACCTTAAGCAATTGCTTGACTGCATACGTCCTGAGGCGATCATCAAACGATGATAGAATCTCATTTGCCTGCATGTTATAGAACCATATGTGTGTCAACTTTTAAACATGCATATGAATGTAGAGAGGTTTAATTAGGCAAACCTCAACGAGGGTAACGTGAATATAATCCTTCACATGGGCATATTGTCTATAAACATCCTTCTGTATGAAGTCGCTCAGCTCACCACTGAATTCAACACCAGTTGGACCACCTCCAACAACAACGCAGTGCAGCAGTCTACGCTTCTCATTCTCGGAGATTCCTATTTCACCATCAGATTCGGAAAATAGATTGAACAACATGCCAATATCCACTCTTTATTCAGAATCAGTAGCAAAAGATCATGTACCTGGCACATCTGATAGCATAAGATTAAGCAGTAGCTTTCTCCGAATTTCCTGAGCATGTTGTACTTCACGAAGAAAATGTGCGTGCTTGTTAGCACCCTTAATCCCAAATGTTGAGGCCTGAGCTCCTGAGGAAATTACTAGCTTATCATAAGCAACATTGAAGTTCCAGGGTTTTACAGTCTCAGCTCCTTCTGTAACTGTTTGGCAGAGGACCTAAAAAGCCCAGCATTTTACTCAATATTATGGAGTTGTTCTGGTGCTTGAGCTTAACGAAGATAATGTGCTAATGTTCTGGATTTTAGTCTCAAATTCAAATTTTTATAAAAATAATAATGCAAATTTTTGCAATAAAAATCACATTGGAAATGATTAACAAAATTGAATACGCAGAAAATCTAGATGTGGAATATGTATTTGCTATGAGTTGGCGAACCAACAAAGAATATAATAAAAAATATTCTGACTTCAAACGCAGAAAATTATAAAATTCAGTAGCATTTTAATTCCTACTAACATTTAAGTAACATCACATAAGTAAGATCAAAAACAAAAGAATCGGATTATTTGTATTTCAAGGATAAAAAGGAACCTCACAACAGATTCAAAAGTTTATCCTACACATAAATGAAGCACTTTGAGCCTCAACAGAGAAAAAAAACAAAACAGAAAAATATCGAACACCTGGTGATTGTCAAAATCAATTCCAGTACACTCAGCGAGGAAGAAATATGAACCGGGAACCCGAGAAATTGCCGGTTGGATCTGGCCGATGGGCTCGGCCACCGACCGGAATTCGAGAGTTCCCACGCAGGTTGAGGCGAGGAGCGGAGTAAATACCATGTGATTTCTCGGCGAAATACAAACGACATCGTACAACTTGGTGTCAATGTCCTTGATCAACCGACAACCAGCCCAGCCTGAGCCAAGAACCACCACTCGGGGTTTCTCATCCGACTTCGTCGGTGGCAGCCCAGAATGATACTCTGCCGAAACAGAGCTGAAGCGCCGGATGAATTCAGTGAGCAACGACGGTGGTTGTAGAGTCACCGAAACTCTTTTTTCCCACCGAGTTTGCTTCCCGGCGGCGGCACAGATACGGGCAAAATTCGCCAGCAACGGCATTGATCTGTCGTTCTTTGGCGGCTGATCAGTGTTGGATTGGAAGTTTATGATTTTTTATTGAACGTTTTCAATAATTTTATTTCGATTATAATTAATTGGGAAACGTTTACTATTTATAGTATATATTTTGAGATAAAAATATTTTAATCATTCTTATTTCGTGTTGTTGAAAAAGTCATATTTATTTTTGTATCTCTTGAAAATAGGTTATAAAACGTTAAATACTGATGGAAAACATCCAAAACTAAAAATAAAAATATATTTTCGCTATTGTTGTTTTAAGGGCGTGAAAGTTAGGTTCTTTAAATAGACAGATACAAAAGTTACTAAAACAGAATTTAACTTAAGTAATTGAGTGTGAGAGTCAAATGAATCAAAAGATTCATGTTTGGTTCTCGAAGGGATTAAGAAAATTTTTAAATTAACTAATAGATAATTTACATTTATTAAGTGATTTATTATAAATATATATAATAAAAGAAAATGAGTTTCAAGTGAAGTTATTTGGGAGAAAAATTTAATTTGATTAATTCAACTTATAAAGCTTTGGAATAATTAGAAAATTATAATAATGAAACTATTATATTTGAACTTCAAGTTTAATTACCTAAAGGGTACAAATTTTCCAATTTGAACTTCAAATATATACCAATGAATTTAGTCATTTGATTAAAATATGATCAAAATAGCTTTTATTGAAATTAAATGTGATTAATAATAACATTTCCCTTAGCATTAAAGTTAAAGTCTTTATTCAGTGTAGTTATTTAACAACAAATGGTATAAATGTCAAATGATATTAAATATATGTGATCAATTTGAAGTTTAAAAGTATATATGATGAAAAAAGTTTAAAATCAAATAAGTATGATTTTTAATGTTATTTTCCCATAATTAATTACTCGAGAATTGTCAAGAAAAAAGAAAGGGCGACCCGCATATTTAGTTTCCACAGCTTCCTAATTTTGGTAAATTTGATCCCCAAAGTTTTCTAATTGTAACAATTATGATCCCCGTAGTTTTAAGTTGACAAAACAAGTCCCAACACTTTCAATATTTTGGCAAAACCGACCCTCAATGTTTAATGTGTGTGTCAAATTTGATCCTCAATATTTTCAATTTTGGCAATTGAAGTCTTCAAATTATAATAATGATGTATTTGATCCCCTTAGTATACTAATTTTGACAAATTTGATCTCTAATGACTTTATCAGTCCTCAAAGTTTGAATTTATGAAAATTACGATTTTAAAACTTAAACAATAATCAATGATTTCATAACTATTGGTGTGAAAACGGGAGGCACCAGAATTTGTCACTTAGAGCCCGATATCGAGTTGTAGGGTCGGATTGTGATTTCCGGGTATGATACTGTAAAATATAAACCATTTTTCGAATCCATATAAATGAGAAAACATTTGATTTTTCGGTCATAACTAGTTCAATTAATCAATTTAAGTTAATATTTTCTTTATTAAAAATAATAAAAAATGAAGTCTCTTTGTCGGTCATAACTCAATTCGTTCGGTTAACTAATTCGATCGATTGTTTTCTACCTATAAAATGCATCATCATTTAACCTGAAACAAGTTGAATCGAAGTTAAATTAAATGTCAAACGTTAGTAAATGCGTCAAATAACATTGTTTAAATTGGATGACTGAATTTATCAAATCAATAAACTTTGGAGATCTACACTGATACTGCGTGTAAAATATGAAGACTAATTTTGTGATAATCAAAATTTGATGACGTATTTTGCCACTTTGTGGATTAATTGTCAAATTATATAAATTTTGAGAAATACACCATCTTAAAAAAATGAAATAAATTTTGGGATCAAATTTAGTACGGTGAAAATTTGGGGATAAGGGCACTATTTTATGAAAATGAAACAAATAAAAAATCATTCTCGGCGTCATTCGATTTGCTGGCTCAGCGTCTCGATCTCAGTCACCAGTAACCCTATCGCCGGAGAAACCAGCGTCTGGCAGAGCAGTTTCGGCAAATCAAGATGAACGACGCGGATGTATCAAAGCAGATCCAGCAGATGGTTCGATTCATCCGACAGGAGGCCGAGGAGAAAGCCAATGAGATCTCCGTCTCTTCTGAAGAAGTACATCGTTTGTTGTTTTCTTCTTGATCTGGTTTAGGTCATAGGATTTTTCGTATTTCGCTTGTTGTTCCCCCATTTCTTAATTATGTATCTTGTACATGTAGGAGTTCAATATCGAGAAGTTACAGCTAGTCGAAGCTGAAAAGAAGAAGATCCGGCAGGAGTATGAACGAAAAGAGAAACAAGTTGAAGTCCGAAGAAAAATGTAAGTTTGGTATTATTTTGTTGATTCAAATGAAATGCAAAATTGATTCTTTGTTGGAGTCATGTAAGTGACCGAGGTTGATTGATATCCCTGTCTTTGATCAGCAATGTATCTGTTAATACTTGGAATTAAAGCTGAGAACTTGCTGTTTCCCGCCCTTTTGAAACTTTCATGTAGTTATGCTTTCTAATATTGTTCTTTTTCGCTGCTTGCGCAATTGACTTCAATTTTTAGCTTTTAGCTTTATACTTCATTAATTTCATATGGTTTTAGTATTGCAACATTACAGTTCCGGTAATAAATTCTTGACATAGTGTTTTGTATGATCTTGCTCGCAGTGAGTACTCAATGCAACTGAATGCTTCTCGGATTAAGGTTCTTCAAGCTCAGGATGATTTAGTGAATTTGATGAAAGAAGCTGCATCTAAGGAGCTTCTTCATGTTGGCCATCATCATCATTTTCATCATAGTTATGAACATCTTTTGAAGGATCTTATCGTGCAGGTTGGCCAGATATGCACTTTATTGTTTCCATATAAATAGTTGGTTTATTCCATCTGTATTCTTCAGAATTGTGGCAAAATGATAAAAAAGGATACTGTTATCCAGACACTAAATTTGAATTGTCATGCATAATATAAAACTTTGGTGATGCAATGTGAAATAGTGGTTCTTATGTAGACATCATGTAAACCTTGATTTGTATCCTGAAGTTCCAGTTTTGATTAGTTTAGTTACCGCAAAAAAACTATGCTTATTTCTGCATTGTACTAATTTTGATAAGTGCCATCACATGATGTACTTATAAGCAAATACTTTTTGGGTGCTTAAATTATGCCTTTCCAATTGTTGCTTTTCATCCACCATTTCAGGGTTTGCTGAGGCTGAAAGAGCCCTCTTTATTGTTGCGCTGCCGTGAACATGACTTGCATATGGTAAAGTCAGTATTGGATTCAGCAAAGGATGAGTATGCTCTAAAAACACATGTCCATAATCCAGATATCATCATTGACCATGTACACCTTCCGCCTGCCCCATCTCATCACCACACACATGAACTTTCCTGGTAAACACTACTTAATCTTTTTTCTTATGCAAATTTATTCTGCTTCTCGAAATATCAATTATCATCAGTTGGCCTTCTCTTCTATGCCCGATCTCCTTCAATATGCATATTTTATCTTGAAAATTCAGTGGCTAACTTTTGATGTAGAAAGGTGTAAGTCTCATCGTTGTTCTCTCATATGTTTTCAGCTCTGGAGGTGTAGTCTTGGCTTCTAGAGATGGGAAAATAGTATTTGAGAACACTCTTGATGCTAGACTCGATGTTATGTTCCGAAAAAAATTGCCACAGGTACTCTTAATGGATCCTTTGTATTTTCCTTCATTTTTGTGCTCCATGATTTCCATTTCCACCTTGTTCTTTCAGTCCTAGTTAATTTTTGTTATTTCTGAACATATAGCCAGCTATTCATCGGCATTCTTATTCATTTGTCTTCATTATTCTGTAACATCGCCAACTAGTTACATTCTCTCCCAAGTTGGTTTGTTTTGTTTTGAATTGCAGATACGCAGGAGCCTGTTTGGTGCGGTTACTGCATGATGCGTTCCTGTCTGCACATCAGAACGCCTTCTGGTTGTTGGTTTGATGTTTTTCTCCTGATCTTGGGTGTCATGACATTCAGCATTCCATATTTTCTGTATGGCATTTGTTGGAGTGCTTGGTTTTCTTTGCCGAATCCTTGTTTGTTATGTTATAGTAATAAACCCATTTCCAATAAAAAAAGTTTGATACAAGGGCGCATACTTTAAAGTTCAAAAGTGTCAAAAATGTTTTGTTAGATTGATTATAATTAGCTATAAAAACCATGATTTTTTAGTAAAAATTGTATTCTATTTTCATTGGGTGTCGTTTAAGTGCCATGCAAACCTTGTGATGTACAGGTTAAGATTTCAATCACTTTCATAAAAACACTAAAACTATCACTTATTTCCCAATCCAACAATAAGAAAATGACATCCAAGGGAGAAAGCAGCAGCATTTTGTACACGAAACAGCATCTTGGCACGAAATATAATAAAATAATACTCACTACGGATACAGACCATTAGTTCAATCCACGGGATCGATAAGTCTACTGTACAGATAAAACACTGAACCAACTTCTATAACAAACTCGCTTTTGAGTTGATTCATCTCATAATGACCCATGAGCCTTGAGGACTGCTTCATAAACCATGTCAATGAATTTATTGTCCTGTCAACATCAGTTCATATAAATTAAATCAAGCTTCAACTCGAATGGAGACGACAAGTCAAAAATCATGTCTCAGTAAATGATATGGCAAGAGGTATTGTTCGGTTAAAGAGTTCTCAGCCTTCTGGCAGGGTAGTTCACGAGAACACAAATAAAGCTTGAAATATAAACAGATTCAAAATAACAAATTAAATCTGCTCTTAACGAAGAGAAAGTAAAGCATATGTATGATGAGGAATGTGGCAGAGTGTTTAAAAGCAAAAAATAGCATTCAAGCTAGTTTAGGAAGTTCTCTGATGACTTACTCACGTATGGGTGTTGTTTTCGATTTCGTTAATAATGCAAGTGAGACAGACAGGCAAAAAAAACTGTGTACCTGAACAAGTGTCTGAAGGGCATCCCTGACGTTTTCTCTGCTTATTATCGAACCATAACTTGATGTAAGAACCGGAGTCAGCGAAGGTGATGGAGTAGGTGGTGGAAATGGCTGGAGTAATGGAGTACCATATGGTTGTTGTGGGTTCCCATGATTCAAAGGTGGTGCAGTTGGTACCGAGGAAGTTATGGGTGGCATTATCAGTGGAGAACCGAAAGGAGGTGGTGCAAAAAAGGATGATGGTTTCACCAAATCAGTAGCATGCCTTGTACCAGCACCAGGCTCAGAATTTTCATGAACGGACAATAAAGTGTTCAATGGAGGAATATTCGAGGAACCCTGAGGTACTGACAACGTTGGGAAAGTAACACCAGGTTGGTCAGTAGGAACAATGTTTTGAGGAGACAGGTATGGGATTGCTGCATTAGGAGCACTTTCGATGTTTGCAGTGGTCTGTACAGGAATTACAGAGGCAGGAGATTGATACGTCTGTCCAGAGTTTACATTCCATGAATTTCCCACATGTACAGCAGGCTGCATGAATCACCGTTACGTTAAACATTAGAATGCAGGATAAATATATTGTTACAGAAAATAAACATATGAATAATATTCTAAACACACTCTAACAACAAGAGCAGTGCATGTGCCTAAGAATGTGAACTCTACACTTCTCAAGTATTTTTACAGGCAACTGAATCAATCGAGACAAGTGAAATCAGTCTTTTGTAACCATCGAACCAAGCATCTACGAACCATAGATACATGAAAGCAAATGACAGATCTAAAGAAGACATTTTTCAAATCAAATTATGGATGCAAAATACTCTAATTTTATAAATTGATAAAGCATGTAAAATTGAACTTGAGATAATATTAAGCACATGAAAAGCATACACTGAAAAAATTAACAAAAGCTCGGTCATCAAGAATATCTGCAAAACCAGTCGAAGAAGTGGATGATGGCTCCAAGGGACCATCAATTACTGCCATTGTTGGAACAGCTTCAAGTTCTTCAAATTCGCTGCAAAATTATAACAGGGAATAATTCAATCATCGTTTCTTTTTGTACCAAGAGTGATTGGATTAACTACAACATAACCTTTTTGTAGGCCCATAATAAAAGGGAATAACTAGAAAACATACCTTCTAGAAGGGGAAAGTTTTGTTTTTGTGGGCACCTTTGCAAATGCGCTAAGTATCCTAGCACAAAACATGACCCACGAGACAAATTGCTAATAAGAAACAGATGAATGGCGCATAAACAAAATGACTTGGCTCAGAAGATACATAAACATTGAAAATTTAGAACAAAAATAAATGTCAAAGAGATCTAATTCTATTCAACATTTTCTGCCCCTAAATTCAGATGTGCAAATATTAGGAAGGATGCTATCATGCCAAAAGTTCATGTAAACAGAGGTTTTTTTAAATGCATTAGATTTCAAAATTACAATAACTATCAATATTGGAAAACATTGCCAAGTATCCACGTACCTGCTGAACAAATTTGCAACCTCATCACATTCATGTGCATTGTAGAACCATATGCCATTTACCTCTTGAGAAGCATTTCGATACAATAGATATGGCACCTGCACTTCAAACTCAAAATCTTCCAGAAGATTCTCCACCAGATTATCTGCTTACACCAACAATAAATAGGTGAGCAGACAAGAAAACTTCAGCATTAATTGTAACGTTTTCAAAATCCATTTTGAGATCACGAAGTCAATTATATAAAAACATATACAAAGAATAATCATTAAAAACTTGTGAACATTTTGAAAACCTACTATATATCATATAAGTTAATAAAAGTTGCAGACGAGTTGCATAAAGAAAAATTAATATAGTGATTGAAAAATTTTCTCAGCTGCATATGAATTTCACATACATTCCTTGTTGGCAACTGATCGAAAACAAATAGCATCGTGTATTAGATCTATGATTTAGTTGACATGCCATATGAGAAAATCACAATGAAGTTAATAAATCAAGAACACCACCACCAAAATATGTACGAACCAGTGCTCCGACGATTCATTACAATGAACTGAAATCTTGGCTGGGTATTCCTGCATCAGCAGAATACATAAACAAATTAAAAGGCATTGTTACACTTCGTATCTTCTTCAGCTCCATGAGAGTAAATACACGCGCAAAATTACAACTTTGGCAAATTGAAAAAATAAAAAACGTAACCAAACCTTTTAACGACAAAGAGGGATCCCTCAACATCCTTCCTACTCTGCAAGCAAAAAATCATCAGTAACGTATATGAAGCAGCGGAAATTTGCCCAATAAACATATATAAGACATGTTGTGCCGCTAAAGTTATCATCTTGACTTACCCATTGGTTCGTATCGATGTTAAATTCATAAAGAGTGACATGGGCAGCGGTAATGAGAATCTCTTCCACAAAGTGATCAATTCGCTGCAACACAGTCAAATTGAGCAACTTGGTGCTCTTTTCATCCAAATTGGGTGTCAATTTCCCGTTCTCCGACATCTTCTGAAGCGATTTTCTAGAGTGTACGCGAATAGCGACGCATACCTCTTTTACGAGTAAATCTTGAAAACCACAAAAACTCAAAGCCAATTACACAAGGAGCCCACAATTTTTGGGATATTATAATTTAACTCCCGAATTAATTCTTTTTACAGTTCCTCGCTATAAAGGCCCAACCGCCCCAGACCAGACCTAATCTCGATAACTCTTTGAGGTCTTCGATCAGAACTGTCTTCCGCTCCTTGTCGCGATTTCCGATTGGGTAACTGTAATACACATGCTTTGTTTTATATTTCGTTGTTTTTCGAAAGCGGAATGGAATGGTGTATAACATCAGTCAAAGAAGATTGTATTATGTACAATGGTTTTGGCATACGTTCTTCACTAGGGTTTAGGCATACATGGTTTCTGGAATAAGGTCGGATGGAGTGAACTTTACAATCCATTTTATGATGACAGCGTAGTTACTGTATAAGCAAAAGTTTTCACTATTTTTTATTGTGATCATTGGTTGCCGGAAATGTGAGATAATCCTTGGAACACACCAATTGGGGCGTTATCGAAGCACTTGATGAAACAAGAACACGAAATTCAAACTTGAGACTTCTTGGATGCAGTGGGAGAGTGATATTTAAAGTTGAAATGATAGTTCTATTTACTTTGAAGAAATAAAACAATTTTGTAAAAAACATTGTCAAATTTATTTACGTTTTCCAGTTCTGACAATGTAATTTCTTCCTAAATAATGTGCATGGATGGTACCTTAGCGTCATGGTGTTGATAATTAATGAATGGGTCTTTATGTTCACTTGAAGCTTTTTTTCAGCAGGATTTGCTTCTGATGGCTACTAGAATTGCTCGAAGGGTTATATCTCGTAGGCTTTCAAGTGGTGGCAAAGTCCTCGGGGAGGAGGAAAAGGCTGCTGAAAATGTGTATATAAAGGTGCAGTGCAATCCAAATATCATTTATGGATTGAACTAATCCTTTAGATGGGTTATATGTGTTTGTGAATTGTGAGAGCTTAACTGGAACTAGGCATATTATATCAGTTTATACATCATAGTTGCAAGTGTATCAATTCCAAACACGACCTATATGTCTTTGAATTGTTTACTTGTTAGATTATGCGCATCATGGATTAAAGTTTGTTAATCTTGCTTTTTCGTTAGATGTCTAGACTTAAACGTAAATTGATTAAGCATTCTTACTACGAATTTTTTGTGGAATGTTTCAGAAAATGGAACAAGAGAAGCTGGAAAAGCAAGCCCGTAAGGTATATTGTTCAATTGCCAATATAAAGTATTTGACTCAGTTCTATGCATTATTGGCTCCTTGTTCAAATAAGTGAGACAGAATCTGTAGTTGTTCTGTTTAAAACGTACAAATTCTTCATCGGTATATTTGATAGAAGTGGGGAAAATGCTACATAAAACTGGTCCTTTCCTTGAATGCAGTTTCACTTTTTTTGCACACCGGATAGTGTTTTAAACACTTGGCCACTCATTGAACATTTGAACATACATATTTAAAACTGCATGTCAATAGGAAGTTATGGCTCCTGGTTTTACCTAACCTTATACTTTCGTCTGATGTTGAAGGGACCAAGTGTAGATGAAACTCCAGCAGCGAAAACTGGATCAAGGGTTGAGGCCCCAAAAGTATCTACAGATAACCACAAAAACTATGCGATTGTAGCTGGTATTGTTACTTTTGCAGCAGCTGCTGGGTGGTACTTTCGTTCAACCAAGACAAAACCAGAGGAGATTCACGATTGACCAAGTGTGTGAACTTTCACTCAGCATCGGCACCCCAATAAAATCCCAGCAAACTTTTGTGGAAGTGATCAATATGAGAATTTGGCACTTGTTTTGATTACCCAATGCTCTTTAAAGGGAAACAAAACAATCCTTTATTACTTTGATCCAATAAATTTATTATATTTATAACCTATCGCCCACAAATCATTAATGTGGGATAGGATAAAGAATAATATATGTTTACCTTTATTTAAATATAATATAAATCCTATATTTTTCGTTTTTATATATTTTCTCTACCTCATTTTTCCTAAATCCTAATTGTATCTAAGGTTTGCCATGAACAATTTTTTTCAATTATTTTAATAATTTAAATATTTCCACTAATACTTATTTGGTTTTATCATATTTTACTTGATGCAGTCCAAGATAAGTAGGTCACATTTGAGAGAGACGGGCCTAACCCATGAAGTATTCTGCCAGCCATAGGAGTGTGGAACGAGAAGTGGAAAATCCTTTGAGCAATGGAATGGTCCGCATATTGTAAAATGATTCGATGTTAACTGGATCATAGCGGGCATGATAGGGTCAACGGGACAAATGATTTTTAAGGAAAACGACGACTTTTATGACACGTGCACAATCAATGCAAAAGTTAAGATTTTTTTATCCAACTTAACTGTGTCAGATTTTTTTTTTTTTATATTAACATTACTTTTCAAATTATATGAATAATATCACTGACGTATTTATTTTTGTATATATAGCACCATTGACGTAATATGACATCATTTATTATTTTTATTTTATAAGATTTATTTTTAAATGTACAATAAATTTGTCTTCCTCATCTCTTTTAAATCCTTTTTTAGTACAGTTGCATACAACACTTAAGAAGAAAATTTTGAAAACTAATTTATACGTGTTTATCTTATTTAGTCTCAACGAAGCTTATCTACCTGTACTCATGTACTCAACGAAGCTTATCTCATTTAGTCTCACTCTGTAACTGAAAGATTTAAAATTCATTTCTTATTCTTCTTCTTAAATTGATTTCATATCTACCCCATTTGATTTCATATTTCAATCAAAGAGATTTTTAAGGTGTTTTAAAAGCAAGAAAGAAGAGCTCTTGAAGATGTGTTTCGATGCAATTTTTCACAAAGAAATTTTTCAAAAATCTTACAGAGAGGTTGCTGGGTTTAAATATATTTACTTTTCTTATTTTTTACATCTGCTTTTTTTACTTTTCAGAACTTTTTCAGATCGTCAGTGGTATATCACTAATCTAGAATAGTTCAGTGATAAAAATAAAATATTTAAAAAAGTTATGTTATTTTTTGTAGAAACATTATCTGACACAGTCATGTAGAATTTTTTCCCGCAAAAGTTAACGGATTTTGTAGATCTAGCATTGAATAGGGTGATGAATAGGGGTGAAAGATGTTCCAACGTGTAATGACCCAGAAATATATTATTAAGTAAAAGAGGAATTCAAAAATTCAAAATGTGGACAATCTATGTTCATAAGAATATTAAGACAATCGGGTTTGAGGAAGAAACTTATTTTAAGGTGGGTAGGATACAACAACTCATAATCTTAAGAAATTTAATAAGTTAATATAATATTTAACATATGATTAGTTAATGTAAAATGAATAGATACATATTGATTTCAAGGTAGTATAAAGGATTATTACTATTTATGAGAAACTTATATAATATAATTATATTGAAGAATAATGAAAAATAGTATAACTAGTGAGATTGTATAATTGGAACAAGTGTAGATACTATAAGTTAAAGACATAGTATAATAAATATAATATGAAGTAAGAGATATAATGATTTTAATAGTAATGAAATAATATTAAATAATTAAAACATATAGAAGAGAAACTATTAATATGTCACTTGATAATATCAACTACGAGAAATATATAAAAGTTAAATTATCATTTAATAAGATTATCGATGTAATATGAAATATATTTTTTTATTAGATTATAAGAAAACATGATGTAATTATGCTTATTAAAGAACAAAAAATCGATGATCTTTGAAATTGTTGTCACCACCGGATAAATTGCAAAGGATGAGTAACTGTCATGCATTTTTCATTCAATCTATCTTATTAACTTAGTTTACTACTTAATTTACTTAATTCGATATCATGATATCGTGCTCTAAAAAAATTAGAACACAAGGCTATACATAAAACTATAATACATATCATTCTTTAAAACAGAACGGAAGCTAATTTGCATAGTTATATTATGATATCCTAACGATAAACACAACATAAAACATACTAAGTTTTATTTACAAAACTTCATACATTTACCGACTTAGTATGTTGACTTGATCTTGGTAGCCGAATATCCTACTGTTCGTCTTCGCTACCTGTATAAACTAGTTCATTAAGAGGTCATGAGAGTAATGAGAGATAAACAAGAATAATATCAATGCGATAAAATCATATAAACATGTAATCCATGATATTTAACATAATAATAAACACATAATCTTGCAGACTGTTGTTCTAATTTCTGTGCATGTGGTTGCCAGGTAACTGTCCTGGCCTTGTCTTAACCCTTGGCTTACGCATCACCAAGAATCAAGGATCATGATACATGAGTCCCCTAACCTCAGAAGTGGACAGAAAGCGCGACTAAACCATCGACACTTCCGAGGGTCGGCTTCACCTCATGCTTATCCTGTATGTGGCCACATCCTGATAAATCTTTTCCTGTAGCTAACTCATATTTTGACTGAAACCATGTTCTTAATAACATGTTGTCAGAGTTGTGCGTCCACAAGCTTTCGAATTTTCACATAAACACATAATCACATATATGATATAAAAATACAGTTTTGAAACCTTAACAACAGTCTGTCGATGCTGTAAACATTTGCCTTTTTGAGAGCTCAAATGACATCAAACAATCACATAAAAATACTAATTTGAAAGCTATTTCAATGTTCTAAAAACTGATAAATATAAGCAATTTCATCAGAGCTCTTGAAACATACGAAATCAGACAATAAACTTGACTATCTTGCTTTCACAAAAAACTGTACTACTCTTGAAAATCATAACATAACTTTCTGTTCTGATTTCATTCTAAACAACGTAAATTTTCCTTGAAAATAGACACACGTAGCTTTCAGAACATGTAAAAAGTATCATAATACGACATTCATAGCAGTCACAATAAAATTCACAACATACAACACTAACATGATATATATGCTGGTTAAACTACATGCTTCTCTCAATCATCCCTTTTACCTTTCGTTTGTCCTGAGTTCCCTTGTCTAATACCTATAAATATGTCTTATACCTGCTTTAAAATAACCCTTTAGAATTAAGAACATTTATTAGACAACATAGACTTATTTTCTTACACTTACTCCCAAAACCCGCGGATGTAGTTTGGCTACTGGATTTCCTGCGTTTCTTATGTTGTTTCTTCTTATTTCTTGCCTCCTAGAACTCTTAACATACAAATATATCCTTATCCACAGTCAAACCCACATGCAAGACAAGAAAAAATGGATCAATTTGCTCCAATGACATCATGACAACACTAAACCATGAATATAATGTATTCTACTTATATTTCTTAAAAACTTGATTCCCAAGACTCATTTCCTATCTTAATTAATGTCTAATAAATTAAATAATGTATTAATATATCACATAAAATCCGAAACCTAACATTCTCCCCTTCCTTCTTGAAGTTTTGTCCTCAAAACTTAAGGCTTCCATGCATTACCAATGTCAGCGTATTTCTATCTAATCCTATCTTCAACTTCTCATGTTACCTCTTTTGGTTTGTGATGATTCCATTGTACCTTAACCATTGATATAACCTTATTTCTCAACTTCCTTTCTTGTATGTCTAAAATCTGTACAGGTACCTATTCATAAGCCAATGTCTCATCAATCTCAACAACATCATCAATTCATATTTTGTGATCATCTGAAAGACACTTTCTGAGTTGTGATACATGAAATACATCATGAATCCTTGCATACATTTCAGGTAACATTAGCTGATATGCTACCTCTCCAACTCTTCTTTTGAGCTGAAAGGGTCCTATGTATCTTAGTTGTAGTTTTCCCGTCTTTCCAAAGCGGACAACATTTTTATAAGGAGACAATTTTAAGTATACCCAATCTTCAACCTCAAATGTCAATGGTCTTCTTCTTTTATCTGTCCAACTTTTGTTTCTAACTTGTGCCTCCTTTAATCTCCTCTTAATCACTTCAACTTTCTCTTTAGCTAAATATATTAGTTCAGGTCATGTTATGTATTTCTCTCCAACTTCATCCCAATAAAAGGGGTTCTACACTTTCTCCCATACAATGCTTCGTATGGAACCATCTTTATGCTAGAATGGAAACTGTTATTATAAGCAAACTCTGCTAGTGTGAGATATGGCTCCCAACTTCCCTTGAAATCTAACACATAACTTCTTAACATATCCTCCAGTGTCTGAATTGTTCGTTTAGACTGACCATCATACTGAGGATGATAAGCCGAGCTTAGCTTCAGTTGTGTTCCCAACACTTCTTGCAGCTTAGTCCAAAATCGAGAAGTAAATCTTGGATCTCTATCGCTTACAATGCTCAGAGGTACACCATGTAATCTGATAATGTTATCCAAATACATGTTTGCAAGTTTATTCATACTATCTGAAAGTTTCATGTCAATGAAATGAGCAGACTTTGTAAGTCGATCAACAATAATTCAAATGGTATCATTCTTTTTGGTTGACCTCGACAACCCAGTCACAAAATCTATGGGAATATGATCTCATTTCCATTCGGGAATGTCTAAGGGTTGAAATAATCCTCCAGGTCGTTGATGTTCTGCTTTAATTCTTTGACAAACGTCACATTTTGCCACAAACTAAAGTACATCTTTCTTAAGATCAGACCACCACCATTTATGTTTCAAATCTTTGTACATTTTTTTACTTCCTGGATGAATGGAGAAAGGTGATCTATGAGCTTCCTTGAGTATTTTTTCTCAGTTCTGATTCATTTGGTATCACATATCGACTACCAAACATAATACAACCATCATTCCTTATGACCAATTGTTTCTCTCTGCCCTGTTGAATCCTTTCCTTGACCTTTGTCATGTCATCATCAATCAACACTTTCTGCCTTAGTTCGTCAATGACCGAAGGACTTGCAAGTATAGCTGATAAGGATATTTCTGAGTCGACCATTTCTAAATTCAACTTTTGAAATTCTTCGACAAGCAAAGCATTCATTTGTGCATAACCTCCCCTCTACTCAAAGCATCAGCCACCTGATTCTGTTTTCCTGGACAATATTGTATACTTAAATCATAGTCCACAGTTAATTCTAACCATCGTCGTTGCCTCAGATTTAGATCTTTCTGGGTAAAAATGTACTTCAAGCTTTTATGACCACTGAAGACTTTACATTTTTCTCCATACAAATAATGCATCCATTGTTTCAATGCAAAAATCACGACGGCTAATTCTAAATCATGGACTTGATATTTCTCCTCATGTATCTTAAGCTGCCTAGATGCATAAGCAATTACATGACCATTTTGTATCAGTACACATCCAACTCCTTTATCAAAAGCATCACAATACAACTCAAATTCTTCGTTTTCTTTAGGCAAGGCTAAAACTGGAGTTGTTGTCAAAGCTTCTTTCAACTTCTGAAAACTTTGTTCACATTTTTCATCCCATATAAATTCTACCGTTTCTCTCTTCAAGTTGGTCAATGGTTTAGCTATTTGTGCAAATCATTTCACAAATTTTCAATAATAACTAGCTAAACCTAGAAAACTCCTTACTTGTTTCACTGTTTCTAATCGTGGTCATTCCACTATGGTTTGTATCTTTTCAAGATTCACTGTTATACCTTCAGTGGAAACTATATGTCCTAAGAATGCGATACGGGATTTCCAAAATTCACATTTACTGAATTTCGCATACAACTTCAATTCTCTCATTGTCTCCAACACTTTTCTCAAGTGTATTTCATGCGTTTTCTATCTGGTGAATATACAAGTATGTCATCTATGAATATCACCACGCACTTATCTAATAACGGCTGAAAACATCGGTGCATTAAGTCCTGAAACACTGATGGTGCATTCATATTGTCTATATCTTGTGTTTAATGTTGTTTTACATACATCATCATCTCTTACTCTCAATTGAAGGTAATCTAAATTCAAATCCAATTTAGAAAATACAGTAGCTCCTTGTAATTGATCAAACAAGTCATCAATTCTAGGAAGATGATAACTATTTCTTTTAGTTAACTTGTTCAATGCTCTGTAATAAAAATAAAGTCTGTAGCTACCATCTTTCTTTGGTACAAATAATACTGGAGCTCTCATGATGAAGTGTTTGGTCTTATATAACATTTGTCCAACATGTCTTGTAATTGAACTCTTAATTCTCTAAGTTCTTTTGGTGCACCTTCATGTAAATCAATACTTAATTCAACATCTCTCACCGAGAGTTCTCCTGGTAAATCCTCAGGGAATATATCTTGAAATTCACGAACTACCGGTATCTCTTCAAAGATTTTCTGTGTACAATCTAGCACAAATATTGCCATATAGGCTAAATTCAAATGTTGACTACTCTCATGTTCATCGTCATCATGTTGAACAATGTATTGATGACTGTTATCGACATTAGACTCTTGCATTAACTGTTCCTGAGTTGTATCAGGAAATATAACCACATTCTTCTTGCAGTCAATTAAAACTCCATACTTATGAAGCCAATCCATTCCTAGAATTACATCAAATTTTAAGGATTCTAATTCCATCAGGTCTCCTGTAAAACTATGATGATCCATATTAATCTTACAGTTCCGATATATTTTCTTAGATTTCAATCTCTTATCCCCTGGAATATTTACATTCCAACAAATACTTTCTCCTTCTAACCCAAACAAAAATGTAAACTTCTTAGAAATAAAGGAATGTGTTGCACCAGAATCAAATAAAACATGAGCATGAACATCATAAATATGAAGTTTACCTACCGTCACATTTTCCGAGGAGAAAACTTGATCCTTAGTCATTGCAAAGACTCTTGCCTTGCCCATTTGTTTATCTTTCACTTCCTTATTTGATGTCCTGGTAGTATTTCGTCTTTCTTGACATTCATGAGCATAATGACCTCCCGTGCCACATCTATAGCATACATTTTGGCCCAACCTACATTCACCTGAATGATTCTTATTACATTTCACGCTCACAGGTTTCACCGATCCCTACTTCATTCCCTGTTGCTGGTTTTGTTGCTGCTGTGGTACTATCTTTTCAAATTTCTTATATTGCGTTTCCTCATTCCCTGAGAATTTCCTTTTTCACATAAACAACTTTTTTTCTTTATTACTTTTTGTCTCCACTTGCACTGCCGCATTCACCAAATCTGCAAAAGTAGGATGCTTAAGTGTAGCCAACATGTACCTGATTTTCCCATTCAATTCAGTCCTAAATTTGTGTATCTTCTCTTCTTCTCTCAGCATGATATTAGGAGCATATCTTCCCAACTCTCTAAATTTACTCAAGTACTACATTAGAGTAAGTCCTCCTTGCACCAAATGATCAAATTCATCCCTTTTTATTTGTCTCAAATATGTAGGGAAAAAGTTAGTGAGGAACAAATTCTTAAACTCTACCCATGGTGGTTCTTCATCAATCAATAAGCTGGATAGCATATTTTTCCACAATCTGGAAGCATTTCCATCTAACCAATGACCTGCTAAACTGACTTTCAATTGTTCTGGAGCCTCCACAATCTTAAACTTTTCCTCCAATCTCATCAACTAGGTCTCAACTTCTTCTTGTTCACCCCCACTAAATGCCTGAATCTCTACTATTTTCAGCGCTTCATGATATTCAATTATCCTCCTCTCCTGTCTTTGAACTTCTGACACTACTGGAGTAACCGTGTGGTGAACTGCGTTTTGCTCATTTTTTCTATTTTGAGCAATATTCTCTGCTAAATTTGTTACTCGGTTCACAGCATTTGCCATCATGCCCATCATATCCCTCATCTCCTCTCTACTTACCCATCGGTCTTGCTGTTCAACTGGAGGATCTTCTGAATTTTCATTCCTATTCCTTCTTGGTCTACCACTTGGATTATTAGAAGAGGCCATCCTTAACTCCTGTACACACATAAATTAGCAACCAAAGATAAGACTCATTTTAAAACTACTTCTTACTCATGCCTTAACCTATTCCTATCTGCGAAGATCATGTCCTATGGTTCGGCTCTGATACTAAACATGTCATGTCATTTTTCATTCAATCTATCTTATTAACTTAGTTTACTATACTTAATTTACATAATTCGATGACATGATGTCGTGCTCTAAAAAAATTAGAACACAAGGCCTTACATGAAACTATAATGCATATCATTCTTTAAAACATAGCGGAAGATAATTTACATAGTCACATTATGATATCATAACGATAAACACAACGTAAAACACACTAAGTTTTATTTACAAGACTTCATACATCTACCGACTTAGTATGTTGACTTGATCTTGGTAGCCGAATATTCTACTGTTCGTCTTCGCTACCTGTATAAACTAGTTCATTAAGAGGTCATGAGAGTAATGAGAGATAAGCAAGAATAATATCAATGCGATAAATCATATAAACATGTAAATCATGACATTCAACATAATAATAAACACATAATCTTGCAGACTGTTATTCTTATTTCTGTGCTTGTGGTTGCCAGGTAACAGTCCTGGCCCTGCCTTAACCCTTGTGTAATAGCCAGGAAAAAGGTATGATGGAACAAATAGTAGGAAATGTAGCGGTAAAAATCTAGACAAGGAATAACGAAGGACACGAGAATGAAAGAACGAAAAAGGAAACGAAAAATAGAAAAGTAAAGAAAAAGATAAAGGAAGGGTTAAAATGAAAAGAAGGAGGGGTTAAAGTGTGAATTAGAAAAGTTAAGATGTTTATAAATAGAGGTGGGGAGGCCCAAAAACGAGTTAATTATCATTAAGCCACAAAAATCTGAAAATTGTCGCGAAAAAAGGAAATTGTCGCGAAAATTTGGGCATCGAAAAATTGTCGTGAATTTTTACACTTTGGAAAATTATCGCGGATTTTTGGAAAGGCAATTATTGTCGCGAAAACGATTTTGTGAAAAATTGTCGTGAAAATGATCATGTGCAAAATTATCGCGGAAATGGGTGAAGAACAAAATTGTCGCGAAAATGCTTGAAGTGTAAAAATATCGCGAATCCTAACTCCAGCACAAAATTATCGCGAATTTTGAGGAATAAGTGAATTATCGCGGAAATACTAAGTTTGAGTGTTTTCGTTGCGTCTCAACGTCGGATCGTGGGAGGAAAAAGAACACATAGGGTCTACGGTAATCACATAGTTAACAATAAGATAATCACGTCGGAATTCGAGTAACTAAGATCTGTTACGAAATGCAGGGAAGCACGGGAAGATTATAACAAGCGAAAGCAAACGGTAAGCGGAGTGAACACAATATAGTAAGGAAAGGTTCAGACTTTGGGAACGGGATTGGGTTATTAAAGAAGAAAGAAAAAGACACGAATGAACGAGATAAATGTTAATAANCAAGACCCGAAAAGGGTAGAATGTACTACAACGAGGCATTAAAGAAGGCTGGGATGAACAGTTTCACGGGGGATAAGATGGGGGACGCGGAGGCGTGGATTATCCGCCTTGAGGAGAAGTTCGAGCTGATCGAAGCCCCAGAGAAGCTTAGGGCAGGATTGGCCCCGCTATGGTTCGATGGTAGCACTGCCCGATGGTGGGGGAGCGTGTCGGCCTCATTACTGAAGGATGGACCCATCTCTTGGGAGAAGTTTAAGAATGCGTTCTTGGATTACTACGTGCCAAAAGGACTTATGAAAGATAAGAGGGCCGAGTTTGACAGATTGACTCAAGGAAATCGCCCCGTAATGGAGTACATGCAGGAATTCATAGAACTAGGCAAGTATACCCCTGAGATCATGGGGAGTGAACAGGAAAAGATGCACCGCTTTACAGAAGGGCTGAATGAAAAGGTGAAACTGACTATGTATGGACGCGACGACGAAGAATTCTCGAGTTTAGTGGTGGCGGCAGTCCGAGTAGATGGAGGATTGCGGAGAATGGATAAGGAACGCACCAGAAGCTCTGCAAGGAACGAAGTTCAGGGACGGGGAGAGTGGAAAGGAAAGATCACCACAGAGAGTTTTGGATCGGCACAAGGACCCCTGATCAGGCCTGCATGCGCCAAATGCGGGAAGAACCATTTTGGAGAATGCCGACCAGGAACCAATAGTTGTTTCAAGTGCGGCCAGGAAGGACACTTTGCCAAAGATTGCCCGAAGAGGAGGAGGATCGTTCTTAGGCCAAGCAACTCCCCTTGGGGTGCACCAGTGTTATTTGTTAGAAAGAAAAGCGGCGAGTTAAGACTGTGTTACGACTACCGGGAGTTAAACAAGGTCACGATAAAGAACAAGTATCCTTTGGCTAGGATCGACGACTTGTTTGATCAGTTACAAGTCACGAAGGTGTTCTCAAAATTAGACTTGAGGTCAGGGTATCATCAAGTCCGAGTAAGAGAAGGAGACATACCGAAGACATCCATTCGAACGAGGTACGGCCATTACGAATGCACGGTAGTACCGTTTGGATTGACTAATGCCCCAGCAATTTTCATGGATTTGATGAATCGGGTATTTCGTCAGTACCTAGACAAGTTCGTGGTGGTGTTCATTGACGACATCCTAGTTTACTCTGGCAACCAGGAGGAACACGAGCAACATCTGAGAATAGTATTACAGACTCTCAGACAAGAGAAGTTGTATGCCAAATACAGCAAGTGTGAGTTCTGGATGGACAGCATAGCTTTTCTAGGCCACGTGATATCAGCAGGAGGGGTGATGGTAGATCCAACAAAGATAGAGACAGTGATGAATTGGCCCAGACCGACAAATGCTCGAGAAGTGAGGAGCTTCTTAGGATTAGCAGGGTACTATCGGAAATTCATCGAGGGGTTCGCAAAGATTGCTAAACCGTTGACAAATTTGACCCGAAAGGAAACGAGTTATATGTGGGATGAGAAATGTGAAGAGAGTTTTGAATGTCTCAAAACGAAATTGACATCTGCACCAATACTGGTATTACCCACACCAGGACATGACTTCACGGTATACAACGATGCATCGAAGGAAGGACTCGGGTGTGTACTGATGCAGGGAGGGAAAGTTATAGCATATGCATCCCGTCAATTGAAGATACACGAGTAGAACTATCCGACACAGGATTTAGAATTAGCCGCGGTGGTATTCGCACTCAAGATTTGGAGGCATTATCTATACGGTGTGAAGTGTGAGATATTCACCGACCACAAGAGTTTGAAGTACCTATTCACCCAGAGGGAGCTTAACATGAGACAACGGAGATGGTTGGAACTGATAAAAGATTACGACCTGGACATTCAGTACCACCCCGGAAAGGCAAATCAGGTAGCCGATGCACTGAGCAGGAAGACTCATGTCGTGCTAGCCAACACGTTGGTAAGGGAAATGGAGAACCTACAACTGGAAGTGGTAGAGTCGACCACAGTCATGTTAGGGACTGTTACCGCGAAGCCAAGGATACTAGAGGAGGTACTAGAAGCACAGATATCAGACCCCGAGAAACCCGTAACGCGAAAAGAGGGAAACAGAACCGATAAATCATAGATAAACAAAGGAAGCGATGGGCTAATCCGAATGAATGAACGGATATGGGTACCAAACAGGCCAGAGCTAAGGAAGAAGATTATGGCAGAAGCACACAGTTCGGCTTTCTCAGTTCACCCAGGAGGTACTAAGATGTATCGGGACCTAAAGACGCACTGGTGGTGGAATGGAATGAAAAACGAGATCGCAAACTTTGTGGCCAAATGCGAAAACTGCCAACGAGTTAAGGCCGAACACCAACGCCCGGAAGGCGAGCTACGACCCTTAGAGATTCCAGAGTGGAAATGGGATAGCATCGGCATGGACTTTGTGGTAGGATTACCCAAGAGCTCACGGAAGAACGACGCGATATGGGTAGTGGTGGACCGTCTTACAAAGGCGGCTCATTTCTTAGCAGTCAAGACAACGTACGGAGTAGACAGGCTAGCCAGAATATATGTGGATAACATAGTGAAGTTACATGGAGTTCCAGTAAACATCGTGTAAGACATAGACCCGAGATTCAAGTCTAGATTTTGGCAAAGTTTACAGAAATCACTCGGAACCCAGTTATGCATGAGCACATCCTATCACCCACAGACGGATGGTCAGACCGAGAGAACCAACCAAATTATGGAGGATATGTTACAGGCATGTGTGTTGGAGTTTAAGGGAGGTTGGGAGGATTTCCTACCGCTAGTGGAATTTGCGTACAATAATAGCTTTCAGAGCAGCATTTGCATGACCCCATATGAGGCATTGTACGGGAGGAAGTGTCGTACACCGCTATGCTGGGATGAGGCGGGAGAGAGAAAGACCAAGGGAACAGAATTGGTGGAAGTCACCATTAAAAAGGTGGTCGTGGTACGAAAGAACATTAAGGCGGCACATGACCGATACAAAAGTTGGGCAGACACAAAAAGGAGACCCTTATAGTTAAAAGTTGGGGATCACGCCTACCTAAAGGTATCACCGATGAACGGGGTGCTAAGGACCACAAGGACAGGGAAGCTGAGTCCCCGGTATATCGGACCATACGAGGTGGAACGAAGGATCGGAAACCTAGCATATCAGCTGAAGCTTCCGGAAGAGATGGGAGGGATACACAACGTGTTCCATGTATCCCAACTGAGGAGTAGGGTGACTGAAGGAATTCAAGAATGTGTGGGGGAACCCATAGAGATAACCCCGGAACTAACGTACGAGGAAGTCCTAGTAAAGATCCTAGGCAAAGAGGAAAGAAGGCTCAGAAACAAAAAAATTCCCATGGTGAAGGTACAATGGTCCAATCAAGGAGAGAGGGAAGCTACATGGGAAACGGAACGAGAGATTAGACAAAGAGCGCCGGAGTTAATGGAAGATTGGTACGCACGAGTTTCGGGACGAAACTCAAAATAAGTGGGGAAGGATGTAATAGCCAGGAAAAAAAGGTATGATGGAACAAATAGTAGGGAATGTAGCGGTAAAGTCTAGACAAGGAATAACGAGGGATACGGGAATGAAAGAACGTAAAAAGAAACGAAAAATAGAAAAGTAAAGCAAAGGATAAAAGAAGGGTCAAAATGAAAAGAATGAGGGGTCAAAATGTGAATTGGGGAAGTTAAGATGTCTATAAATAGGGGTGGGGAGACCCAAAAACGAGTTAATTATCATTAAGCCACGGAAATTCACGAAAAACTCGCAAAATACGAAATGTCGCGAAAGAGAAAATTATCGCGAATTTTCATGCATGCAAAATTATCGCGAAAAAAATAGTGCAAGAGAATTATCGCGAATTTTGAAACAAAGGCAAAATTGTCACAGAATTGTGACGAAGAAAAAAATTATCGCGGATTTGTAACGAAGAACAAAATTATCGCGGATTTGTAACGAAGAAGGAAATTATCGCGGATTTGGCGCTAAGAAGGAAATTATCGCGAAATTTTGGTTATGAAGGGAATTATCGCGGAAATTCTAAGAACCGGGTGTTTTCGTCGCGTTCTAACGCCGGATCGTAAGGGAGAAGGGATACGTAAGGTCTACGGTAATCACATAATTAACAATAAGATAATAACATCGGGAATTGAGTACTAAGACCTGTTACGAAATGCAGAGAAGCACGAAGGGACTATAACGAGCGAAAGAAAACGGTAAGCGGAGTGAACACAATATAGTAAGGGAAGGTTCAGACTTAGGGAACGGGATTGGGTTATTAAAGAAGAAAGAAAAAGACACGAATGAACGAGATAAATGTTAATAAGACTCGGGGTGAGGAAGGATGGACCGTCCGACCGAACCCGGCATCGTGCCTAGTACACGATTCGCCAAAGGAAGGGCATGCCTGGTGAAGGGAACGATAAGTTCCAAAGATGGAAATATACGTACGAAAATGGCAGAACGGATCTGGGTGGAAAAGGGGGTAGCGCCTAAGTACCCACCCGGGGAAGGGAAGCATATGGCCTGTCGAGTCATCCAACATCTAACGGTTGGCTTGGGCGGGACATGTACCGAGCATGTTACTCTCGGCAACAGTAAAGTTAAAGTATGAGGGAAATGAGAAGGGTAAAAGAAAAAGGAAATAAGAAAACGGTTAAAAGGAATGATTCACGAGTGTGTGTACGGTTTAATTAAGAAATGAAAAGATAATGTGTAGCGTGTGTGAAGTTTCCTTTAATAAATTGTGACCGCTTTACAGATTTTGTAGGTGACGCGAACGAGGTATGAGAATGGTATGGGGAGGAGGTCGTCGGTTGTCCGGTGATAGAGTCCGGTCTTTGGAGAACACTCTAAACTATGTTATTAAACTTTAATGTTTTCGAACTATGTTTTAAGTTTACATTCGAACGTTTCGTTTTATTTAGCACGTTTTACCAAAACAGCTAGGCCCGAATTAGGGTCGTTACAGTTTAAGTTTAGGGCACTTACCTGTCCTTATACCTTCTGGAGTGTTTAACTCAATGCTGGTAGCTGGAGATCGGTTGACTAAATAGCAAGCCACTCCTAAAGCTTCAGTCCAAAAATCCTTTCCTAGCCTTGAGGTCTTCAATAGACATCTTACCTTGTTCAAGAGTGTTCTATTGAACCTCTCGGTAGTCCCATTGTGCTGGGGTGTCCCTGGCACAGTGAGCTCATGTCTGATTCCTTGAGACCTGCAAAAAGAATTAAACTCATTAGAGGTGAATTCCCCACCATTATCGGTTCTAAGAATTTTCAGATTCTTCCCCTTTTCCCTTTCCACTCCAGCCAACCACTCCTTAAATTTAAGGAATGCTGCATCCTTTGTGTGAATAGGATAGACCCAGATTTTCCTTGAGGCATCATCAATAAATGAGACAAAGTATTTGCTCCCTCCCTTTGAAACAATATCCAGGGAGCACATATCTGAAAAGACTAATGCTAGGATCTCTTTCTTTTTCTTTACAGTTGTGTTGAATGGTTGCTTAGCTTACTTCCCATATATGCAATCCTCACACTTTTGTTCTGTTTTTCTGCCTTCAATGTGTATCAAGCCGTCCCTTTTCAGTTTCTCCAATCCAGCATCTGAAATGTGACCCATTCGTTTATGCCACAACTGGAATGGATCATTCTTTTCCAAAGTATTGATCTGTCCAGTTTGGGGCATCAATTTAATCTTATACAGTGTGTCTGAAAGTTTTGCTTCGGCTATTGAATTCCCATCCTTTAGCAACCTCCAGCAGTGATTGTAGATTATACTCATAAAGTCTTCTTTGTCTAAAATAGGAGTAGATAGTAAATTTATTCTAAGATCAGGTATATGCCTGACATCCCTTAGAGTAAGTTTGTGTCCTTCCTTTGTGAGAAGTTCTATCGTCCCAATTCCTTTGATAGGAGCACATGTATGATTTCCCATTTTAACAGTGCCAAAATTGCCTTTAGAATAGGTGGTAAAGCACTCCTTTCTTGGAGTGGCGTGGTAGGAGGCTCCCGAGACAACTACCCACTCCATTTCTCGGTCAACAGTTTCCTTTGTCTGATCCTGAGCAGTAGAGACAACCAGGATCTCTTCTTGGTTAGTTGCTGCAACGGGTTCAGATTCTTTAACTCGTTTCCAGAACCAGCAGCCCTTCTTGTGGTGTCCTACCTTCCCGCACCAATTGCAGCTACTAGTTTCTTTTTGGTTTGTCTCAGGCTTCCCCTGATCCTTGCTGTTTTGCTTGTTCTTGTAATTCTTCTTGCTGAAATTCTTGCCCTTGTCCTGTGTCCCTGAATTGACCGCAGCAAGTGTCTCATTTACAACTAAACCAGTCACTTCATCCCTCCTTAGACCTTCATTGATTAAACACTCTTTTACCACTTCCAGCTTTAATCCACCCTTCGGAATAGAAGAGTTGATTGAAATAACAGTGGAATCCCATGAATCCGGAAGAGTGCCTATCAACATATGTGCAAGAACCTTATCTTCGAGCACACAATCTGTTTCTGCCAATTTATTGACAATTTCTTGGAACATTCCAAGATGATCAGTCATGGGAGAGCCTTCTTTGAACCTTAGTCGCATTAGTCTTTTGAAAAGAAATCCTTGGGACTGCGTAGACTTTGGTTCAAAGATGCTCTCAAGCTTCTTCCACATGAGTTTTGCATCAGTCTCTTTGGCTACATGATGATAATTTGCGTTGTCTATCCATCGGCGAACAAAGCCTAAGGTATGGATATGCTTCATATCCCAGTCCTCCTGCTTATATTTCTCTGGTTTCTGAGCTCCGAATTTTATTGGTTCGAACAAGAACCGGCAATACAATAAATCTTGCATCCTGTTCTTCCATTCTGGAGAGTTCTTGGATGTTAACTTGATCATTGAATACGGTTCACCAGCCATGCTTTTCAGGGCAGCGTTCCAGGTGAGATGTGAATCTCTTTCGGTTGTGATTTCCTTTTTGTCTTGATCAGTGATCTCTGTGTTTCTTTCTTGCTTAGTTTCGTCAGGCGTTGAGACCTGCATGGGCCACCACTTGTTGGGAAAGACTCTCCCTTATCAAACTCAAGTTTGATCACAGTTTTGGTAACAGATCACCTCTCGTTTGTTTCTTTCTGTTGAATTTTGAAGAAACAGATTTTTTCGAGGAAACCGGAGTAAACCCGGAGAAAAACTTCGGGATCGATATAACGATCCAATCCACTAACTCACTGGTTTGATTTACAAGGGAATCAGAACATATACACATTTTTCATATGAACTCTGATGTTGATCTTCTTGTTGCCTGTTGGATGCCTTGTCTCTTGCTTTGCTGCTTCAAGGCTCTTGATCAGTGCATTGTCACCCACTATCTCGGTTGATTACTCACTTGATCTTTGATTGCTTGATTTCAGATTGATAATCTGAAGTTTGGTTCTTGATTCCTTTCGCTGCGGAACTGCTTTATGAGCCGGCNGATCTTTGACTCTATTTTTGTATGAAAAAGGGACGAGGATTTTGGAATAAAACGGAGAACAAATTATGAAGTTAAAATAAGCATAGTGATCATTCAAATAATGGAAGGCCTAGGTTCTTTTAAAAGTGTCGTTATGTTGAAATGATTTGAGATAAGATGTCCTTGTGAGTGCGAGCGCACATCCGGGGTCCTAACAGGGGCATTGTGCCCTTGGGACCCGATCATTAGATCTCAATTTTCGCTTTGGAGGACACCCACATTTTAGTATCACCTTCAGAATACTCAATTCCACTTCTTGAAGCATCTGTAGATTTGAGTGTATGTAGACCAAATTCTCAGTACGTTTTGGATTCATATAACTTTTTCGAGTGGAATGTATAAAGGAATACGTACTCCAATTTCTTTCACAACAAGATGAAGAAGATACTTGAGCAAGTAACTTTAAAGTAAGACTTTGAAGTAGATGAGCTGATACACCATATGTTGGGAAAGACTCTCCCTTATCAAACTCAAGTTTGATCACAGTTTTGGTAACATATCACCTCTCGTTTGTTTCTCTCTGTTGAATTTTGAAGAAACAGATTTTTTCGAGGAAACCGGAGTAAACCCGGAGAAAAACTTCGGGATCGATATAACGATCAAATCCACTAACTCACTGGTTTGATTTACAAGGGAATCAGAACAGATGCACATTTTTCATATGAACTCTGATGTTGATCTTCTTGTTGCCTGTTGGATGCCTTGTCTCTTGCTTTGCTGCTTCAAGGCTCTTGATCAGTGCATTGTCACCCACTATCTCGGTTGATTACTCACTTGATCTTTGATTGCTTGATTTCAGATTGATAATCTGAAGTTTGGTTCTTGATTCCTTTCGCTGCGGAACTGCTTTATGAGCAGGCTTTTAAATAAGTCGTTCATGGGCAGTTTAATGAGTGGTTTTAAGAATCGTTATCGCTACTCTTTTTGCCTTGTGCGCCTGTTTCCTCACTTGAATGAAAACGCATTTGCGTCTTTCATTCCTTCACCAGCGTTATTGCTTCCATTTTGAATGCATGCCTTTGTTCAGCCCAGATCTTCTGCATCCACGCTCAACCTGCAAAACAGAGAGGAGAAGCGACAGAGACGACGAAACAAGAGTTAAGCTTGCTTTCTACTTCCCTGCATTTCATTCCTTTCTGTTTAACACCATAAGCCAACCACCATTCAATGAGTTCCATTTTCAATCTATTTGTTATAGAGCTTTGAATACCGAAGTCATGTAAACATCCTATGAATCTTGAATATGCCGTTAGTGCTTGTACTCTCCTATCATCATCTAGGAAGAAATCATCCAAATATTGCATTCTAAGATTGCTCAAAATCCTGTCATTCTCAAATTGAGGTAAGTTTGAATGCTTTAGTTGCCACTCGTTTGTTGTAATCCTACAAACATAATATTACAAGCTATTGGCCATCATAATGTCTATTATAGAGTATAAATTGGATGATCCAAAAACATAGTCCAATAAAGTAATAACATACCTTGGATTTAGAGAATAAGCATGGCATGCAAAGGAGTCAACGATTTATCAAGTCTTTCTGTAAGGACAATATAAATAATATTCCAGAAATCAGAATCATCACTAGTGTTTTAAATTTCTGGTATACCGAAAATTTCGGACGTACCGACTTCGGCCTGTATTTTGGTAAAATACTGGTTGGTATGGGTTATTTCCGGGTCGGGTTTTTTGCGGGTCTAGTCGGATTTTGATTTTAAAAAAATAAAAAATGAATATTTTATAATTTAATTTATTTAAATATTCCGGTACAGATTTGATACATATCCGGTATACCCGATACAAATCCGGTATACCGATCCAATGAGCTTGTTCGGTATACCGTCCGGTACCGGTTTTTAAAACATTGATCATCACCATCATTCTTTTCTTTATGTGAAAAATGACATTCTTCACATTAGTTAACAAAGTATCCCACATTTCATAGATTCTATGAAGTGTAGGCCTCTTATCAAGATCATATTTTCTTAACATATCGTATATAGGTTTGGTGAACTTAAGAATATAATCAATTGACTCCCGCAATGAGTCATCAAACAATTTTTAGCGTATAATGACTGTATTGTTAGGATTATCATGCTTATAAGTACTTCATTCAAAAGCAATGATCATAGCTCTCAATGCATCTTTTACCTCCGGAAGTCTTTTCATCATGACAATATAAGAAGCAAAACGTGTCTCTGCTACACGAAGTAATGTTAGCTTAGAGAATTTTCTAAACATTGACAATCTTTTAGAATGATTGTTAATAAAATTCTGAACAAATTCATACTAGAAAACACTTCACTAATCGAACTGCAATCATCCGGATTTCTAGAATTCAACCTACCACCCGCATTAAAGATGTCCTTTAATGCCAAATTTAAAGTATGTACTATACAAGGTGTCAAATAAATCTAAAAAAATCAATAAAAATGTTATTTTTGTAAAAAATATGTAACATATTATAAAGTTGATATTAAAGTACCTACGGACATGGTAGTCATACCGGTGGTATACCGCCCGGTATATCGGTCATATCGGTAAATATCGGTTATGACCGGTACACCGATATTCTGATATATCACCGGTATACCAACGAAATATAAGAAAAATCGTTCATACCGATCATGATCGGTATGAACGGTACCGACCGGTTTAACTTCCTTGCCTGGGATGATTCCGTTTAATTAACATACTAGCTGCTTTACACATAGGAGCATTATCAGTAATTACTTGAACAACATTCTTAATGCATACTTCCTCGACTACTTTTTCAATTTCTGCACAGATGAAGTATCGATCTTTACGTGCATCCTCACAGTCAATAGCATGAAAAAAAAATACTATAATTAATTGATTATTAATAGCAACAAAATTTATAAGTGGTCTTTGTTATGGATCAGTCCAACCATCACAAATAATAGACATCTTTCTTTCCCCAACACTCTCTAATACTCTGTAACTCGAGATTGATATGACCTACTTCATCATCCAATAACTTTGTTCTAATGCATTATAGCTAGGTGGAAAATAACCTACATTATAATATTTATAAATTTTGCATTTACAAGAATATCTTTAAGTGTATTGATAATTGAAAGACAAAATATTTAATGTTACTTGGAAGTTTTAATGAACATGCCAAAGCATATGACATACGAAATGTGGATTTTTTGCAAAATGAAATGAAATACCTCTTGAATAAAATGATCGAGCAATCTCTTTATCAAGTTCTCTTCTCCCTTGTTGATTTATTAACTCATCAATTTTCATTTGTTTGTCACATCTTGCTCTTTTGTGATTGGATATTGTTGGTCAATCCATGTATCAATGAAAGTTATTGGATGCCAAGGTTCATGATGTCCTTATTACTCCTGCCAACCACTTGGACACACTAAGTAAACATGTGGTATTGATGCTTACGTGAATGGCAACGGAAGACGCCCTACATTATTCGCCACTCGGTGTATGTTGTAGTTGAATTTTAGGGGTAATATTTAATATAAATAATGGAGATAAATTTCAATTTTGGTTATTTAATTTTTAATGTTCAAGTAGCTTTTATTATTGTCAATTTTGATTTTTGTGAATGAAATTAAACCTATATTGATAATTATATTTTGTGTTGTGTGTTTGATATCTCTAAAATAATAATAATAATAACAATAATCCTAATAAAAGTCATAATAATAATAATAATAATCATAATAATATTAATAAAATATTATATATGTTAATTTTTAAAATTTAATAATTAAAAGTAAAAAATATACCGTTCGATATATCAGATCGAATGGCCTAGAAAACTACAAAATTTTGGGTCAATATAAGAACATAAATATTGAATCATGTCATACTTTTATATTTTATATGAAATCACTACAATAAAGTATCAAAAGTTAAAATTGTTAATTTTAGTTATTATAGATAAATTTATGCATTAGTAATAAAACATATTATTTAAATTAAAAAATCTCAAAATCTAAGAAGATTAAATATAATTTTTTCCTGCCGATTAAGTAATGTTACATATGTCTAGTAAATCACATAATATATAAAATTCATAGATAATTTTGTGCACAGGGAACAAAATTGACAATAATACAAATTGATATACTTAATTAATAGTGTTTTGGAAGAATGGTGTAAAATGTGAATTTATTTGAATGACTAAAATTGAAATTTATCATATATTTTATATTATTTTGAATGTTTTAAGGTGTGATTACATCATGTTTAACCATGAAATAGTTTTATAAGTTATTACGATTTATAGACTTTTTAATGTAATTTAATACCCATATATATGATTTTTTACTAGTAAATAACATATTTAAGACCGTAAGGATGAGATGAAATGGGGGTTATACTCAACTAGTTTAAAAGTATGTCATACTATGAACCATTCAAGTGTGATTATGCAAACAAAAAAATTGAAGCATCTGAATTGAATTAATAAAATTTAGGTACCTAAACTTTCGATTTATTTAAAAAGAGTGAATATGAATAAAATCCATGAAAATGAAGTGGTACCATTTATTTTTTGGATCCCACAATATTAACCACAACTACCAACTGTCACACTCTTATAATAATCCAACTACCCCATGAGACTGTACTTACAAGTTGCTCATTCTTAGCCACCCAAGTTTAATTCCATTTCAAAGCGGTGTTTATCGGAAGGAGGAAATAGTCTGGTGGTGAGGATTTATCTTCATACATTTACCGAAAATGGAAATAAGAAAGGCAGGAGAATCCACTACAACATACAAATGCCTCGAATCATAATCAAAAGTTTTTTACTATAGGAGAAAAAGTGACAAAAAAAATTAAACAAAATGTCATGGTTGTAAAAAAAGAGGAGTTAGTACAAGTGCATGCACCAAGTCATCTATATATATCTTGGTATCCACCTCTTTTGTGTGTGTAAGGCATGGAACTCGGAAGCGTTCTTGAGTTTCTTGACAAGAGTGTCATTCTTGTTACCGGGGGAGGCGGATTTCTCGCTAAAGGTAACAACCAAAATTTGGTTGTTCTTGTTCAATGTCCATAGTTTCAACGCTTGTTATTTTGTAAATTCAGTGTTTATTGAGAAAGTTTTGAGGGTTCAGCCCAATATCAAGAAGCTCTATGTTCTTCTCCGGTCTTCCGATGCTAATTCTGCCATGCATAAGTTCCACAATGAGGTAACCAACTTCCCAGAACAAAATGCACTCAAAATATGGTATTCACTAATTCCAAATATTTTAGCTTTAGGTTTATGAAGTGTTAAGTTAAACTATGATCCAATTTACTAGGAAAAATAGATTGTTATTTAGTTTTAAAATAATAATTTTAAATATAAAAATTAGATTAGAAATTTAAATCTGGTTCAAACCTCAATTTCGATTTATTACTTTTTTGCAGATTCTACCAAAAAGTTTGTTCAGAATTTTGAAAGAGAGAAATGAAAAGAATTTTGATTCACTTATTTATGAAAAAGTGACCATTGTGCACGGTGATGTTTCTCTTGAGAATTTTGGCCTTAACAATTCAACAATTCTCCTAGAGATGTTCAAAGAAGTTGAGTATGTAATCAACTTAGCTGCAAACACGAAATTCGATGAAAGGTACATCAAAATATACGACATCTTCAACTAATAATAATAGACTCAGTTTTTGTATGCAGATATGATGTATCAATTGGAGTAAACACAACGGGATCGAAAAATGTGCTTAATTTCTCTAAATCATGCACAAAGTTGAAGGTTTTTGTTCATATTTCAACAGCTTATGTATGTGGAGAGAAAGAGGGAATTATATTAGAAGAGCCATTCAAAATGGGGGAAACCATCAATGGAAAATTCAATCTTGATATCGACTTGGAGACGAAGTTAGCCGTAGAAACACCGGTTCGACTTCGAGCTGAAAACCGCTCTGAGCAATACATCAATTCCTATATGAGTGATCTCGGTATCCAAAGGTCACAACCAAAGATAACATTTGAAAACATGTACATTTTGGTGTACATTTACATTTTTTGACATTACAGAGCACAGAGATATGGATGGCCAAATACATACGTCTTCACCAAAGCAATGGGAGAAATGATAATCGGAGAGTTAAAAGAGAAGTTGCCAACTATCATTATACGACCGACCCAAGTTACGAGCACCTACAAGGAGCCCTTCCCTGGTTGGGCCGAAGGGTTTCGGTAAATGACTGATTCACTTATCTCTTATGTAGTCACATTGATGGACTCATCTTTAACTTTGTAGCACGATCGATAGTTTTACGATAGGGTATGCCATCAGAAAAGTAAAGTATCTTGTAGCTGACCCAAAGACAATTCTTGATATTGTAAGTTGGCATTTTGCATTTGAACCAAAGTTTGTTTCAATGAGTTGAGATTGGTGCAGATTCCGGCGGATATGGTGATTAATGCGATGATTGTAGCTATGATCGCCGGAGCAAACCAATCTCCAGTGTATCATATCGGATCATCGGTATCAAATCCGATTGAAATCCAAAAGTTAAGAGACAACGGGCAAGCATACTTCATGAATAATCCATGGGTTGACAAACATGGAAACCCCATCATAGTCTCCCCTATAAAAATATGGAGTTCCATTAATACATTCCAAATACTCTCAACCATAAAGTATAGGCTTCCTTTAAAGGTTATCTTCTCTTGCTATGACCATAAAAACATCATCATTCCATAATGTAATCTTGTTCAGGTACTTGAAATTTTCAACACAGTCTTGTTCGATTATTTCGGAGAAATGTACCGTAACACACGCAGGAAAGTCGACTTTGCATTGAGATTGGTCCAACTTTACAAGCCATATCTCTTCTTCAAAGGAAGGTGAATTTGAATAACAAGTTTGTATTGTTTAAAGTGATGATTATTTTATTTGTGTTGTGGTTGTAGTTTTGATGATATGAATACAGAGAAGCTGAGGATGATGGTGAAGGAAAGCGAGAAAGATATATTTTATTTTGATCCAAAAGCTTTGAATTGGGAAGATTACTTCATTAATATTCATTTCCCTGGCCTTGTCAGATATGTAATGAAGTAAACAAACTATATATCATTCATGTCAACTTGACTTTAGCATAAAATTCTATGATTAATATTATGTTATACACTATAGTCATTTAATATTATGATATGAGGGTCAATTATTAATTTATGAAATTCCAAAGAATTCAATTACAATTTAGTGATGGGTGGATTTAAATTTACTCCAAACTTCATTTATAAATATGACGTGTGGCTCTAATCCGAGTAAGAGAAGTTCAGCTTCCCATATGGTCATTTTATTACAATCGGGCTTAAGATCATTCATCCGGTTTTCGATGCTCTTCATATTGTTCATTGTAATGATAAATTCATGTATGATTCCGCTATTATTTCCGATATCGAATTTCAGTAATCCTATCAATTGCATCATAACATTGAAATTGATTTCATAAAATTTTGGAAATCAGAAAATTTTGTCATGATTTCATGAGGTTTTAGAATTTCATTTGTAAAGAATTCTGAAAAAATTGTTCTTGAATAAAGAATTTTTATTCAGAATGAACAAATGATTTCATTGAGTATAAAAAATTAGTTTCTCGTAAAGTTTTGAAATCGGAAAATAATTCAAATATGAAAGTTTTAGTTTTGAAGGAATGTGAAAATTTGGTTTTGAAAGAATTTTATAAATTTAGAAAATCTATAAAATGATACGTTGTGAATAAGAAAATCATAAATTGACAGCAAACTTACCTGTAAAACTTTGAATTCATCAAAATCTAGGTTTTGCATAAAGGGGGATTTAGAATTCAAGGAATTGTTCATCTTCATAAATTGGGGTCTTTGAATTTGAGTTTCTAGGTTGCTTTCAATTTCGTTGGTATGCATCATGATTTTTCAATATTGCATTATTAGCAGTTTTTTTGTAGGCCATATTAAGGCCCTCATTTAACATTGATTCCAATCATATCAGCAAAATAACAATGAGTGACACATTGATAGTCTGGTTTCCTTACCTTAATGTTTTTTATTAATTGAAATAATCAGCTCGTTTCCTCTATTGCGGAAACCGAGCTGTTGTTTTATAAAGGGACGGCGATAGCTTCTTCATCTGTCATCGGGTTTTTCAACCAGCCGATCCTTTCGTTCTTTGTTTGCATTTCTCGCCGTCGTTGTCGCCACAATCTAAGGTAATTTACAATTAATGTTGTTGTGGTACTCAAATTTGTTCAATTTTGACGATTTTAGTGGTTAATTCTTCTTTCGATTTGGGCATAATTGATGAAATGTAGGTTTAGAGTTTTCAACCTCTAATTTGGTAGCAAATTATGTTTAATTTTGGTCGAATTGCCACGGAAATTGGTTTTAGAAGTTTTGGGTTAAATTGCTCCAAAAATTGCAAAATTTGTGGGATTAAGGGATAATTTTCCAAAAATTATCAATTAGGAATCTATATCTTTTTTTTGTAACACTTTTGAAGATTTTAAATTTTTGGTGGCAAATTACGTTTAATTTCGGTCGAACTCCTACCGAAATTGTTTCCGAAATTTGGGGTTAAATTTCTACCGGAATTGCGAAAATTTGGGGATTAAGGGATAATTTTCCAAATAACCCTTAGAAATTAGGAATGTATATCATTTTTTGCAAAAATTTTGAAGATTTAAAATTTTCAAAATTTGAGCCATTATGTATAATTTATTTTGTATTATTTAGGAAATTATATGTATCCAAATTACGTATGATTTGCACATTTCATGTAATTACGTCAATAAAAATTTAGAATGTATATCAATTTTTAGTTTGTTTTTTATGATTACAAATTACGTGTAGTTACGTAATTCAATTTGTATAATTTAGGGAATTATATATATCCAAATTACATATATTTTGTATATGTTGAATTACGTAAATTAGGAGTATATATCCATTTTTAGTTTGTATACAAATTTTTTTCAACACAAAATATTATAATGATACTTTTAAAAATAAATAATGGCACTCATATTGCCATATTTTTTTTAAATAAAATTAGTTATATTTTTGTTGAATTTTTTTGAATTATTTTGGACACCAAATTTAAACTTTTACAATATTGTAATTGTTGTAATCGATATAATATATGTAGTAAATAACATAAGAATTTTATTTTCAAAAATCGGTATATGTAATTTTCTTAGTGTAATTTTATCTGCTAATTCGTTTATCACAATATTCTAATTAAATTATGTTGTTATTTTTTTCAGGTAAATGACAAATTTTTTTATAATCTTCTAATCAAATACAGTATTCCATATGAATAAATCATTACGGAGCCATTACCGGAGGAAATTATATAAGTCTTTCAGTCGCCATGAGTTGGACCTAACTCGATCATCGTGGCGGTGGAATATTTTCAATTTGGTCTTTGTTTTTCTGATGTCGCAGTTTATCGGAGATATATTGCAGTGCGTGAAGCTACCACTCAATGTTGTGGTCCCGTAGGAATTGCGATGCTTCACGGATATTTGAAGTTTTGCGACGAAGACATTCTTGCACTGACCCTATCCAACATTTATGTAGTTTGTAGTTGCAAAAAGTTGGCAATCATGCTGATAGGTATTACTTCACCGGGAAGGTGAAGTTCATGACCATGTTCCGAGACACTCTCGGAAAATGGTATGAAAACTTTGTGTGGGTGACGGCGCCACCTAGTGAGGCTTGAAGTTTCCCGACACTACTACAGCGCATTCCCGATGTGGGGAAAACTGAAGGAGTTCATCCCCTCTCAATATCTGAGAAATTAGCACTTCAGGCGCGGATCGGGATGAAAATATACAGAATTGAAGATGTGACTATGCATCCAATTTTGCAAGGAGGTAATATTTTCAATTTTGGTCATGTTTTAATTAAATATTAATTGTTTCAAATTTTTAAGACACCCGACTACTCTATAATGCACCTGAACATTGCTGGCACACAAATCCACGTGAACATCGATGGGAGGCCACACATTTTGAAGGTGCAGCTGCAGACTTGGATGTTTGGGAACCACATCAGCCTCAGACAGATACCACCGCATCGCTACCGTATTGGTCAGAAGGCAAATTCTCCCTGCCTAAGAATTCAGATCCACGTGGTGCTGAGATCGACCGACTACTAAAAAGTCTCGGAACTGTTAATGCAATGGTAGCTGCCATGCGGGTGGAAATCGAAGATTTGAAGGAAAGCAATGAGAAGTCCAAGGATGATTACAATCACCTAGACACTAAAGTTGCTTAGTTGGTGAACTGGGAGGTGGCAGCGAAGGAAACCCTCCAACAAAATATAAGGGAGCTTGATTTGATTGGAGGGCAACAAGCAGAAACCATTGTTTACAATGAGGAGTTGACTACACAGATGGAACTGCTACGGAACGAAAATGAGTTATTAAAAGTAACTTTTAAATATTTTATTAATAAAAATACTTATTAATAAACTTTTGATTTTGTCCAATTGTAGGTGTAATTCAACAAATTGTAGGGGAACGACGATGAATTACTTGCCCAAGCATGGATTGGATGCAAAATCATATCAACGATATTGAAAAATAGGTTGTCAATTTACAGAATTAGTTAGGCAAGTCGAAGCCTTCGACCGCGAGACGATGGCGAGGCCGACCCTCCACCTCACGTGTTAGTAGGGGAGGGACATCTATGTCTACTGTGGAACCAACCACAATTCCCCGCAATACTATTGAGATATTGCGTAAAGTGAAACAAGAAATTGAGGAATTGTCATTTAACTATTTCACTTCCATATTTATAAATGTATAACTTTTTATTTAGTTTTAAATTTTGGTCAAATACCCACTTTCGTCACAACATATAAATGCAAATAAATCGATTATATGTCATTTGTATGTTAAAAAAATATAAATAAACATTTATTAATTAATAAAAAAATATCGCGAATAAGAGTTTCGATATGGAACAAAGGTTTGCATTATCTTTTTCTAGACCGATCGACGAGGTTGCTGCGGTGGTTCGATTTCTGGTCTATCGTATAAATATGTACTAAATTTCTATAGCAACATGAAGAAGAAGAAACCTATACATATGAATTTTATGAAAACATTGAATTTGACATAATAAACACAAATAAACTAAAGACGAACATGTCGAAGTAAACGTGTAGATAACTGTTGTGGGTGTGGAATTGGTAGTCCATGCATTATCCACCAAGCCAAATGCTCCATCGTGCCTCTTTCTGCTTTAGAGTCGATTTCATTAAAATCACTTGAACATGCTAAGAAAGGAATAAACTCATTATTCATCAAGAATCTTATGTTATCATTGGCACAATGATGTTTCACACACTCTGTCCTAAGACAATAGCCATCACGATCAGATTGTGAGGCAAACAAACTTGTATATTGTTTTTACCACTCTTGAGTTGCACATTTGAAATAATGTGATTGTTATAATAGAGAAGGACACATAATACTAGTAAAAGTAAAGCATTTACATCACAAACACACATTCTTACTTTGGGATCAAAGAATATGCTAGAGCGTGTAAATCTGTTATGCATTTCACACGTCTCTTATCCAATATATCATTAACAACATCGCAAAAAAGATTGCTCTTCCGGTTGTTTCTTCAGATGGTATACATCACAATATTATCGCTTGCACCTTTGCTATTGTCATATCGGATAAACCATATATAGACGTGGGCTATCAGTGTCAAACAATTGGATCATACCATGAATATGCTCTATGAAAGCTATAATATAATCAATCTTTTCCCAAAACGTCTCTTCTAACAATAATCTTCTAATTGCTCTAGTCTTATTCATACCATCATTTCTATAACAATTCCACTTCTCATCAACAACCATGGCCCTCAAAACATCCAATATTTTTGAATCTTATCATCACAACAATAGCATAAGCGGAGCGTGTGTCCACAATGAAGTTCAAAGAATGTTTCACAATGAAGTTCTTCATCTATAATTTTGAGAATTACTTAAATATAGCAAACCTCAAAGAATGTTTAACAATGAAGTTCTTCATCAAGATAATTGAGTCCACAACCTTGTTGATCCAACCAAATTGTGCATTTAAATGCATTTTCTTTTGTGTTTTTTGGATGACATATAATTTTCATAACGAAATTCATTGTATGTACAACAAAAGTAGTCCAAATAATATGTAAAGAAAGAGACTACACATTAAATCTTATGTTAAGTAACATAATAGAAAATTATCAAACATTTTTAGAATACCTGAGGATACTTCACTTCTATCATGAAACTTGCAGCTTTACAAACACTGGCGTTATCTGTTATTATCTGCACAACAAATTCTACTTCTATCTTTGCAATAAAATCATCCATAAGTTTTGCAATGAATATAGAATTCTTTACTTTACCTTCGCAAAGCAAATGTTTTATCGTAGTGAGATTGAAATGAAGATCTTCAAAATAAAACATTCTAGCAATTTCGGCATCAAGTTCATGTTTGAAATTTTTATAAACATCTCTGTTGTGATCAAAAGACCATGGGTATCAATAGTCGTCCGCTTCGTAATAAAAAGAACTCGGTTTTATTTGTTTGTATGGGGGAAACATTAAAAGATGAAGGGGCAAACGACACAGCAATTTTAGAGTGGAAAAACCTCTGGAAAGGGGAAAAAACCACCTGACTAAGAGCTGGAAACTCTCTTTGTCGATATATTAATGAAACAGTTCATGCTACAAATAGTGATGGCTTATGAAAATGACTAAGGTAGAAATAAGAAAGCGCAAAGGGTAAAACCAGTAGAGTATCGGCTGATTTGAGCATTCAAAAGGTCCTGTCTTAGTTTGCCATCGAGCCATGTATTTATAGGGGAAAAAACGCGTGTGGATCACGCCATGTAACCGCCTCTGACAAGGTCGTTTTCCCACAGCGGAAAAAGTGGATGAGCCCGAAGCGCAGACTGCGTGACTGGGCCCGAAGCGTGGAAATCATGACCACGCCCGAAGCGCAAGACACATGGGCAATAATCGTCTCGACCGATCCAATGGATCGGTGCCCAAAGTAATGGATAGTGTGCAGCGTTAACCTTTGATCCCGCTTATTGACTAATGGGCTCAGCCCAAGCGGGCCTTCGGGTCCAGTTATCCTTGTTAGGTCGAATCTCTATTGGAAGTTGGATCTGGGGTCTTTAGGTTCGAGTTCCATCACTTGGGCCAACCTAGAATGGTCTTTAGGTTCCAGTTCGGGATACCGGGTTCCGAAGTTCTCATCACTAGCCCCTCAGACTTTATCGCTATCGCAGTGGTGATATGAGTTCGACCATCTGATTTAGAGCGTTCAGGGCAGAAATGTCCAATCGAACAAACAGACGACTGTACCCGAACCAGCTGTGACAGAATCCCTAAGACCGATCATGCACTTAGTTAATTTTAAGGTCAGTTTAAAAATTTGAAATCAATAACGACTATGGGCAAAAGCGTATTTTTGAAATTCAAATAGCCTGCGCTATTCAGGATTCCGCAAAAGGAATAGGTTGTCAGACTGCGGTCGCGTGAAGCAATACACGTGTCAGCTTGTGAATGGCCGATAAAGGAGTATAAAAGTTGGGGTTTTGGTACTGTGCAACCATCATTGCCATTTCTGCGAAAAATCTTCCAACCCTAGCGCTCTCTGCCATTCTGTCATCTTCGTTCTCAAACTCCCTTTTTTTCTAACATCTCAAGGTAATCGCTCATGGCACCCCGTAAGACTAGGTATCCCATCGTTTCTTAGATTGACACCGAAGAACTTCGGGTCAAATTCTCCATCCCAGCGCATTATTCCATCTGGGGGGAAGGAAGATGTACGCTGCATCATTCCCGCTGAGATGAACGTGCCCCCTAGAGCCGTGCCCGTTAGTTACGCCTCCCTTGAAGTGCGGCCTAGGTTTCCCGCTACATCCCTTTGTAGCAGCCGTGCTTCGGGAAATACATTGCCCAACGTATGCTCTTTTTCCTGGTAGCTACGTGTACATAGTAACGTTTATTTCTTACTGTTATAAACAGGGTGTTGAACCGACCCTGAGACATTTCTTCAACCTATTTTTGGTCATGTACCAAATGGGAAAAATGTTGTTAGGGTGTCCTAGACTATATTATATAGCGATTTGCACCAAAGAGTGCGTCATAATAGACAATGAGGACTCCCTTCATGAATGGTAGTCCTGTTATGTCTGGATTATAGTCCGAAGAGAGGACTTGCTCAAGATGTCCCCGCTGATCACACATCCTGACATAGGGTGGTTGGACCGATCCCGATTCAACCCTTCTCATCAAGATATTGTTGACACCTTGGCGATGTTTCCTCCTCCTGAAAGGCATCTCAACCGTATAGACATACCTCGGGAGAAGAAGCTAATAGAGATGGGGGTAGCGGGTAGGACCTGAGCCCCTACCCCGAAGGGGATATTCTCTAGTTCAGATTCGTCTGAAGGATCGGGTACGGAATACGACTTAATCTAGTTCATATCTCCTGATCATTATCATTTTTCTTTTGCAGGTTCCATAGATACGATGTCCGGAAAATGAATGGCTGCTGCCGTGAAGGCCAGCAAGGAAGCCCGTCTGCGGTCATCCGGATCAACATCAGCCACCCCCACGGAATCTTCACGATCTGCGGGTGGTTCAATTAGCCAGAGACCCGGTCCATCCATAGCGGAGGTGGAAGAGGTGATCTCGACAAAAATCCGTTCATTGAGCCTGCCAGCTATGTATAGGATCGGAAATAGCTCCCCTATGGATGTTAACATCGTACGGTTGTTCCTGCATGGGTCGATTAGAGTGGAGGATATCCTTACATCCTCTAGCTTTGGGGAAAATGTGTCGAGGCCCCCTTGCCTCAGAGCCAAAGCAAGCGGGCGCCCAAAGTAGAGACCCCGAAGCAATACAAACGGCTGATCCAAGAGCTTGCAGCCCTGATCAAGAAGAAAGGGATCACAATTAGTGAACAGCCGGTCCCCACATCATCAAACCCAGAGTCAGTTCGGGAGACGATCCAAGAGATGGTGGCCTCTGTTTCGAAGGCTCGGGGGCCGAAGAGAAACCCAATGTCATGGAAGGACGCCATGCTAGAGGAATATCGGCTGATGGCAAGGAAAAGCCCAGTCGATATGGATGGCCCGATCCCTGACCTGGTCGCTGCTTATTTGGAGTCCCACGCCGTGGTAAGTTTCACTCACATTCTATTGTTAACTTTATCTTTTGTTGAATCTAGGTTGCTCTTACAGGCATGCAGAAGGGGATTGAACCTTGCTTCTGCGATCCAGTTGAGCCGAAGCTCTTCTACGGCTTCAAAAGGGATCAAAGACCAACTTGCCTTGGCTCAGCGGCAAGTTGAGATCAAACAAAAGGAGCTAGAATCTGTCTGGGCAGAGCGGGATCGTTTGAATGGGGAGCTGTTAGGAGCGGGAACTCAAGTCTCGCTCCTTACTTTTCAAGCAGCGGAGTGGGAGGCGAAATACAAAGAGGCCCAAGCAGCTGCCAATACCGCAACGACCCGCTTTTTGGAGTTGGAGCATCAGATACAAGAGCTATCTGACGAAAGAAACAGACTTCTCATTCGGTCCCAGGAGGAGAAAGATGTCTTAAAGGAAGACTTGGTTAGAATCATGGAATCAATGGAATGAGCGGTCTGGGAAGCTCTTATTGGCTTCGCCTTGTCCCCTCTATTGTTTGCGTTGGCAGCAAACGTTTATGGATCAAATGTGTAACGACCCTAATTTGGGCCTAGTTGTTTTGTTAAAACATGATAATTAAAACGGAAATATTCGAAAGCAAATTTAAAACATAGTTCGAAACATTAAAGTACGACAGCATAATTTAGAGTGTTCTCCGAAGGACCGGACTCTATCACCGGGCAACCGACGACCTCCTTCCCCATCCCTATCATATCTCACATGCGTCACCTACAAAATCTGTAAAGCGGTCACAATCTATTAAAGGAAACTTCACATACACTACACATTATCTTTCTTACTTCTTAGTTACATCATACACACACACATGAACCAATTCACTTAACCGTTTTCTTATTTCCCTCTTCTTTTACCCTTATCATTTCCATCATTCATTAACTTTTCTATTGCCGAGATTAACATGCTCGGTGCATGTCCCGCCCAAGCCAACCGTTAGCTGTTGGATGACTCGACGGGCCATATGCATCCCTTCCCCGGGTGGGTACTTAGGCGCTACCCCTTTTTCCACCCGGATCCGTTCCGCCCTCTTCGTACGTATCTTTTCCTCTTTGGAACTTATCGTTCCCTTCATCAGGCATGCCCTTCCTTTGGCGAATCGTGTACTAGGCACGATGCCGGGTTCGGTCGGACGGTCCATCCTTCCTCACCCTGAGTCTTATTATCATTTATCTCGTTCATTCGTATCATTTCTTCCTTCTTTATTAACCCAATCCCATTCCCTAAGTCTGAACCATCCCCTGAACCTTCCCTTACTATATTGTGTTCACTCCGCTTACCGTTTGCTTTAGCGTGTTATAATCTTCGCGTGCTTCTCCTGCATTTCATAACATGTCTTAATTATTCAAATTCTGACGTTATTATCTTATTGTTGACTATGTGGTTACCGTAGACCTCACGTGTACTTTTCCTCCCACGATCCGACTTCGGGACGTAACGAAAACACTCGAACTTAGTATTTTCGCGACAATTCTACTTCTGCCCTGAAATTCGCGATAATAATACCCTGGGATTAAAATTCGCGACAATATTGCACTGGGATGAAATCCGCGATAATTTATGCCTTACTGGAAATCCGCGACAATTTTACTCTTCGTGAATTTTCGCGACAATTTTGCCTTCGTAAATTTTCGCGACAATTTTTGTTTTTCAAAATTTTCGCGACAATTCTTGCCTTCAACTTTTTCGCGATAATTTTGTGCCTTGGAGATTTTCCCGATAATTTTCCTTCTTTGCGGGAATTTTCGGATTTTCGGGTCTTAATGATGATTAACTCGTTTTTGGGCCTCCTCACCTCTATTTATAGACATCTTAACTTTTCTAATTCACACTTTGACCCCTCCTTCTTTTGCTTTTGACCCCTCTTTTATCATTTTCTTTACTTTTCTATTTTTCGTTCCCTTTTACGTTCTTTCGTTCCCGTATCTCTCATTATCTCTCGTCTAGACTTTACCGCTACATTCCCTACTATTTGTTTCGTCGTACCTTTTTCTCGGCTAATACAAAATGTCTCCCAATATCTGGATAACATGAGGGTCAGGTTATCAAGAGGTTTGGCCTGGACCCCCGAAGATGAGCGCTGTGAGTCAATTTATCCCCTAACCAAGGATGAAAACTTCAAAGAGGTCCCAGCTTTAGATGAACCTCCACTAGAGAGAGATCCCAACTATCCTTTGTTTGACTTGATGGAGAAATTGGTCAACGAGTTGGTTGAGGAGAGGGAGAGAAAGCTAGAAGACCTCAATGCATGGATTGCGGAGATGTTTGGGGAAGTAGATAGGGAGGAAGGACATGTAGATTAAGTATTAGATTTTAGGTCCCCCCTACTGTATTTTGTTTTTGATGTAACTCTTACTTGTTTCTATATATTCAGCTTTTCTTCTAATTATAAGTTCGGGGTTCACATTGAACTAGACAATTCGGTCACCTTAACTTAGGTCTGGATTTTGGTAGACTTAATAGGTTAGGGAAACTTAATCCCATTAATGGATCACTCTTCATTCTGTCCATGCTAAATATTATAACTTTGGCGGCATAGCGGCGGTTCTTTATGAGTCCCACGGCAAGCTTTCGCGAAGCCCCGGTTCTAATATAAGTCCCGCGTCAGGCTTCGGCCAAGCCCCGGTTCTACATAAGTCCCAAGACAGGCTTGTATTTTGTAATAGCCAGGAAAAAGGTATGAAGGAACAAATAGTATGGAATATAGTGGTAAAGTCTAGACAAGGAATAACGAGGGATACGGGAATGAAAGAACGAAAAGGAAACGAAAAGATAGAAAAGTAAAGCAAAAGATAAAGGAGGGGTCAAAATAAAAAGAATGAGGGGTTAAAATGTGAATTAGGGAAGTTAAGATGTCTATAAATAGGGGTGTAAAGACCCAAAAACGAGTTAATTATCATTAAGCCACGAAAATCCAAAAATTGTCGCGAAAGAACGAAATTATCGCGAATTTCATGTCAAGAGCAAATTGTCGCGAATTTCGACCCGAAGAGAATTATCGCGGATTTGGACGCAGAGAACAAAATTGTCGCGAAAACGTTGAAGAGCAAATTATCGCGAAAAATGTTGAAGAACAAATTATCGCGACTTTTGTCCTAAGCAAAAATTGTCGCGGATTTCAAAAAACGAAGTTTGGGTGTTTTCGTCGCGTCTCGACGCCGGATCGTGAGAGGAAAAGGACACGTAGGGTCTACGGTAATCACATAGTTAACAATAAGATAATAACGTCGGAAATCGAGTACTAAGACCTGTTACGAAATGCAGGGAAGCACGAAGAGATTATAACGAGCGATAGCAAACGGTAAGCGGAGTGAACACAATATAGTAAGGAAAGGTTCCGATTTTAGGAAACAGGAAGGGTTGGTAAGAAAGGAAGTAAAAGACACGAGCGAATAAGGCAAAGGTTAATAAGACTTGGGGTGAGGAAGGATGGACCGTCCGACCGAACCCGGCATCGTACTTAGTACACGATCCGCCAAAGGAAGGGCATGCCTGATGAAGGGAACGATAAGTTCCAAGAATGGAAAGATATGTACGAAAAAGGGCAGAACAGATCCGGGTGGAAAAAGGGGTAGCGGCTTAGTACCCACCCGGGGAAGGGAAGCATATGACCCGTCGAGTCAACCAACAGCTAACGGTTGGCTTGGGGGACATGTACCGAGCATGTTACTCTCGGCAACAGTAAAGTTAAAGGATAAGGGGAATGATAAGGGTAAAAGATTAAGAAGAAGAGAAATAAGAAAAACGGTTAAAAGTAATGACTTAAGCGCGTGTGTATGGTGTATTTAAGAAACGAAAAGATGAGTATAGCGTGTGTGAAGTTTCCTTTAATAAATTGTGACCGCTTTACAGATTTTGTAGGTGATGCGAACGAGGTATGAGAAGGGCATGGGAAAGAGGTCGTCGGTTGTCCGGTGATACAGTCCGATCTTTTGAAAATACTCTAAATTATGTTGCTAGACTTTACTGTTTCTGAACTATGATTTAAGTTTACATTTGAACGTTTTGTTTTTATTTAGCACGTTTTTACCGAATCAGCTAGGCCCAAATTAGGGTCGTTACAAATGGTATCAGAGCATAACATCGCTACCAAACCGGTAGTGGTGCGGTCCTATGTAGAAAGTTCCAGGAAACTCATAGGATGACAACCGACCATAGGAAGGGATGGACATAGAATGTAGCATATGACATGAATAATTATAGACATAACGGAAGCTTGATGTAGGAATGGCTCCTAGAACGAGAGCGAATGGGAACCGAGAGGAGGACAGCAATGCATCAGAGCAGGCACAGGCGACAGAAACCCCAGTTGCGGATTCATCGACGCCCTCACGTTTAGCCAAGAGAGCCTCAGGGATCTGTTCCAAACTATGGCAAGTTCCCTAGTTAGCGCAATCAGACAGGGACAGACGGAGAGGGGAAACTCCGTGCAGATGGAACAAGTTGTCAAGGCCCGAAAAGGGTAGAATGTACTACAATGAGGCATTAAAGAAAGCTGGAATGAACAGTTTCACGGGAAATAAGATGGGGGACGCGGAGGCGTGGATTATTCGCTTGGAAGAGAAGTTTGAACTTATCGAAGCCCCGGAGGAACTTAGGGTAGGACTGGCCCCACTATGGTTCGACGGTAGCACGGCACGATGGTGGGAAAGCGTGTCGGCATCACTATTGAAGGATGGACCCATCTCTTGGGAGAAGTTCAAGAATGCATTTTTGGATTATTATGTGCCAAAAAGTCTTAAGAATGACAAGAGGGCCGAGTTCGACAAACTGACTCAAGGGAATCGCCCCGTAATGGAGTATATGCCGGAATTCATAGAATTGGGTAGGTATGCCCCCGAGATTATGGCCGCTAAACGGTGAACAAGAAAAGATGCACCGTTTTACAGAGGGGCTCAATGAAAGGGTGAAATTGACTATGTATGGCCGCTACGATGAAGAATTTTCATGTTTAGTGGCAGCAGCAGTCCGTGTGGATGGGGGAATGCGAAGAATGGATAAGGAACGCACCAGGAGCTCCACAAGGAGTGAAGTTCAGGGATGGGGAGAATGGAAAGGAAAGGTCACTACGGAGAGTTTCGGGTCTACACAAGAACCCCCGATCAGGCCTGCGTGCGCCAAATGCGGGAAAAACCATTTTGGAGAATGCCGGGCAGGAACCAATAGTTGTTTCAAGTACGGCCAGGAAGGACACTTTGCCAGAGAATGCCCAAAGAAGAGAAGGTGCTAGAAGCACATATATCATACCCCGAGAAACCTGTAACACGGAAAGAGGGAACCGGAACCGATAAATCATAAATAAACAAAGGAAGCGATAGGCTAATCAGAATGAATGAACGGATATGGGTACCAAACAGGCCAGAGCTAAGAAAGAAGATTATGGCAGAGGCACACAGTTCAGCCTTCTCAGTTCACCCAAGAAGTACAAAGATGTATCGAGACCTAAAAACGCACTGGTGGTGGAATGGAATGAAAAATGAGATTGCAAACTTTGTGGCCAAATGCAAAAATTGCCAAGGAGTTAAGGCCGAACACCAACGCCCGGGAGGCGAGCTACAACCCTTAGAGATTCCAGAGTGGAAATGGGATAGCATCGGCATAGACTTTGTGGTAGGATTACCCAGGAGCCCACGGAAGAACGACGCGATATGGGTAGTGGTTGACCGCCTAACAAAGGCGGCTCATTTCTTAGCAGTCAAGACAACATACGAAGTAGACAGGCTAGCCAAAATATATGCAGAATACAAGGGCGTAAGGGTCATTTCCGTAAAGTGAACACCGTCGAAGAGGAGATTTAGTTCGCAGTGAGTTTTTGGAGTTTTGCAATCCATCTAAGTATTCAACAAGCGAAAGACCATCTGACTCGTCAGAGCGGTCACAACCACTTGGGAGCTTTGTGGATGAATCGCTACGATCACCAGTCCAGACTCGTCCAAAAAATCCAACTTCAAGATCGGTCAATCACCCAGCTAGAAATAATTTGTATTACGTTCATTGTATTATTTTCATAATTCGAGAAACATTTTATGGTTCAGAACTGTCATTAACTATCAAAGATTTTACAAAAATTATTGTCGTAAGTTCATAATATTCCAGGTTCGGTGGATCTCATTAACATCCAATGTTTCCAACTTATAAGCTCCAGCTCCCAAGTTTTTCAAAATTCGATAAGGCCCTTCTCAGTTTCTATCTAGCTTCCCAACATTTCTCTGAACTCTTACATTCCTGAGAACGAGGTCGTCTTCTGAAAATTCTCTAGGCAAGATGCGCTTATTATGGGCTCGCTCTATGGTTCGTTGATAAGAACACATACGCGCGTAGATGGCGTTCCTTTTTTCCTCGATCATTTCAAGATCCAGGGATCTTCTTTCATCATTAGATTTCGTCATATTGATTTATCTGAGGTGATCGAATGGCAACCTCTACTGGACTAACTTCTTCGGACCCGTATACTAAAGAAAATTGAGATTCGTGGGTCGTAGAGCGGGGTGTAGTCCTATATGCCCATAAAACCTCGTAGATATGTTCAGACCACTTTCCTCTCAAATCCTCTTACTTAACTTTCAATCCCTTCAGGATAACTTTTTTGGATACCTCCGTGAGTTCTTTAATGGTGGTAGACAAAACCAAAGAGGCGGAGGAAGAGGAAACCACTATCGTGGTCGCGACAGAAATCAGCCGCAAAGAAATCAGCAAGGGTACAGGTATGAAGCTTACCCACCAGCCCCCGCGAATCAGCAAGCACTACCTCCTCCTCCTCCGGTTGACCCCAACCAGGGTCAACCTATTTTGAATGTTGAAAATTCCCAACCAAGATGGGGTAACCTAGGCCCCAACATTACGACTATCGCGGGGGGAAAAAGTGTCGGCGATTCGAACCGCGCCCGCAAACGTTCTTATCAGCCATTACATCAGAAGGGGCGCTTTATGGAAGTGAATATGGTCCAGTTAACGGATTTGGATAAAATGACAATATCATTTGGACCAGAGGATTTATCTGGAGTTTTCTCCCCACAAGATGATGCATTGGTTGTCTCCCCTATTATTGCGAATCATCCTGTTTCTCGAGTGTTAGTCGATACCGGTGCTGCTACCAACATATTGACTCTTGCGGCCTTTGAGCAGATGGCTTTGAAAAGAACCGCCCAACTCCAGCCTGTACACACAAAGTTAGTTGGTTTTAATAATAGCGTTGTTGCGGCTGAGGATCTGTTTTTCTGCCGGTGACTTTGGGCGATCCCGAAATATCAAGAACTTTGATTGTGGAGTTTGTGGTGGTGGATCTCCCTATACTCCCTTATAATGCGATCCTGGGGAGACGTTGTTTCAACTTATTTGGAGCTGTGGTGTCTCAACCACATTTGATGATGAAGTTCCCAACACAGTTAGGGGTTGGGAAGATGAAGGGAGATCAAGAGCTGGCGCGCTCTTGTTATAATGTGATGTGTAGGAGTGGTATGGATGGATCTAAAGCGAAGTTACCTGTTTGTATGGTGGAATTCTCGTCCGATGAAGTTATTGACACAAATGACGAACCGTCTCTTAGGAAGTTCAAAGAAAACGATATGAAGATGGAGCCTTTGGGAATCAAGACAGTGCCTTTATTCCCCGGTAATCTTGAAAATACAGTGACGATCGGTTCCGAGTTGTCACCAGAGGTTGAGAATGAGGTAATTTCTTTTTTGCAAAATAATGTAGATGTTTTCGCTTGGTCTTATCAGGATTATGTGGGGGTTGATCCCCAAGTCTGTCTCATAGACTCAATGTTAACCCATATGTGCGACCAGTTCATCAGAAGAATAGGAAGTTTTCCCCTGAGAAAAAGAGGGCGATTGATGAGGAGGTGGAAAGTTTGCTGCAGGCAGGATTCATAGAGCCTGTTAGATACACGGATTGGGTCGCGAATCCAGTGGTGGTCCCAAAGACGAGTGGTGGCTGGAGAGTTTGCATCGATTTTACTGATTTAAATAAAGCATGCCCGAAGGATCCGTATCCGCTGCCGNGCCACGAGGGGGCCCACTGGCTCCGGAAATAAAGTAGCCAACCTTCTAAATGAATCCGGAGATGGGCCCTCTTTTGTTTCGACATCCTCCGAGTAGATATGCTGGTGAAGATCTTCATCCAAGTTGAAATGCAGCGCCCCGAACGGATCCTGTGAACAATCCAACATGTCCTCACCAGGTACAAGCTCGAACTTCCCGGTGAGTCTTGGGTCGAGTTTCATTTTCTCCTGAGCTGTAAGGGACACGCCCAGGACTCTCTGCGTCTGGACACTCCCTATTAAGAAGTACAAGACATTCGACTTGGCATTAGCTAACGCCCCTAGATCCGGAAAGTAGGGGAGTGTACTGTGTACTCCCATATTAACTTTCGGAAGCAGTCGTTAATCTGGGACGGCAGCTTGGTGATTCGTGCCCGGAGTCGTTCGGTGATAGATTGGAGGCCTTCAGTCTTTTTTGTTAGTTCTTTGACCTCCTCCGTGGCTTTCCCGAGAGCCTTTTTAACGGCCGCATTTTCTTCTTTGCCCTTCCTCAGTTTTTCCTCAGTTTGCTCTCGGATCTCGTTTAACTTGTCCTGTGCGTACTTCTCATTCACCTTGAGGGTCTCTATGGATTGTTCAAGGGCATGCCTTTGCCCGATGTGGAAGGCGGAGTTCTCCGTCAATTCGCTGCGATGAACTCGAAGTAAAGACTCGATCGCCTTGCTATGCTCTTCTCGGAGTGCTGCCATCCCTGAGCATGCTTATCTCGCTGTTTCTGCATCAGCTTCTCCGCCGCCTTTTTGGTTTGCTCCCCAATAATGTCTGGCGAGTCGAGCTCCGAATGTCTGAGCATACAGTATTCCCCTACTGCAGTTGCGGTGCCCAACTCGATTATGGTGCGCTCCATCTGGAATGAAAATAAGAAAGGTTAGTACATATGGCGTAAAAGATAAAGTCATAAAGAAGTCATTGTTAGTGTCGTGACGAACCTCCCCAATGGCACGACGCATCGTCACGGTCTGACTCATTAACCGACCAATGTCGGTAAACACTGTGTGGTCATCCCGACCACGAGGCGGCAACTTTGGGTTCCGCTCCAAGTATGCCAGGGCCGGCCGACTCGATACGTTGTCACATCTCGGAATTCGAAAGTTGAGTCCGTCCTTTACCAATACAAAGCCGGCCCGGCGTCCCATATCGAGCCATTCCTTAACCGTCAGTCTCGGGTTGTCATGTATACGGAAGGCGTCAATAAAGTCGGCGGTTAACCCACTCTTTCTAATGGGTTCCGTGATCTCCAAGACGGTGGGATCCTCCTCCGGTCTTTTCCCCTTGTCCGCACGGGTGCCTTGGCTGGTCTCTCCCTCCGAGCAGATTTTTGGCAGATTTCCACAACCACCGGGTCCATCGGTTGGTCCTCGCTAATCTGGCCCTCCTCATCGTCCCTGATGATATGCACTAATGTTTCGGCAAAGTCATACATGCATTCGGGACTCTAATCGCTGAGACAGGGGGATTAGGTCTTCGGGACTCTCAGTAATTGCTGCAACCGGCTCGGGATTGGCAACCGTTGCAGCAGATTGTGGTGGTGGAGGAGTGTCACATCTTATTTCCCCAGTCGGGGATGCCGCTTCTTGTAAACTTAACGCCAGCTCGGCCGCGACAGTTCGGTTCCGAGTCCTCAGTGGCGCCTCGAAGATAAGCTCATCATCCTCCGCAAGTAGTTCACGGAGGAAATTCAGCCGGTCCCCCTTCTTTGTTGGATCCTTAGCTGGAGCCATTATTTTATCTGCAAGACAAGTAAGTTAAGTGAGAAACGCGAAGTGGAAATTTGAAACAAGTTAAATCAAGTTCCTAAGGTTCTTTCCATCCAATATCAACTTTAGCCCCGATATGAATATACGGTTCAGATACCTAGTAGTTCTCTACTAAAATGGGGAGGGACCGGAAGGAGGTTGAAGGCAACCAAGATCGGGGCGTAGAATAAGATCTTCACGGTCCAGTCAGCGCCGTCGGACCTAACGCAATCAAGGAGTGCCTTCCTCAGAGGTCTGGGAAGGGCCGTCCGAGGAATAGGACCGTAGGCTTCGGGAAAAAATGGTTCCCCTTCAACGGGGAACCGCCAAGGAAGACTCAGAGGAGACAGCCTCGTATCCCCCACACCGCAGACAAAAAAGAAGTGTCTCTTCCAGTCGTGATTGGAGTGGGGAGTAGAAAAATGGAACGGGCTTGTCTTGTGCCTCGGGCGGAAAAATATACAGCCTTGGGCACCAAAATTGACGGTAGTAGAATTTGAAAGAAAAGGTCTATGGTCAAAGGAATATAATTCACCTCAATGAATATTATGAAGGCCACGACAAGAGAAATTGAATTAGGGTTCACTTGGAAAAGATGAATTTGTAGATGCGAGAGCAATTCTACAAGGAGAGGATGAAGAGGGAAACGAATGCCACATTCTAAGTATTCAAGAGAAGCAGTGTGAGTGGCTATCGGAGGTGTCAAAAGACGGTCGGTAGGTTCAGGTTGGTATAAGACACAGTCGGAAGGGAGATAATACTGTTCAAGAATCGATGTCCACTTCCAAGCAAGCATACTATAAGGTTGGTTAAAGGATTTGATGGCTTTAACCGCGGAGCTTTGAGGGCCGATGGTGTTTTCGAGACGAGCGATCCTCTCAAAAAAATGAGAATTTATTGTGGAAAGGCAAGGAGGAAAAGGGGCTGTGATCGAATCGAAACTCCCCGAACCGGATGAGGAGTCCGAATGATCTGAGGATGAAGTAGTGGCGGAGCCCGAGTATTCGGTGCGATCGGAAGTCATTGGTAAATTTATTTCAAATTTATTTTTTGAAATTATTTTTACAAATTTTATTAAGTGTCTCGCGAGTTATTGGCGAAAAGTCGCGAGAATTACTGTTCAAGTCTTTAGTCGCGAGTTGTGGAAGATTAATCGCGAGTGGTACAGTGCTCGCGAGTTAATGCAAGTGAATCTGAAAGTCGCGAGTTATTGACGTTTGGTCGCGAGTAGTACAGTCTCGCGAGTTATCACAAGGGAGTCTGAAGTCGCGAGTTATTGACGACAAGTCGCGACAAGTACAGTGTCGCGTGTTACGGTAATGGAGTAGTCGCGCGATATGGTCGCGAGAAGCACAGCAGCTACGATAAGTCGCGAGAGCTCAGGAGTCCGTGCGAGAAAATGAGTAATGAGGGGCGAACAGTGTATTTATAGGGGCAATATCCCGAGTCGAAAAATCCGGAAATTTTCACCCGATCTCAGAATCTGACGTACTTAGTGTCAAAACGATCGTATTGACGAAAGAATTTCAACCATTCTAAGGATTTCTTCGGCGGGGCTCCAGAACGATAATCGACTTTCGGCACGAGTTGTTGATATATGGTTTACGACTCAGAATCTGAATCTGAAAACCATGGGACTATTGATATTACCCGGGTATATTCTCTTGTATTTACCCTTACCCGAGGCCTCGTCCGACGTGGTTATATTGTATTTTCAGTATTTTTATATTTTATCGCAAGGTATCCTCAGGTGGTATTCTCACAATTCTGGCTCGCTGGGCTCCATTTAAAGCTTCTGTAAGAGTTTTGAGATGTTTTGGGCTATTTCGGCCCCGGACGGGGCCAAGGGTATTTTAGTAATTTGCCACCCGGGAGCACATCGGTGGGGTGCAATGATGTTTTGTGGCTGCGTATTCACTGTTTGGAGGCACATAACTGATATTCGATGTTTTCCGGTATTTTCTAATCGTATTTCCGACTAATATCTTGACCGGGATTGGTTCCCAAAACTTCGGGATCAGTATGGCATTTATTATATTATAATTGGAGGTTATTTAAATATTTTGGGCTAAGTGAAGTAAATTAGGCTTATGGACTCAAATAAGTGAAGTTGGGCTAGATTTCTCTATAAATACAAGGTCCGGTGCACTTGGACGGGTTCAGAAAATTATCACGCTTCCCAAGTCAAGACTTCGCCTTTCTGTGCTGTAGATTCGCGACTTATCGCACGTAATCGCGACTTATCGCACGTAATCGCGACTTATTGCACGCAACCGCGACTTATTGACTCTGCACTATTCCAGTCGCGACTTATTGACTCTGCACTATTCCAGTCGCGACTTATTGATTCTGCACTATTCCAGTCGCGACTTGTTGCTGAAATAGTGTTTCCTGCGAGTTGTTGCCCACAACTCGCGGCTGCCAGCCTTTTGAGCCCGACTGAGTGTTTTCATTCGTTTTTCGAGCCGTTTTTGCCCGTGTTATTATTATCGCCTCATTGTACTTGTATCCTTTGATTATTATAGTGGAAACCAAGGTAGAGCTTCGCTCTCCTGAGGACGTAAGCCCACACATTGTGGGCCCAACCTCGTATATCGCTCGTGTCCTCACAATAATTTAATTTCGAGTAATTAAAAATTGACTGATCTAAAAGCAAACGCTCAAAAACATTTTTAGACTAGATCAAGTTCGTGGTGGTATTCATTGACGATATCCTAGTTTACTCTCGCAACCAAGAAGAACATGAGCGACATCTGATAATAGTATTACAGACTCTCAGGCAAGAGAAGTTGTATGCCAAATACAGCAAGTGTGGATTCTGGATGGACAGCATAGCTTTTCTAGGACATGTAACATCAGCAAGAGGGGTGACGGTAGATCCAACAAAGATAGAAGCAATGATGAATTGGCCCATACCGACAAACGCTCGAGAAGTGAGGAGTTTCTTAGGATTAGCCGGGTATTATCGAAAATTTATTGAGGGGTTCGCAAGGATTGTCAAACCGTTGACAAACTTGACCCGAAAGGAAACGAGGTATGCGTGGGATGAGAAGTGTGAAGAGAGTTTTGAATGTCTCAAAACGAAGTTGACATCTGCACCAATACTGGTACTACCCACACCAGGACACGACTTCACGGTATACAGCGATGCCTCGAAAGAAGGACTCGGGTGTGTACTGATGCATGGAGGGAAGGTCATAGCATACGCATCCCGTCAACTGAAGATGCACGAGGTGAACTATCCGACACACGATTTAGAACTAGACGCGGTGGTGTTCGCACTCAAGATTTGGAGACATTATCTGCATGGTGTGAAGTGCGAGATATTCACCGACCACAAGAGTTTGAAGTACCTATTCACCGAGAGGGAGCTTAACATGAGACAACGGAGATGGTTAGAACTGATAAAAGATTACGACCTGAACATTCAGTATCACCCCGGAAAAGCAAACCAAGTAGCCGATGCACTGAGCAGGAAAACTCATGGCGTATTAGCAAACACATTGTTAAAAGAAATGGAGAACCTACAATTGGAAGTGGTGGAGTCGACCACATTCATGTTAGGGACTGTTAACGCAAGGCCAGGGATACTAGAGGAGGTGCTAGAAGCACAGATATCACACCCCGAGAAACCTGTAACACGGAAAGAGGGAACCGGAACCGATAAATCATAAATAAACAAAGGAAGCGATGGGCTAATCAGAATGAATGAACGGATATGGGTACCAAACAGACCAGAGCTAAAAAAGAAGATTATGGCAGAGACACACAGTTCAGCCTTCTCAGTTCACCCAAGAAGTACAAAGATGTATCGAGACCTAAAAATGCACTGGTGGTGGAATGGAATGAAAAATGAGATTGCAAACTTTGTGGCCAAATGCAAAAATTGCCAACGAGTTAAGGCCGAACACCAACGCCCGGGAGGCGAGCTACAACCCTTAGAGATTCCAGAGTGGAAATGGGATAGCATCGGCATAGACTTTGTGGTAGGATTACCCAGGAGCCCACGGAAGAACGACGCGATATGGGTAGTGGTTGACCGCCTAACAAAGGCGGCTCATTTCTTATCAGTCAAGACAACATACGAAGTAGACAGGCTAGCCAAAATATATGTAGAATACAAGGGCGTAAGGTCATTTCCGTAAAGTGAACACCGTCGAAGAGGAGATTTAGTTCGCAGTGAGTTTTTGGAGTTTTGCAATCCATCTAAGTATTCAACAAGCGAAAGACCATCTGACTCGTCAGAGCGGTCACAACCACTTGGGAGCTTTGTGGATGAATCGCTACGATCACCGGTCCAGACTCGTCCAAAAAATCCAACTTCAAGATCGGTCAATCACCCAGCTAGAAATAATTTGTATTACGTTCATTGTATTTTTTTCATAATTTGAGAAACATTTTATGGTTCAGAACTGTCATTAACTATCAAAGATTTCACAAAAATTATTGTCGTAAGTTCATAATATTCTAGGATCGGTGGATCTCATTAACATCCAATGTTTCCAACTTATAAGCTCTAGCTCCCAAGTTTTTCAAAATTCGATAAGGCCCTTCTCAGTTTCTATCTAGCTTTCCAACATTTCTCTGAACTCTTACATTCCTGAGAACGAGGTCGTCTTCTGAAAATTCTCTAGGTAAGATGCGCTTATTATGGGCTCGTTCTATCGTTCGTTGATAAGAACACATACGCGCGTAGATAGCGTTCCTTTTTTCCTCGATCATTTCAAGATTCAGGGATCTTCTTGCATCATTAGATTTCGTCATATTGATTTATCTGAGGTGATCGAATGGCAACCTCTACTGGACTAACTGCTTCGGACCCGTATACTAAAGAAAATTGAGATTCGTGGGTCGTAAAGCGGGGTGTAGTCCTATATGCCCATAAAACCTCGTAGATATGTTCAGACCACTTTCCTCCCAAATCCTCTAACTTAACTTTCAATCCCTTCAGGATAACTTTTTTGGATACCTCCGTGAGTTCATTAGTCTAAGTGTGAGCCACTAACGAAAAGTGTTGGGAGATACCGAGTTTTATGCAGAAATCCCGAACCATTTTTCCGCGAAATTGAAGTCAATTATCAAATACTAAGGCCCGAGGTACACTAAAGCGGCTCACAATATTTCTCTATAAGAAATTCTTCACAACTTTATCAGAGATTATGGCCACAGCCTCTACTTCTATCCATTTGGTGTAATATTCTACTACCACAATGCAATATTTTCTTTGTCCTATCGATCTAGGGAACAGTCCCAATATGTCAATTCTCAATCTGTCAAATGGATATGGGAGTGGGGTCACTGATAGGAAAGCCACAGGTATTTCGGGGACCGGAGCATGGTGTTGGCAAACTATGCAGCGTCTAGTATATATCTTAACATCCTCAAGTAGCCTTGGCCAAAAATATCCAACCCTAATAATCCGATGATACAAAGATCGAACTCCAGAATGAATATCACATATTCCTTCATGAATATAAATCATGACGGCATCAGACTCGATAGGAGATAAGCATCGCAAGAGAGGTCCCTCGAAACTTTTCTTAAACAATTTCCCGTTGTCTAAGACATAACGTTTGGCCCGAAATTCAATCTTTCTGGCTTCTGAAGTGTTCTTAGGGATATAGCCATTGGTTAGATATTTGATCAAGGGGTCCATCAATGTGGGTTCCCCGGGAGTCCATCAATGTGGGCATCGATGTTGAGGCCCTGAAGTTCATGGCACAAAGCCCCAATTTCCTCAATTGATTGTTCGGTCACGGATATCTCGACCGAAGGTCGGTCTTGAATATGGACCGATACAGTGCCGGTCCAATATTTGGTATGCCTGCGGCCAGTCTGGCTAATGCATCATCAACCTTGTTATGTTCTCGCAGTACATGGTCAATTGAAAACTCGCTGAATTTCTTAGATAATTCCAAAACCTTGGCATGACACAGCTTCACCCTAGGCTCATGTGTTTCAAATCATCCTGCGAATTGTTCCACAACCAACTTGGAATCTGAGAACATTCGCACTTTGGAAACTCCCATCTTTCGAGCTAGGGTCATTCCCGATAATACAGCCTCATATTCCACCATGTTATTTGTTCCTGAGAATAAGAACTTAACTGCGGAATGAATAGCATTACCTTGTAGCGTCGTGAGGGTAATTCCCGCCCCCTTTCCTCCGAAGTTTGATCCATCAACATAAATGATCCACCGATCATCCTCTTGGTTTAAGAATATAGCTGATCGGGTCATTTCGACCACAAAATCAGCAAGAAACTGAGCTTTGATCTCCTTCGGTGCATGAATTCCAGATACATAGAGCTGATCTTAATTGCGCACTTAGATAATCTCTCATTCGTATCTGTCTGATTCAAAACTGCTTTCAAAGGCTGATCAGTATAAATATAAACAATCTGGCCTTCAAAATAATGTATCATCTTAGATACAACATTCTTCAATGCAACATGAATTTTTCCAAGTTAGTATATCTGGTTTCTGCAGATACCAAAGAGTGACTCACTTAATAAACAGGTCTGTGAACATCATCTCTAATGATAACTAGAGATGCGCTTACAGCGACTTCAGATACAGCTAGATCTGGGGTCTTTAGGTTCGGCTTCCATCACTTGGGTCAGTCTAGAATGGCTTGGGTCTCGTCCAGTTCGGGATACCGGGTTTCGAAGTTCTTATCAATCTCTGTTAGAGTTGGTTGTCCATCGCTATTCCTCTTTTTGGAATTATCTTCTCTCAAAGAACCATTAAACTGTCATAAGCAGATGAAGAACTCTTGCTTAAAATATGACGGAATAACAAATTCTTTGTGTAATCATTGTGCAACAATGACATTTCTTCGGTATCCTTCTTTGTCACCTTAACACAAGAAACAATTTTATTCCCATGTATCTTCAATAGATGAGCTAACCCTAGAATAAGAACCACAATATTTGTTATTGCAAAAATTACAAGTGAAATGTAATGTTCCCTTCTTTGTTCTCGACTAATTTGTCACAAAACGCGATAGTGGAGGCAATGACTTCTTTCTCAATAACTGATTTAAAGAACTTCATTGTTGAAAAGTTTGATCTTCTTCTATCACTTACATTTATTTTTTCAAAAAACAGTTCAATAAGACATAAAAATACAAATGAACTAATATTATATGATATCATATAACATATTCAAATTCTATACATTCCTTTGTATTAAATACAAGAAAATAACATAAGACACTACATGAGTGATTTGAGTCTTCAATGACTCTGTCTTATTTCTTAAAAAAATACATATGCACGTTAGAAAAAAATATATACAAAAAAGTGAGAGGTAAAGAAAAATGAACAATATACAAATTATTCAATTATATTAGAACATTCAAGTATTTCCATACTAGTTTTTCTTAACAAATTATAGAAATCTTTTGATTGTTTACATGCATCAAAAATGTTAAATATGCTCTCGTGTATGGACATAAACAATTTATAATGATAGTAGCATACGAATATCTAAAATGCACAAAATCTATTATAGAAGAATAAGTGAGTAATTATTTGAGCATATTTAAAGAATCTGATACATGAGTTTTCCTATACTCGCACATAACTCTTTAACAAACAGCAACAAAGATATTCTCCCAGCATGCAGTCATGCACAAAAATCCAAAATATATTTAATATCTTACAAAAAAATACTCTCACCGATTATTATCATTTATACTTTGTATCGAAACCTCTAAACCCTATTCTGCCAATCGCACACAACACCTATGGTGACGGGTGGTGGACGTTTGGGATGTTAATTGGGTAGGGGATAATAAAGGAGAAGTGAAACCCCGTATTAGAGGTTAGAGCGAACAAAAAAATGAGACAAAAACCTTATATTTTATTTAATAAAAAACTCTTCATTCTAGCTTTGCTTCACGATTCACGCTTCAGAACTTTTCCGAAGTGAAGGCAGAAGACAACGGACGCGTCGAAGCTTTCTAGATGAAACATTAGGGAGCATGTTATAAGTATGCAAAGTGTGTATTAAAGTTGATGGTACTTAAGATTGAATTGCATGAAATTTCCTGATTCACTTAGTATTTTTTTATTTCTTTTCATTGAACTATTTGAAGTAAACTATAATTGTTAGAAGGATAAATTGACACTTAATGAATTCATTTCGAAGTTGGCACAAGAGTAAGAAAGGATGTGTTGGAGCGTTTCCTTCTCTGATCGGTGCTGCTAAAAAATTGTCATGTTTTGATTATTGATATGTTGTTGCTTGTGTTTAGGAGAACAGAACTTTTACGTGGAAACCGGAGTAAACCCGAAGAAAAACTACGGAGGGAAAATCCACCCTCAATTCACTAAACTTTTTTTCACAGGTTACAACGAACAAGATGAGTAACTTCGAGTACTCCCTGGGAACAGCCATCTCTCACAACTTGTTCTATGAGAAAGTTCCCTATGTGAGATCTCTTCTGTTCTTTTTGTTCGCTCTCTATGTTATCCCTGTGCGATTTGCCATTTTCTTTTTGCCATTGTTAAGCGTTGCTTGCGGTATTTGTGTACATGGGCTTGGATCTCTTCTATGGCCCATCTGTCTTCTGGCCCAGGTTGCCTATCGGTAATTGGGCTTGCAACATTGCTTTAGCTCACAAATCTCCCCCGGATTGGGTTCCTGGCCGCATTCTCTTCCACCCATTCCGCGACTAGGGTTTCCCCACTCCTGCCCTTGCGGCGCAGAACCGAAACTTTGCGATCATTACAGCCTTGGTGAGTGCGTCAAAGGGGTTAAGGTTAGTATCCACCTTTTCTAGTGCAACTCTGCAAAGACACGAATGTCTAGTTAATTCTTCCTGCTTAATTTGAGGTCATGTGTTTTAGTTCCTCTAAGATATCTCATGATCCATTTTATTCATTCCCAGTGTTGCTTTCTAGGGTTTGACAGGAAAAGGCTGACCGGTGACACTTGATAGGCTATGTCCGGCCTTGTACACACTGCTAGATATATCAGGCTTCCAACTGCTTCAGCATACGATAAGTTCTCCATCTCTTCTTCTTCAGTCTTGTTCTTAGGTGTCTGGTCTGCACTTAGGCGTTCTGATATATAGAGGGTACTTACTAATTTGGCGTATGCCATGTTGAACTTTGTGAAGACTTTCTCCAAGTATCTGCTCTGCGAGACGAGAAGTGTCCCTTCTACCCTTTTTCTTGTTATTTCAATTCCGAGTATTCTCTTCGCTGGTCCTAAGTCTTTCATGTCAAACCTTTAGATAGTTGGGTCTTGAGTAATTGGATATGTTCCTTTGGTGGGCTTATCAGTAGCATGTCATCTACATATAGAAGTAGAATGATGAATATCAAGTCTGTTTTTCTTTTGAAGTATACACATGGGTCTAGTTCTGATCGTATGAATCCTATTCTCTTCATGAATTGTCAAACTTTTTATACCACATTATGTGGGCTTGTTTTAATCCATACATGTTCCTTTTCAGTTTGCATACCTTGTTTGGCTATTTCTTGCTTTCAAATCCTATCGATTGTTTCATAAAGATTGTCTCTTCAAGGTCACCATGTAGGAATGTTGTTTTGACATCCATTTGCTCTTATTCCAAATTAAGGTATGCCACTAGTGACAGCATTAACCTTATTGATGTCATTTTAACCACTAGAGAAAATACCTCCTCAAAATCAATTCATTGTTTTTGCCTGAAACCTTTAACTACTAATCTCGCTTTGTATCTTATGGATCCATCTTCATTTAGTTTTATTTATAGATCCATTTGTTTTCTAATACTTTCTTGCCTTTAGGCAACTGCTCTAAGCTGAAAGTTTCATTTTGGTTTAATGACTCTATTTCTTTTTACATTGCAGCCTGCCATTTTTCTTTATTCTTCACGGATATAGCTTCTTGGTAGCTTTCTGGTTCCTCTGTTTCAAACAACATAATAAAGTCAGTAGGATCATAACAGGTAAATGGAGTTCTTACTCTTGTAGATCTACGAAGTTGTATTTGATTTTCTCCTTCATTTTTTAATGTATTTCTTTGTATGTCAGGTTGGACCCCATATTCTGTTTCCTCCTCAGCAATTTCCTACAATAAATCAGGAGCATTGGGGATGGGAATATTTTCCATTTCAGGTAAGAACAAATCACTCCCTCAGTATGTATATTTTTCTGCATGTGTTTTTGTGAGATTTTCAATTTGTAGTTTTATGTCTTCTATGGTCTTGTATTCCTCAAATAGAGCATCCATAGTCTTTAAAACTCCTTTTGTCTTAGGATTCCAACACCTATATCCAAATTCCGTTTCTTCATATCCTACAAAAATACACTCATGTGCATGATTGTCGTGTTTCTTTCTTAATTCTTTTGGAACATGGACCATGACTTTACATTCAAAGGTCCTTAGATGTCGATAGGTTGATTTCTTGGCTGTCCACTTGGCTTCAGGGATTCCATAGTTTAGAGCTAAGGTGGGTGATCTGTTCCTTAAGTAGTATGATGTCCTCAGTGCCTCTGCCTAGAATTCCTTGGGTAATTTAGAGTTTTTCAGCATACATCTTACTTTATCTAGTAATGTCTGATTCAATCTTTTAGCGGTCCCATTGTGTTGAGGATTCCTTGGGATTGTTGCCTCATGCTTTATTCCGAGGGACCTGCAATAATTCTCAAATTCATAGAAGGTGTACTCCCGTCCATTTTCAGTCCTTATGCTTTTCAATTTCTTTCCAGATTGTCTTTCTGCTTGTGGGTGCCAGATTCTCAAAAATTGCAGGGCTTCATCCTTGGTCTTCATAGGGTACACCCAAGACTTTCTTGTGAAATCATCAATAAAGGATACAAAATATCTTTTACCTCCTAGAGATTCAGTGTCTAAGCAGCATACATCCGAGTAAACCAGTTCCAGAAGTTCCTTTCTTGTTTCCTAAGATATAATGAATTTAACTCTATGTTGTTTTTCAAATAGACAAGTTTCACATTGTCCTGTGAGATTTTTATCATTAGATTCAATCAGTCCCAATTTTTTCAATTGTTTTAGCACATCCTCAGCTAGCTGTCCAAGCCTCTTATGCCATAGGTCTAAATTCTTATGTTGAATTACAATGCTTGTTGTCTCCTGAGTGACCTTCAGATTTGCTCTGTAGAGTGTATTCTTGAGTTCCCTTTTAATGGTTATCCAATCAAGTGATATTGATATCCATTTGATCAATGGACCAATCTCTATTGTCCGCCAGAGCAAAAAATATACGAACAGTGGTGATTTTAGCGATCGGATAGAATACATCATGATAATCAACTCCCTCCACCTAAGTATAACCTTTAGCAACCAATCAAGCATTATACTTGTTAATTGTTCCATCATCGTTTAATTTTGTCTTATAGACCCACCGACAACCAACCACCGTCTTGCCAGGAGGCAAATCACATAACTCCCACGTGCCATTGCTTCCTTTCAACATGAATTTTCAGCAGCCTCTCGGAAAGACGAAGGCTCCTTAATCATGTTAATATTTGCAAGAAAGACCGAGGAGACATAATCAGCGAGCCAAGCTAGACGTTTTCGTATCCTAGTCTATCTTCGAGGAGATATAATAGTACAATATGTGGAGTCTGGACTGTCTGATGAATCTGAAAATTTTCAAACGCAGTTCCCCCATATTCATAGGAGATGACTTGTTCAGTTGCATGGTCACAAATTGGGGCAGTATCAATGAGTTCCACATATGGTTCATCATCCGCAGGGAGTGTATGAGATGCTGATTCTGCTGAATAATGTTCATTGGAATGAATAATGTCATCAATTAAAGGAAGTGGCTGAATCTTCTCTTTATCTTGATTACGAAACGGAAAGACATTTTCAACAAATGTAGCATCTCTAGAAACTAGAGTTTTCTGATGAATCATATCATAAAATCGATAAATCCCGCTTCCGGAAGTATAACAGATAAAAATGCATGGTCATCCACGTGGATCAAACTTATCTCGATGAGGAAGAGTGTTAACAATATATGCCAAACAACCAAAGACTCGCAAATTATCATACCTTGGTTGCTTACCAAAAAGGACTTCATAAGGAGACTTCCAGTGCAATAAAGAGGACGGGAACTTATTGATTAGATAAGTGGCCGATAAAATAGCTTCCCCCAAAAAATGCTTAGGCAAGTTACTCTGAAACATTAGAGATCTTGCAACATTAAGCAAATGCCGGTGCTTACTCTCAACTATACAATTTTATTGTGGAGAATAAGGACATGTACGGTCATGAATAGATCTGAACTCCTTAAATAAGGATTGAGAAGCAGTTCCTGTAAACTCTCCACCATTATCAGAATGAATCTTTTTGACTGAGAAACCAAACTGTGTACACACCATTTTAAAAAAGGAATCTAAGATTCCACTAGCCATAGATTTAACATTCATCAATAAAGTCCAAGTGCACCTAGTGAAATCATCCACCACGGTCAAAAAATATCGAAAACCTTGTGTTGAAGGCACATTATACGGACCCCAAATATCGACATGAATCAACTCAAAAGGGGTAACTGGTGAATGATTAACTAATGGAAATGGACTTCGATGATGCTTTGAAAGGAAACATGTATGACAAGTCCATTAGAAATATTGTTAACATGAATATGCCACTTAATCTAGTATGACAACTCAAACAACATATCTCAGTTCATTTATGACAACCCCAAATGTCACATTAGAAAGATTATTAACAACAATTATGACAACCCCAACTGTCATGCATGCTTTGAAAGGAAACATGTATGACAACTCAAACGACATTCATGACTTGATCAGAAATATGTCCAAGGCGAAAATGCCACTTATTCGAGTCATTTACTACATCATGTAAAGCATTAGAATTAAAAACTTGATCAATCACCATTGAGTATACTCTAGTCACCATATCATCCTTCTTAACATCAATCAAAAAATATAATCCATTAATCATACATCCTTGAGCTATCAACGCCTTACTCCTAAGGTCTTGAATCATGCATTTACTACCATCAAAAATCACATTAACTGCATTGTCACTTACCAATTTTGAAACCGACAGCAAATTATAATGAAAGGATTCAACTTTGATAACATCCTTTAAAGATAAGCCATTAGCCAAAGTATAATCTCCAATATGGGTAGGAATGAGCTTATCATTATTCGGAAGATGTACTTGAAGATCCTTTTGTGGCAATCTTATAATGAGATAATGCAACATCACGAGAGCATACATTAGACGAAGCACCTGTATCGATAATCCAAGAGACGTATGGATCAGTGAATGCATTGGCAGTAAGAATTGGGGTACCTACCGCTGCACAGACTTGTGCCACTTTAATTGTGGGAGAGACTTGGCATTTTTTAATCTGAATGTTGATTAGTTCATATAAATCACCTAGCATCTCTCTTGAAGAACCAGACATGATTTCCCATAATTTAAGGCTCAATAGCAATTACATCTTCCAGGTGCTCCTTCATACCTAAATCAAGCATAATCGACTGCTTCAAAGAATTATAATTGCCTCCGTCCATGCAATTTCTCACAATGACCGCAGAAGAGGAAAAATCACAATCGCTATTTGTAGTCATCGCCATATGATTTACATAAAACCAGAACAAGAATAGAACAAATTCTTCATCTGCATGGCTCCGATACCATGTGAAGAGGAAAAACACTCGTGAGGATAACCGTCACGACAAGGAAGAAGAACGAGATAACCGACAGGGAAGGAGAGAAATTGAAATCAATTTCAATTGAATGCGTTAACTGTACATGACATGTATTTTGACATTTATACAAGAGTACACATAAGTAAATGACTTAAATACCCTCTAACTTATACCTATTTACAATCGTAATATTCAACAAATTTCTCCAATTCCCACTATATTGCCAACATTGTCATCTCCCATCTTCACTTTTCCATTGTGGCCAGATTGATAGGTAGTGAACATTTCTCTGTTGAGGGTGCAGTGATATGATACCGCAGAATCAATTATCCATTCATTCTTGGCATGGTCTCCATACTTATCATCTTCTATAGATAGAACCACTAATGCTTCTTCTTCATGTGCAGTGGTTGTTAAGCCTTCAGCTGCTGCATTATTCTGAAGCTTCAGCCAATATCTATATTATTTCTTGAGGTGTTCCACTTTCTTACAATGAAAGCAGACCCTCGTTTCCTTCCTTGTATCAGTGTTTCAGTCCTGAGATTTTCTCTTGGGATTTCTCTCTGTATTTGCACCTCTTTTGTCCAAAATTCCTCTGTTTTGATCTGTTGGGGCTTTCCACAGTTGCTGCCACAGTTTCCTTTCCATGATCATAGCGTTTTAAGTCTTTCCTCCTCAATACTTTATTTATCAAATAATCTTTCAAAATTTCCAATTTATGTCCATCTTTAAGAGCCGTGCTATGTAACATCATGACTAGTGGACTCAATAATTCTGGCAATGAATAGAGTAATAATATGCATCTTAATTTTTCTTCGAGTACAAGCCATGCTTTAGTCAAATGATTAGTCACTTTCAGTCATTTGCTTATGTATTCATCCATGTTTCCACCTTCTTTGTATCTCATTCCGAGCAGCCGATGCAAAAGGGATCTCTGATTTTGTGTTGTCTTGGGCTCAAATATTCTGGATAGTTCTCCCATACTTTTTTGGCATCAGTCTCTTCTGAAACATGGTGGTAATATGTTAAGTGCACCCACTATCTGGTGAAACCGACAGTCTGGATGTGCAATAGCTTCCATTTTGTATCTGTGTATTCAGCAAGTTTAGCGTCTCCAAGTTCCACAGGTTCATACAACATCCGACCATATAGAAGGTCCTCCACTCTTCCCCTCCACTCAGAATAGTTTGTGGAGGTGAGTGTGATCATAGAGTAGGGTTCAAAAGACATTGTTTCTTTATTTCTTGGCCACAAGTCCTTCAGGTTTGTTTCTTGATCTTCATGTTTTCCCTTTTCTCCACTCTGAGTTTCTTGATTTCCCTCCCGCACGTTCTGGCCTGCATGGACCACCAGTTGTTGGAGCGTCTCCTTCTCTGATCAGTGCTGCTCAAGAATTGCCCTGTTTTGATTATTGATATGTTGTTGCTTGTGTTCAGGAGACAAGAACTTTTACGTGGAAACTGGAGTAAACTCGAAGAAAAACCTGTAATAGCCAGGAAAATGGTATGATGGAACAAATAGTAGGGAAGGTAGCGATAAAGTCTAAACAAGGGATAACGAGGGATACGGGAACGAAAGAACGTAAAAAGAAACGAAAAATGGAAAAGTAAAGTAAAAGATAGAAGAGGGGTCAAAATCAAAGGAATGAGGGGTTAAAGTGTGAATTAGAAAAGTTAGGATGTCTATAAATAGGGGTGGTGAGGCCCAAAAACGAGTTAATCATCATTAAAACACGAAAATCCGAAAATTGCCACGAAGAAGGAAAATTATCGCGGATTCTGCACAGGCCATTATTGTCGCGGATTTCTCAAAGAACATTATTGTCGCGGATTTGGGTGATGAAGAGAATTATCGCGGATTTTTGGTGAAGAGAATTGTCACGGAAAATAGGAACAAGAGTAAAATTGTCGCGAAAAATCCTTGAAGTGCAACATTATCGCGGATTGCGTTCTAAGAGTAAAATTATCGCGGATTTGGAGTTGCAGCATAGAATTGTCACGAATTTCGAGGAAAGAAGTAAATTATCTCGGAAATACTAAGTTTAAGTGTTTTCGTCACGTCTCGACGTCGGATCATGGGAGGAAAAGAACACGTAGGGTCTACGGTAATCACATAGTTAACAATAGGATAATAACGTCGGAATTCGAGTAACTAAAACCTATTACGAAATGCAGGAAAGCGCGGAAAGACTATAGCAAGCAAAAGCAAACGGTAAGCAGAGTGAACACAATATAGTAAGGGAAGGTTCAGACTTAGAAAACGGGATTGGGTTAATAAAGAGGAAAGGAAAAGACATGAATGAACGAGATAAATGTTAATAAAGACTCGGGGTGAGGAAGGATGGACCGTCCGACCGAACCAGGCATCGTGCCTAGTACATGATTCGCCAAAGGAAGGGCATGCCTGATGAAGGGAACGATAAGTTCCAAAGAGGAAAAGATACGTACGAAAAGGGCAGAACGGATCCGGAAGGAAAAAACGGGGTAGCGCCTAAGTAACCACCCGGGGAAGGGAAGCATATGGCCCGTCGAGTCATCCAACAGCTAACGGTTGGCTTGGGCGGGACATGCACCGAGCATGTTACTCTCGGCAACAGTAAAGTTAAAGTATAATGGGAATGATAAGGGTAAAAGAAGAAGGAAATAAGAAAACGGTTAAATGGAATGATTCATGTGGGTGTATACGGTGTAATTAAGAAATGTAATGATAATGTATAGTGTGGGTGAAGTTTCCTTTAATAGATTGTGACCGCTTTACAGATTTTGTAGGTGACGCATACGAGGTATGAGAGGGGCATGGGAAGGAGGTCGTCGGTTGTCCGGTGATAGAGTTCGGTCCTTTGGAGAACACTCTAAATTATGATGTCGTACTTTTATGTTTCGAACTATGTTTTAAGTTTGTGTTCGAATATTCCGTTTTTAATTATCATATTTTAACAAAACAACTAGGCCCAAATTAGGGTCGTTACAAAACCACTGAGGGAAAATCCACCTTCAATTCACAAAACTTTTTTTTACAGTTTACAACGAACAGGATGAGTAACTTCGAGTACTCCCTGAGAACAGCCTTCTCTCGCAACTTCTTCTCTGAGAGAGTTCCATCTGTGAGATCCCCTCTGTTCTTTTTGTTCACTCTCTATGTTATCCCTATGCGATTGGCCTTTTTCTTTTTGCCATTGTTAACCGTTGCTAATGGTATTTGTCTACATGGGCTTGGATCTCTTCTTTGGCCCACCTGTCTTCTGGCCCAGGTTGTCTATCAGTAATTGGGCTTGCGACGTTGCTTTAGCCTGAGCACACACAAGATTGAATATGATCATTTTGCGTCAACCTTAGGCACTAAGAAATGAAAAAGAATTATATTGTAAAATCGTGTTTGGAAAGAGAATATTGGCTCTTCTAAGGGACACAAGGATAACTGTAACATTATTCGAGCCTAAAATCATTTCCGCTATATAAATCTATCTATACATCATCATTCTCTCACATTCACATCATATTGTCTTTCTATTTCTAAAATTTCTCACACATCCACATCATTATTTATTTCTCTTTCATCCACATCATCTTCTTTCTCCAAATTTTATTTTATTTTTCTATCTCATCAACTTTATCTATTTACCATTTTATTATCATTAAATATTATATTTTGATTTTAATATTTTTAATTCAACATAAATATTAAAAGCTTATATAATTTAATATTATATTACATTAATATTAAAATATATTAACTAAAAACATTTATTTAAAATTCTCCTATCACGAATGTCATCATACAACGGTGTGTTTTATTTCCTTTGTAATTAGTTTTATTACCATTTTTTAAAAATAATCAAATTTTAAATAAAATTTTATATTTAAATTATCAAAACAAAATAATAAATTTTTAAATATTTATTAATATTTATAATTATTTATTATATTATAAAATATGTATTATATAAAATAAATAAAAATAAATAAAAAGTAGTGGCGGAACAGTATTTCCGTGGTCACGTGACCATATAACCATTGGCGCCTACGTGGAGAAAATTGGGGCGGACAAGGGCGTATTTCCCTACGCCCTTGTCCGCCTTTACACATAGCCTAAGGAAGTCGTAAAAACTATCCCTACTACGAGACAAAAGGAAATAAAATATTTATTTTGTAAAGAGGTAAATTATCAAATGAAGTATGACGGTGCTAAATCATGCATTGCGTGAGAAGAAAGATCAGTTTTTTTATAATGTCTATACCCATACGATTTTAGTTGCATATAGATCTACTTGGTGGTTGGATTTTGGTGTCACCACTCATGTAAGTATATCACGCAATGCATGATTCAGTTTTTTTATAATGTCTATACCCATACGATTTTAGTTGCATATAGATCTACTTGGTGGTTGGATTTTGGTGTCACCACTCATGTAAGTATATCACGCAATGCATGATTCAGTTTTTTTATAATGTCTATACCCATACGATTTTAGTTGCATATAGATCTACTTGGTGGTTGGATTTTGGTGTCACCACTCATGTAAGTATATCACGCAATGCATGATTCAGTTTTTTTATAATGTCTATACCCATACGATTTTAGTTGCATATAGATCTACTTGGTGGTTGGATTTTGGTGTCACCACTCATGTAAGTATATCACGCAATGCATGATTCAGTTTTTTTATAATGTCTATACCCATACGATTTTAGTTGCATATAGATCTACTTGGTGGTTGGATTTTGGTGTCACCACTCATGTAAGTATATCACGCAATGCATGATTCAGTTTTTTTATAATGTCTATACCCATACGATTTTAGTTGCATATAGATCTACTTGGTGGTTGGATTTTGGTGTCACCACTCATGTAAGTATATCAATGCAAGGTTGCCTCCATTTTCGTCGGCCAATTGAGAGTGAAAGATATATTTATACAACAGTTGTTGATTCGTTAGAAGTTGAAGACATTTTGACTTTTAGTTTGTTGTTTCACATTGATTTTATTTGGAAAGTGAAGAACTTAATAATTTATTATTTATTATACATTGATAGTAGAACAAGCTAGTACTTATTTGTGATATAAAATAATTATTATTATATTGACAATGTTTTTATTTTAAAATTGAATGACGAATCATTTGTATTTGATAATAATAAAATGAGACTTGTGAACTATTTTTTTTATTTCCTATTTTATAGTTTTGGATTTTGCTTAAAATAATATTTTTTAAAAAATGATATATATGAAAAATATTTTTATCATTGAAGAGTGTGTCTAAATGAACACTTGGATAACTTTGCAAATAAAACATTAGATTTCATAATATGTAAAGCTTGTGCAAGGTGTGTAAGGTGCTACTCACAAGTTTTGATATAAATTTGATATCATCAAAGAAACACACAACTACAAATTTCCTTATTACATCTGCAAAAATAGAATTAATCATATCGTGAAATGTAGATGAAGCGTTAGTTAAACAAATGGGCATAACCATAAATTTGTAATGTCCCAAATGGGTAGACAAACTAAAGTTATATATGCCTTCTAGGAGTATGGAAATTTGAAAAATCCAGATCTCAAATCTATTTAGAAGCAAAATTGACTCAATGTAATTTATCAAGTAAATCATCAATAAGTGGGATATGAAATTAGTATTTGTCAAAAAATATTTTAGGTATTTTTTACCATAGAATTATAAGGTGTCCCACAACATGTAACCTTAAATCCTTGGAAAACAAAGTTCTACCTGCGTGTTTAAATGATACAATAAGATGTTGTAAAATCAAAATAAATGATTCATCGAATTTCCGAACAACTGAATAAGTCTGGATATCGAAAGTCGGGATGAAATTTCAACTGAGGGTAGGCAAAAATTTTCGCGAGGAATATAACCAAATTCGCGATGAAGCCAATTTTCGTCGCAAGTCTTATGCAATTTGTTGTGATTTTCTTCCACAATACAAATCTGTTGCGAGTCAAGTACAATTCGTCGTGATTTTCTTCCTCAATACAAATTTGTCGCTAGTCAAGTACAATTCGTCTTGATTTTCTCCTATAGTAAAAATTCATCGCAAGTCCTTTGCAATTCATTGCGATTTTCTCCTATATTGTAAATTCAATGCGACAACTTAACAATTCCTTTCAACTTTTAGAATCCTTTGCTAATTCCTTGCGGAAATTTACAATGTTCAAATTCATCACGACTCTTGTGTAATTTGTCTAAAAATTATACTTTGTGCATTTTTTCGGGACTTGTACTCAAATTTCGAACCACTTTTCTGTCACATGAACCCTTTATAAAAGTGTAGTCCATCATTCCAATTCTTGGTCAATGCAACTTTACCTCACTTGCTGCAAAATATCCTATTTCCTCCTTATAGTCTCGAACCCCTCGGGATGCGTCTTAATGATCCATGGTCCTACAAAATTATGAAAATACCTCCGATTACACGTCAACTCAGAATACCTTAGAAAATTCAAAACATCTTGAGAAACGTGCTAGACGATCTCGGAGTATCCAAATTATGAAAATCGCCCCAATCAAATTATAGTGTAAGCTCATTTATATACTTGAAGCACACATATACTGAGTTTAGGAGTTCCTTGATAATGGATTCCAAATCTCTCTTTAGATGATGAGGAATACACTAAGGTGGAAATTTCCTGGGTTTAGCATATGGGAGCATCGATATATTATGGCAGATATCTCTGCTGGGGCAAGGTATCAGGTTGCTGAAAAATCATTGTGTACTTTTGGAGCAGATTTTGGATGCTGAAATTTGTGTGTTGTAGCGGAAGAGAAGTGGTGTCTATGTGGAATAATCGAGCAAGCTAATAGATTCTGAACATCGCTGAGATTTATGAAGATGGTTTGCACTTGAGAGATAAGTTATAAGGCACATGCCTTCCGTTGCCATGCAGTAGATTTTCAGCGGAAAATAAGTTATAGTGCGATAGCTTTGGGATAATAGGCATCCTTCAAGTGGAATAACATGAAGTCGAAGCAAAATTCTTGCATATCCTTTCACTAATAGTGCAGTGGCCACTAACTATTAGATTTGTTTGGTTAAACTTTTTGACATTGATGTGCAATGAGACGTGGTGAAATGAGTTAAGGTGTGGTGAAGTATGATTATGTGAATTTTCAAATATATTTGATAAAATTGTAATATTATGATACTTATTCATGTAAAAATACTAATATATCTTTATATATAAAAAATAATAAATAGTATAATTATTAGAAGTAGGGGTATATTAGTCATTTACGATAGTGATTTCTTTACCGTTATTTCGGTTTGGCCGATTGGTTCAGGCTGTTGAGGGTCGAGCTAAGCGTAGGATATTTGTCATTGGTAATTCAGGTGTAGGGTTTTTTTAGCAACTGTGATAAAATATTGATTTTGTAGCTCTAATACACTGCAACTTTGTTTTTTTGTGCGTTAAAAAATTACAATTTGAACATCTCAATGTACTTTTAATCATAGTTTTTGAAACATGTTCAATGGATAAACTAGAAATCTTTTCTATTGGTCGAACCGAATGATCGGATCGATTCAAATCGGTTTTTAAAAAATATGTAAATTTACAATATAATATATTATTTAATAAAAAATAAAAATTTAAAACCACATTTTTTCATTTATTTAATTTTAAATGAGTTAAAAATATTATTTTTCCTCTTATTTGATTAAAAATTAAACAAAATATAGGACATCAAGTTAAAATTATGGCTCAATTCTAGTTGGTCAAACTGATTTTTACCGATTTTTAGCATTCAACCAAGATCGAACCGATTTTTTCTTGACGTGACCCAATTTGAGATGAGACAATTATTCGGAACGAATTGGTGTTATAACTAGTTCAGGGTAGGACGGATCTTAAACCAAACATACCTATTGTAATGGATAAAGGTGGAGGTCATCGGTATGAAGGTGAGGGTCCTGCAAAATTATCATCTACAAAACTTGTGACAACTGAAGTGAATTTCAGTACTCCCCTTAAATAGCATTAACAGATAAATGTTCTGAAACAGAATGTCATTGAGGAACATGTGGATGATAATGATGTAAATTGAGCTGACATTTGATAAAGTTGGTTGGTGGAGCACCAATATTCCCGTGAATAAGGATTCGCATACACTCTCTCATGCTGGATCCCATTGAACCAACAAGCGATCAGGTCGCTTTACTCTTCAAATTATTAGAAATGTAGCTCACACAAAAATTTATTACTAAAAGTGTGCTATTAACATATGAGACCAACTTCTCTGTACAAAAACATATCCCAATAGCTAATTTACCTGAAGAGCATCTTGAGTTCTTCAATACGTGCTGTTCGAACTTCTTGATCAGTTAATGCCCCAGATATCATCCTTTGCTTCCTCGCTTGCACGGCTTCCATTCTTTCTTCAACGCTTCCCTGCAATCAATCAAATCTCATGAACATCTCACAGTTGATGCAATGGACATGTAAGATATATCATTACCTTTACAATGAAACGCTTTATTACTACTGGTTTAGTTTGTCCAATGCGATGAATTCGCATCACTGCTTGCTCCTCAACTGCCGGATTCCACCATGGATCCTACGATACAATCGAATTAAATTGCAGAGGAGATCGAATATAAAGAGCAATGTGGGGATGAGAAGATTAAATAGTGTGCTAACCATGATAAAAGCATTAGATGCGGCAGTGAGATTTATACCAACTCCACCGGCTTTTAATGACATTAGCAACACCTTTATCAAAAGAGAAAAACGGTAACACAAGTGATACAGATTAACATTTTGGATGGGAATAAAGGTTGTCTTAATGGATAACACATTTCAGTTAAAAAAAAGTACCAAACAAAAAGCAAACCTTGATATTATCTTCGTCTGAAAATTGCTTAAGAACTCTTTCACGTTGTCTTTGGTTCAGTGTCCCATCAAGACGAAGGAATGAAATGTTGCTCCTGTAAAATAGAATGAAAAATCTGAATCATCATATATTATACAATATATGTAACTTGCACAGCATTTCGAAGTTAAATATGGAAAAAACACAGCTACAAGATGAGGTTACCGAGAAAGAGGAATCTGCAATAGATCCAAAAAGGCAGTCCATTGACTGAACACAATGCTTTTTGAGCTGCCCGTCTCTGGAGATCTTAGTTCACGCATAAGAGCAGAGACCTTTGAAGATTCCACCCAATTTTCCTCAACATTGACATGGAAACGACTATTAGTTGGGGCAGTGATGAGCTCTTGCTTGCTTATTGCCTTCCTGCAAAACCATTTTTCAAATAGCCGGTGAGCACTATATTTGATTTAGCTTGTGCATTTGTAGTAAAATTGAAATGGAAAAAACGATGTGACTAAATATCACAATAAGTTCTTACCTACAAACAGGACAGAGGCCAGATGATGAACTTTTCCAGCTTGATAGAAGACACTCTCGGCAAAGTCGGTGAGCGCAAGGGGTCAATACTGCATCTTCAAAAGCCTCTAAACATATGGGGCATTCTCCTTGATCCCCTTTCTTTAATTCATCAACAACTTCTTGAATATAAGCATGTGATAGTCCATCTTGAGACTGAACATCCCCATCTACACCACCTTTGAGAAAACGTCTTGCGAGTTTATTCAAATCTGAGTACTCTTGGGTGTCGCCCCGACTTTACATAAATGCAAAAGTATCATCAGCAAAAATATTAATAGAAATTGAACTAGGTACATATTTTGACATTTTAATACAACAATGAATGTTACAAGGTGATGTCAATAAATTTGAAGAAATGATCAATGTTTCCATGATCCTTATAAAGGATTAGAAGTTCCTTGCCAATATCAGTTAATCACAGATGCAATTAAGCCCAAATTTATTTTTTCATTTTCATATCTAAAATAATGCAGCCACACATATCTAAAATAAAGCATAAATAAATATCAGCACCTCATGACAAGAAATGGGTGATCACAACATTGCCTAAGACGTAAAAGTAACTCCAAGATTGAAGCATAGTTATGAAGAACCCGCCCTTGCTCCACAAATTTATCAAATTTCACCTAATGAAGTCAATTTAAGCTTAGGAAACAAATGGGCTCCATAGTGATGGCAAGCAAACTCTTACATATTCATACCTTTGACTTCTTAAATAATGCTTCATAAAAATCACGTTCAGCCTCAGAAAGGCTGCAATATACCACTTGAATATCAGCAGGAGGCAGTTCTAAAATTGGCCTGAAAGCATAGAGGGTAAACCAAAATCAAAGAAATTGCAAGTACGCACAGGGAAAGCAAAAAATACATGACTTTAAAGTCTCTACCTTCCATTTTTATCTGTGCTAGATTTAGTTCTTCTCAACATTATCCTCTTTAGGATAGCTTGAACCAACATCAAACCCCTCTCGTCCCCTTCTTCGTATGGTTTCTGGACAAGCTTATTCCACCTAAAATTTTGAAAAGAAATCAACTATGATGCAATAATACACACTTGAATTTCACTAAACATCATCGTTCAATTCATCATGCAATAATCTTACCACGCCCAGTTTCCCCATGGTTCAATCTTTAGAAAGCGTAGAAGACTATAAACATCCTCCAGGTTGTTCTGTTGCAAGCAATTTATCCATTATGAGGAAAAATATCAGCTTAGATGAACCATATTCATACATGAAACACTAAGAAGACATAAATATAAATTCCTATTATAAGGAGTGCAGATTAACTATTTGTGAAACTTTAAGTAATAGTGACAAATAACTATCAATTACCTGGATAGGTGTGCCAGTGAGACACCATCGATTCTCAGCATCAAGAGCAGCAGCAGCCATTGAAATTTGGCTTTTCGATGATTTTATGGTATGTGCTTCATCAAGAACTACTCTTAACCACCTGATTGAATATAATCCCCCAGTTTCCACTGAACTCTGCAAGGAAAAATAATATAAATAAAAGGTGTCTTGTCAAGGAAAAAATTCAAACAGCATGTTCTTAATCTATTTCTTAGTATTCATGTTCCAAAAAAACAAAAGCGTCTTAGTAATTTTGAGTTACAATAAGAGAAGAGTTCAGTATTAGCAGAAATAGAAGTATGTACTGCGTAGTTCTCTTGTCAAAGAAAAGAAAAGGAAAAAGTACTTTGTTTCAGAAATTCACAGAACATCAGAAAAAGGAAAGACACAATAATGTTAATATAAAACTACCTCTGCTGAGAATTCTGAGGCAAGTATACCATACGTAGTTAGCACAACATTACTTTCCGATAGAACTTTGACATCCTTGGATCTATCTGGCCCATAATGCACGTAAACGGACAGTGCCCCAGGTTTCGCATGGGTTTCAATCTCTCCCTGTGAAATACAAAATACAGAAACATAAGGTTGGTGTTCTGATGCTTATGATAAATTGATAATAGGATTTATTTATACCCTCCATTGGCCCAGAAGGGTCATTGGACATACTATTAGACTGCCACCTTTGACAAGAGAAGCTCTACTTTTAAGAGGAGTTTGCAAACCAGTGATCTTTGATACTTTCATTGGAGGCACTGGAGAAATATCAGTTTTGATTTTTTCTTCAGTTTTGTGATCACAAGACACGGTTGCACTTAAGCCACTTGGATATCTACCTCTTTCAGGATGTGTAAGAAGGAGAGAGAGAGTCATTACAGTCTTTCCGAGTCCCATAGTATCAGCTAATATCTGTAATCAAAGCTTTCAATCTTTCATGGCCACTCTCAGAAATAAACATGCAGGTTATAATAAATTGCTAGTGACATACTCCTCCTTTAGCCAATTGAAGTGTGCTAGGGAATTCTGTTGATGCATCACCCGAGAAAGAATTAATATACAAAACAAAATCCCTCCTGCCAGAGAAAAAACAAGATGAGATATTCAAGAGTTGATGTATCAGAAAGTGATCACTGGATAAAGTTCTTGTATGCCTGTCTGCAAGAGTGTAAGCTTCCCAACAAGGGTGCAAAGTCTTTGCAGCCTCATCCTCAGAGTCTCCTTTCTCCAGCTGCGTCATCCAATAAAGAGCTTGCTTCTGGTAAGGACGAAGTACACAGAGCAGAGTACTTGGAGGTTCCATCTCCTAAAATTAATAAAGAAACTCATTTGGCGTATAAATTTGACATAAAGACGAAGAGACAGAACAATCTAGCACTTCCTACCTCCAACTGTACAGTTTCAGTAACACCAATGATATTATCAAGGTCCCTTTCAGATATAGAATCCTCGGCTTCAACATTGTTTCCATACCCAGAAGGTGTAGTCTTAAACTTAATCATGAAAAGAGGGATGCAAATCAGAGCTGTTCTATTTATATAATCTGAAGCAACAAAAGTAATTGTCATTATACTTAAGCACCAATCCACTTGGCGTTACCTTTTCCAACAAAGGTCTCTTCCTTGTGTTCAGATTTCCTGGATTGAATTGTGCCTACAAGAAGATCAATTACAGGTGATAGCATAAACAAGATTCAGGTAAAAGAAAACAGTTCAGCAGCCCGTTTTTCATGAGATATAGAAATTGGATAAGCATAGTCACCTTCTTGAAAGGAACCATTCCAAGCAGTGTGAACAAAGTTAGAAGAGGATTGACAGTCGACTCCTCTGCTGAAATCCATGATGCTTTAAGCACAGTCTGATTGTTCTTTTGTAACTTGTAGCTGTTGATGTATACACTGTAGAACCAAAAAGTTTATCTCAAACATATCCCTAATAAAGAAATCACAAATTGCTGTCTTATTCTTTTTTATCAATGATTTCTGAAATCAATGTCGTGAATTGGATAGATGATCAATTATGATGCTACCTGATTTTTAAAACAATGGTATCCATAATTCCAAGTACAGGAGGAGCTGACTGACAATAACCAAGAACAATAATTCTGTTATCCCTCACAAGAGGTAAAATACATCGAGACCACTCATTTGGAATACGACCAATCTGCAACAGAATAATGAAACAGTCTCATAGACCAATAAAAGGCATACAATCATCTAAGAGAACATGCAGTTTGAAAAAAACAAGAGTAGAGGTAAACAAACTCAACAGCAAGATGGTTATGACTGAAATACCTCTCCATGTTTTGTCGTGTAAAACCGAACAATCTCAGAGCATGCAGCCACTTGCCGAGAACGAACTCCACTTAATTTCCCTGGCGAGGCAGCTGCTGCAAGCCGCTTTTTATCCAACGGAAATTTAAAATTCACCTGATCACCAGTATTCAAGGTTCTTCCTTTACAAGTGGACAACCCAACTATCTCGCCATGACCAACAAATAACCAACTACTTCCCAAATCTTCAACCTCTCCCACGTCAATATCATTATTCCCCTCCTGCTTTACTCCAGCCTCAGATTTTACACACCCATTTGACTTCAAATCAGAATCAATATCTTCGCAATTTTTAGATCCATAGTTTGGAGTCATAGATTCAGTATACACATTCCTGAATACGGGCTCAGACTTAATGGGTACATCAAATTGCTTGAAACTCTTTGGTGTATCGAATATGATGTTAATAGCGCGAGTTGGGTCATTGTTGGCCATATGCAGAGCTCGAATTATTTCCATATCGGAGCACGTCCCACAGACGACAGATCGAACCGAAGAAAATACATCCAGCATCGCCGGGTTCACCATTTTCAAGACCAGCCGAAAAGCGAAATGCCAATAGAAAGCGAAAACTAAAACCCAACTACACTGTCTTGATATTTCGATTTGTTAAACGCAGCCTCAACCCCCTTCCTCATGTATTGTACTGCCGCAAGATTAGGAGCCCTAATTTGTTTTGGCGGGGAAGCGTTTTAACCAAAATTCCCATTTCTCACGAGAAGCAATTCCCGCCATTTTCATGGGTAAAGTAGTTTTGTACCCAAAAAAATACGTTTTTACCCAATTTGGCGACTGGCATTGTGTGTGTTTCGCAAGAATTTCTTCCTCCCCAATTTTCTCCTCCTAACTTTCCGTAAATTTTTTATCCAATTTTTAGTAATTCAAGATGTTTTACCAACCGTAAATTTAGGATAATTGTTATTTGTTATGTTTTTCGTATTTTTTGTTGTTATTTTCAATTTGATTTCAAGATTTAAAGTTTATGATTTGAGATTTAATATTTAAGATAGTATATCAATTTATTCTAATATTATGCAAATACATAAAATGCTTATGAATTTATTATAATTTAAAATGATTATTGAGGTTTGTTTAGTAAAATCCAAACACACTCAACTCATTCAATCATTCTTCATGTGGATTGAATTCTTTCATGCATGCACCACAAGTACCACCGGCCGCCATGTCAAACATATTCGGTCCATCTTTTTTCAGATTTCACACCAACATGTAGATTGTTCGAGAATGCAGGGGCCAAACGGGACGCAACATGATTAGATTGAAGTCACTAGCCTTGGGACCGATGATGAAGAAGAGATCGTACCTTGTAAACGTCGATATGGGCATAGACCACAAGGATGTGGACGATAGTCACCTAGGGGGACTCATCGTTTATATGAAGTCCGAATTATCTAAGGATTTTATTAAATCTTAAACTTTTCTTCTTTATATCTAGATTACAATAACAATACAAAGTTGAGAACATAAAAAACTATATATATCTATCTCCCATAGTAACTTCTTAGATTGTGGTCTACCTATCACATCAACCTTTTTCCCAAGATGCATCATGATACAATTAACATCTTGGGTCAACCTAATCTAAGAGGTCCCATGTAGTTCAAGTATGCCTACAAGTATTGATTTTAGGGATTTCAAGTGCCAGCTTCTCTTCCTATCAGACTTTCTTACTATATCTCGTACGTATTTGTGAAATACAAAGCATGCGAGTATGGTAAACGATTTGTCAACCAAATCCCACAAGTATGAGTATGATTTTCTATATCAACGTTTGATGATAATTCTTCTATTTATGGGCACTCGATATGAACACTTCTCCACATAGTCTATGTTATAATATATATATATATATATTTAAAAGTTTTATGATTTTATTATTATTATATTAATTACATAATAAAAAGTCATAAGATTTTTTTATCCACTAACTCCAACGCTCCTAATTAGTTAGGATGGTGTAGGAGGTGTCTTCATCCTTAAGGTGTTAATAACCATATTAAGGTTTAGAAGATTAAAATACTAAGATACATAGAATATTTATATTCTCTAGTTTTGATATTCTTTCTGTTTTTTATTATAAGTTCATCAACAACGATCATTGTTTTTTAGCAATGAAGTTTGTTGCTTGTATATCATAGAGAAAATCGGTTTCGCCTATGTTCAACATCATTAAGACGTGTCACAAGCATTACTCATCCAGATTTGATATTGATGATCAAATTATTTTTCTTGTATTACTTCATATTTACTTTATTTAATATCAATTTCTGTTTATTTATGTAAATGCGTGATCCAGAGATAACAATCTTAAGAACAATGAGTGTTCTTTATTTGATTTGCATTTTTCTTTTTGCTCGTTGAACCAATTTAGCATGTTACCCTCAAAACTTAATTGTAAGAAAATTTGTTAGATCACTTATGAGAAACATAATTTGTTGATTCTAAGTTATCTCTAGGTTTCTGATGATCCCAGATATATCACTTTGTCAATTGGTAAATGTCTTTTCTGTCAATTAAATGACAATATCCACTTTGCTGCATATAGGATATCACATGCACACCTTCAGCACATTATTCATTGACTCGCATGGTTTGTCGTCATTGTACCTTATCGCTATCGTCGTCGAAGTCCAGGCACCACTTGTGTCGATTGGAAATCATTGTTGGTCTAGTCAACTATTGGTAAGCACGTGAACTCCTTCGCTAAATCTGATTCATCCACCGTTCAAATTTCCACATAACTAGTTGATCCCAGCACGATATGAGAGATGTTTTATGTCTTTATTCTTCACTCTTTGTTTAGGTTCGAAACCACATGCCTCAAACACTACGATGTTGCAAACAACCAATTTGAAACGATGTCGCATTGGAGATTGCAGATGTTATGCCTAAATTCCAGTCTGTTACGATACAACAACGATGGCTCTGTATTATTTCGACATCCAATAAAAATATAACATTTTGCAAATAAATAAAAAATATTTATATACCGTAAATTTGTAAAAAATACCGTGTATATAGGTGAGTGTCTTCAACATAGAGTATTGCATGACAAAATCTAAATGCTTCGATTGATGGTTTGAAAGCCCAAAACACACTTCTTAAAATCTTATGGTATATACTAAGATTGGTGTCATACAATCTCCATTGCACTACTGTCTCAGGATTACTTAATTGCAATCTATCCATATATCTCGAGAGCGTTCTAATCGACATTTTTTAGGACCCATGGATGAGCTCAAAAGAATGTTTGAACACTATGACATGTTTTGTCGTACGAAACCAGGAAATCTTACTTCACACACATGTACTCCCTCAATTGCTTTCACATACATCTCTACAAAAAAGAATATGCAATTAAACTTCTAAAAACAATTTTTCTATTAATTGAAAAGTTGTCTAACTAATATTTTGAATGGAATAATCTCTCTTGTGATGAAACTAACAGACATGTTTTTGAGATGTACTCCAATATTACCGCATCATAGGTGTGTGGTCGATAAGTCTTGCTGGTTTGCCAGACTTGGTTGATAGCTCCTAAATGGCCACGAAAATTAAACGTGCAACTCGATACGTCATCTAGATAGCACTTCAATACTAAAAATTTGAGTGTATTATCATGCATATAAAACTTGTATTTATGGTAAATCTATCAGTGTAGCAACATAAAAGTAGTACATCTTTTCTTTGTCCTTAAAAACCATCCTAGCATTGAGTTTCGGGTTCTGCACATTATAGGACAATTAATGACATTTCCAATTTCCTACCATAAACTTATTAGCCACCATTCTACCACATTGGGGGAAATATTAGCAAAAAATTTGATCGGAAGACAGATAATACGTCGTGCGAGGATGTCACCCAACAACACGCTGAAGTGTATTTTCACCTAACTCGTCAATTAGTTCCTCGGTTTCACCAACAGGAAATTTCGGTTCCGACTCCGAGTTACCATCTTAAGATCCATGATCTACCAACATATCCTCTTCTAAAGTGCTAATATAGAGTCGAGTCAATTTCATGTGTGGAGTGTGCTCAGATACAACATATAAGATGGATGAGACAACACCTTAAAAGACTTGAATAAGTCAATTACTATGGTCCGCATTCCCTCTTATACGTTGTATCCGAGCACACTCCCCACATGAAATTGACCCGACTCTAAAAATTTAACATGGTATGAGAGCGGGTTCAGAAAATCCTAAGTGAACTTAACAGGGATTAGCCCGGATTAATGAAATTAATCGGTTGGTAATCCACGATTGTCAAGTTCAACTTATCAGGTGATTGGACTTGAGAGGGATGTGTTAAAATTGTGAAATTTGTCTCACATTGAAAATTGAAAGTGATGTTGATTGATTTATTAGAGGAAATCTATGGTCAAGGCACAAAAAATCTATCGGAAATTTATGACAGATGTAATTTTGGCTTAGAAAGTAAACCAAAAACCATATGAAACTCTGTTTTCCCCTGCTTGGAAAGCATCTTTGGAAGATGAGTTAATGATACTAAAAATTCATGAGACTTGGGTTTTGGTTGATGCACACATGTATGTTGTCCATATATATGCACTCTCCAACTTCAATACATTTTGTTACTGTGAAACGAATACTAAGGTATTTGAAAGGCATCATTGACTATGACATCTTATATTTATATACTTGTGATATTAAAATGTTTTGATTCTCTAACTAGATTTTGGGGGTTGCCTAGATTATTTAAAAAGTAACTAAGGTTATTGTTTTTCACTTAGGACAGGGCGTTGTATGTTGGTGGTCGAAAAAACAATCAACTATAGCTCAATCTACAGTTGAGGTAGAATATTATGCATCCTCCAAAGATGCTTATCAAACCATTTGCTAAGGAAACTACTTAATGAATTAAATTTACTGTCAGCTGAACCAACTAACATTCTTTGTGACTCTTAGTGTGCTAGTGCAATTGTAAGGAATCTGATATTTTATGGAATAAAAAACATATCAAATTTATATATCATGTACTCATGGAAGCGGAAAATGATGAGATCATAAAATTAATAATTTGTTCAACTGAAGAACAAGTGGAAATATCTTTATAAAATCATTGTCAGTTTCCAGATTTTCATATTTGAAGAAGCGACTTGGTGTGATTTCAGCCAACAATGTTAAGGAGGAGATTGTTGTACCAAAATTAACGTAGTTGGACTATGACTCTGTAGTCCATGATGAATAAAAAAATCGGAAGCCCATTGATAAAGTTACCGAGTCTTCCTTCCAAGTTTTCATACACTTTTGTCATTTCTAAGATCATGTAGTTCATGGAAATCATGGGTGAACATGTGCTTCTTCCAAATTTTTAAGTCTAAATATTAAACTTTCGTTTTTTTTCTTTGTACAATTTTTGTGCACTTTGTGTATTATTAGTTTATTGTTTGAAAAATAGTTTATGTTACTGTTTTTCTACTATTTCATTACTTTTAGTAAGAACAAATTTTCATAAACAAGGCTGATGCAAATCCAGCAAATTCGACATTCTCCATTCCTTATAAAATTAATACAACAAAATACCACATTAAGATACAAATGAAGAACTATAAACAAACTATAATTAAAACAACAACTAACCAATAAACAAATTTTGGACAAATAAATCAGAATTGTAGAATGAATGAATAATCTCATACCAGAGATTGTAATGTCTCGTAAATTCGAGTTGCAAAATCGCAACTTACACACTGAATTCTGAAAAATCGCATCTCTATGCTGCGAATTCGGAGTGTAAGTTTCGAATTATCTGCGAACCCATATCTTTGTAATGCAATTCACATTCATTTATTTATTTGTAACATTGTCCGCTCCAAAACCATTTCCACAGTATAAATCTCTCTACACATCATCATTATCTCACATCTACATTATATTCTCTTTCAACTTCTAAAATTTATCACTCATTCACATCATTATTTATTTCTCTTTCATCCACATCATCTTCTCTTTCCAAATTTCATTTTATCTTTCTATATAATCAATTTATTTATTTACTATTCATTTATCAATAAATATTACATAATTAATTTTGATATTTTAAATTTCGATGATATAGATGATTAAACATTATTTTTAAAATTTATATAGTTGTATGTATTGTATTTTATTATTTAGATTGTATTTATTTTCATTGCTTCGTATTCATTTTCAATATTTCGATTTCGAAATGGTCCAATTTTACCTAAAATTACGTATTTATATTATCAAAATATAATTATAAATTTTATAATAATATATTTATTTATTAAATAATTAAAAGTTATATTTTTAAATAAAAAAAAAATATTAAAATAATTAATGAACGGTATGTCCGCGGATAAGGATGCCCATGTAACCATGGGGGCCCACGTGGAGGAAAGAGAGGCGGATAATGCCATATTTCCGTTAAAAAGAGCCTTAGCGAAAATGTGGTAAAAACATTTTTGAAATGTGTTCGACTCATATACGATCATGTTCTTTTGTTCGAATAAAAATATGAACGAATATGAACATACAGAGTTCGGTTCGTTTGGATCGAATAAGGGACGTATACATGGACCACTTATGAGATGAAATTTGAGAATACTTGTTATAATATATAATAAAAAGATGATGAAGCAATCAATTAATGGTGTCCAGTTTGGTTTGAGTAACGAGGAAGAAGATTGCATCCAATTCCAGTAACTGGAACATGACCAAAGCCATCTTTCATCTTTTTCACCTGTACATTAATTTTAGTAACCTCCTGCTCAAGTTCCCCAACTCTTGACATCATTCTGTCCATATTAATTTTAAGCTCATTATCAGTATGAGCAATTTCAGGGTTCAGATATCCAGCAACAGCAATTCTAAGATGCATCTGCTCAAAGAATAAAGCTTGAAATTTGAATCTCATTGGTAGCCTCTCGTTCTGCGAAGCATGTGCGCATCCATCAATCGACACCTTCTGAAAATCAATCACCCTGCAAAGCTCCTCTTTTTCCATATCTGTCATCCAACTGTGTTCCTGTTAAACAACAATAAACTGCAAGGCATTATTATTGTATCTACAGAATGAGCCAAAGGCTTTCTTCATTCCAACACTTACTCACCTTGAGATATATATCTACAGCTCGGTATACACCATCATGCAACACCCTTGAACAATCCGGAAGTGTTTCATTCAACCTTCGAAATTTTCCGGGCATAAGATTTGCATCACAAGCAACCTCAGCAAGATACTGATCAATCAATTTTGAAACTCTCTTACAACGACGAGATGATGGTGACATCTTGTTGTCAATACAATTTGCATCTACACAAGAGGAAACAAAATGGAGAATCATCCTCTCAACACAATCGCACTCGTATAAAGTATCTGAATCTGAATAACTTGGTATAAGTAAGCTATCAAGTGTAGCAAACTCCAGTTGTATGCCTACTTTCTTTTCCAATGAATCCAGGTATAGGCGATCAACCCCGACAATCAAAGAAACCCGTAAAAGTCCAAGTGAAAAGCGACAAAACGACTTCCCTCTCTTATCTGGAAGTAATTTGATGATAGTTTCCAATATAAACTTTTGATCAACAGTGGCAGGCTTCACATATAAACTTGTTGCTGTTCTAGATTTTGCAGATTGCTGCCCCTGCCAACGACACAACCCTGGAAGATTTTTCGTGCAATACAACATAATTGCACCTGCTATAATTTTTGCACTCACGCCTTTGGCTTTTACGGAATTAATTAGCTTCTCAAATAGTTCAACACAGAGAAAGGAAACATCCTCAAACCACCAGTTAGAATCATCACAATGGATCTTTGCACCAGTGTTTATTCCATTCCATAAGATGCTCCCTCCCGGGCTTTGAAGGCTACCATACATTTTTAGTGGCCATCCGAATAACGAAGGATCGGTACAAATCATGACGGACATGGCATCGATACATCTACTTGATAGTCGAAGTTCGTTGGCACTTGAAAGAACTCCTTCACAGCATTGGAGAACCAAAACACAATCTTTCCAATGTTTGAGAACACTGTCATGGAAGAAATTCTCCAACATAAAGAGTAAATTGTCTTCGCCGTAAGTATCAGTCATAGCAAGAAAATCTGCTGCACAATATAAACTTACGAAATTTCTTGGTGTGAACTCTACACGAGCACCATAACAAAATTTGACGACATTCAAGAATGTATCAGCATCACCAGGAAAATCTTCAAGATTAATGTTTAATAGAGTTTCTTCTCTACTTTCAAACCCTTCAAACATAGTAGCTATCTTCCCACATCTTGAAATAAGAGGAAACTGTAGACCAAATAGAATTCAAGCGCTAAATATAATGTGTTTGTAAAAGGGAAGTTTAAAAATTCAAGAAATATAAGCATAAAACCGACAAGTTATCGACTTTTTTGGCTGCAATGATACCTTGTGAAGATGGAATTTCACTTGGTTCACGACTACAACAATGTCACTGGGTAAACTTGAATTGCAGAACCTGGCAAAATAATCAAGCTAAAAAACATAATAAACTCTTGAGAAATGAAGGGAGAGGGACCATACCAGCTTTCTCCTTCACAGCGGAATACAGAAGATGCCATGGATTTCAGCAATGGAACAGATCTTCAGTTTTGGAAGATGATGAGAAATAATTCTAATAAATTCATTAAAAGGCCGTCCTTTGTATGCTAGTTTCGATCATAGAATCACTATAGACTAGAGGCATTCAAAACATTAAAACACTTCAGAGAATTATTTCACAGCTCAGCTTTTCATAATGGAGCATATCCAATAAACAAGTCCCAACAAGAAGTGACCACCAACCTCATCACCCATCATTATTCAGTTTCCCCTTACAAATAATACAGTAACTACTACACTATTTCTCCAATTTCATACGAATTCTACTACAAAACAGAAGCACGAAAGATCGAAATAGGGAAAAGCCCTGAACATCAATTTCAATAATGGGTCATGAAGGCTGCATCGTTTCATCGCTGCAACCCTTGTCTCCTAAATAAAATCCCAGCAACAACTGAACCAAAAAAGACATGGTCACAACGTGAGGTACACGTTATACTGTTCTACTTTAGAAGCACAATAATTTTATCCAGACAATTACAGGTCAGTCCATGAGGAATCCAAATAAAGCGATAAGAGACAAGAAACTGGGTTAAAAAGCAAAACCCAGATAAAAAGACAATCGTCTCTGCGGATTAACGCCTTCTAGCTTACTTTGGTTTCATTGGAGTTAGCTCCATTTCTAACACCACTCCGATGCGCAAAATTTTGGGGGAAACGGAGTTTGAGCCAGGCAGGAAAACGGGAGTATATTTGTATGACAACAAGGCATGGTATTGCCCATTGGCCACTAATGATCATAAAAAAGCGGAAACAATATAATTCAGAAATACTCGAATTCAGAAAGACTCTGGCCAGACGTTCGTTGAACACGTGAATGGAATAGAAATCCAGGGCCCAGTGGCTGTGGGACTGGTTGTCTGGACAGACCCAGGGCTGTGAATGTTGTTCTTCTGCGCATTTGATTATTCTCCTGCACACTGAAACGTTGACCAGATCCACACACAAGAAAATTGGATTTAAGGTAAATTCACTTAAAATAAGAAAATACGAATTTGAATACGTTGATTCTGAGAGAATTAGGGGTAGTAACCGTCAGAAGCTATCGACTTTCAAGTTATTATGTTTACAGCATATTAAAAAATCAATTAAAAACATATCAATTAAACTATTAAAAAATATATTTTTAATAATTTAATAAAAAGACTATAACACTAAATATGATAGGAGACTCAATGATATTTTTTATGAATATCATTTGAGTTTATGATGTAATTCATTATTTACGAATATAATTACGTTCTATACATGTATAAATACAAATGTTTTCATATTAAATGGTATATTTTCATTATATCATCCGGTACGTCAAATAATGGATTTGATCGTTTTTTGTACCGACTGATGTCGGGTATTATGGCCGATTTCTAGTTTTTTTTATCCAACCGTAAAAAAACTAATTATATATTATTTTTTAAAAAAATAATAAAAAATAAAATTTGGTACCAACCGAAATACCGATCGTACCGCTCATAACGCTATGGATCAGTACGAAATTTTGGACCGATATAAAAGTACAAATATGAATCAATTCTAGAATCTATAAAATGAGTATTGTATTATTGAAATTTTAAAAATAAATATTTTTTAATATATTATTTTTAATACAATATGTGAATCGCTCTTATATTGCAAACTAATATAATGACAAATGTTATAAATATAATAATAAAAAAAGTAATGTCAGTTTTTAAAAATGTGTGGTCTGAAATTGATACTGTACCAATTTACCCCGTTGATTCTTGTACCATTATATTTATTTATTATATTTAAAATCAAATTTAATCGCAATTTTTATTGCATTTTTTTTGCTATTATCTAAATATACTAAGGCGATTCAGTTTCAGTAGCCTATTTTTTGACTTTTCACATCTTTAATTTTTTAAATTTTTTGTCGGTTGATTGGGTGGGATCAAACTAGAACAAGCCCCGACATTCTTTGAAGTGGTTCTTCACGTATTTGGCGCATAGAGGCTGGGGTGGAGGTCTTGATACTGACCCAAAACTTTCCGCACTCGTATTTCCCTTCCAGTCTCCATGTCCCTTAAACTCAGTCCTTGTGGGGACCTTCGTCCATTCATTATCCATCTTTCGCATTCCTCTGTCTACTCGGACCGCATCTGCCACTAGACTCGAAAACTCCTCGTCGTTGTAACCTTACATGGTTAGCTTGATCCTTTCATTCAATCATTCAGTAAAACGATGCATCTTCTTCTGCTCACTTCCCATGAGTCCATGAACTTCGGGGCATATCTGTCCAGTTCTATGAACTATTGCATATATTCTATCACCGTGCTTCACTTGAGTTAGTCTGTCGAATTCAACTATCTTGTCCTTCTTCATGCCAAGGAATTCTTGTAGTAATCGAGGAAGGCATTCTTGAATTTATCCCAAGGAATTCAAGAACGACCCACCTTCCTACTTGTCTCTAATACCGAATGTAATAATCTGTCCTCCCACTTGCACGATATTGTCCACTTTATACAAGGCTAGACCTAATGACTCTCACATAGTATTCACGGTTTTACTTTTTCTCTATCCATAAACTTTCTAGGGGCCACGCACCCCTAAATTATCCAAGGTTATGTACACTTAACTTTCTACTTCTAACGTGATCATTACCACTTTGCTATGGAAAAGTTCTCATGCCAATGATAGAAGAATCATTGTACTTAACATACAACAATTCTCCATCTATAGTCGATACTGAGATTCACCTAAGGTGTCCGTCACCTTCGAGGGGTCTTACAATCATCCCTCCTGATGGACTAAGCTATTTGTACGATATTATTCGCTTTGGACTAAGCGAGTTCTAATGATTCTTACTTAGTCTTCACGACTTTAATTTTTCCCTAGCCCTAATTATTACTATCATTTCTACATTTTTGTATTTATGTGATTATTGTAGAAGCATTCTTCTCATTACTATCCTATAAATTTAAAATCTCCAACAAAGTTTTTTATAAAAAATGATGAAATTTCAATGAATGATAATGATAATGATAAACAAGTCTCATATATATAGATGCATAATTATTAATTTAATATTCTAGATCCTAAAAATACGAATGATTGGATCTAACGAATGATTGGAGATCCACGAGAACATCATTTGACTTATTGACTCAGTATTGGGCTTACAAATTGACTTAATGTATTGAGTTTCAACTTCACTTATTGAGCTTATTCCCAACACTCAATTTCCACTCTTGCATTGTACCATCTTTATTTATATGTTTATGAATATTCATCAAATGATTTCCTTACATTTCAATCGTATGTTTTATTTATTTTTAAATTAAATAATTGGATAATAAAAAAATAATAGAAGATGATTAGTTTTGTAAATATATAAGAAATATGTTTAGTTTTGAAAACATGACTTCTAATCATGCTTTTTAATGAAATTCTCCCACATCAACTTCGTCCCAAGAACCAAAGTCTTAAGTCTTAACATGGACTTGTGAAGATGGGCATGCACCGACCCAATTATGAAGGCACCCTACCCATAGTTTTGACAACGGTCATATAAACGTTATGTAAGACAAAATAAAATCTATATTTTATACGATGAACATATCGAGATTGAAATTTTTAGCTTCTTTTCCCTTTTACCCTCTTCCAATTCTTCCCCATTTACTCTATCCTTCATTTTCCTATCTTATCCTCCCATTTTCAAGGTTCTTAACAAGTGAATCGGAGCCTGTAACCATCGACTGTAAAACTGGGTCCTAAAAGGAAAATAATGTTAAACTTAACCTCATAACACCTAGATGAAACTAAGTGTTTAGAAGCATACATGCAAAATAAAAATCCAACAAACTGTGAGTTTCAAACTCAGCTTGATTAGGTCCATCTGGATCTCAAGACTTTAGCTCAAGCTCTAGAACAACGGTTGCAGCATGAAGGAAAACCATGAATCTATTAAAAATCAGTTCATGTTCTTCTACCAACCGATGCGAACACTTATGGAGGAGAAATCCATTCTAGCAAAAGAAGAAGCATCTCCCATTCACCTAAGTTTACATAAGAAGAGAATATCATCCAGCCTAACCAAAATTGGTACCGAGGACCCAAGCAAGATCTATCTCTTTTGATGGCACATATCCCAAGAGCTAGTTAAGAAGGATTTTGGAATATTTCTTAGTTATTAAGCACATTCCTAAGTGAGAATGGTTGACTTACACAATCATCACTTTTTGTGGAAAGACGGATAAGTGGTTACAAGGCTATAGAGCAATATCATCTTCTCCCGATTGGGATCTATTTGTGAGAGCTATATTGAAGCGCTTTGATCACCCCACCCAAAGTGTTATGGCAGATTTATGCACATGAAACAAGAAGGAACATTAACCGATCATCTAGATAAATATGACGAACTCAGAAGCCATGTGGCAGTGTTACACCCAAACTTCACCACTAAGAATTTCATGTCTATCTTAATTGGAGGACTCAAGGAAAAGCTACTGTCACACGACCACCTTTGCCTATGTACACTCAGAGGAAGCTGTCATAGAATTCATAAAATGGAATGATGAAGAATTATTGACCCTCCGGAAGACTATTCTCTCTCTTCAATCCAACAAGATTGCAACCACTTCCCCTACCCTAAACCATTCATCCCATATCACCAGAGAACCCTAGAGGTGGGCAAAAGATCACCTCACACGGTTGGGCTGGTTTTTTTCGGTCTTTGATGTTTATAAAAGACCGGACCACGATCTTAATTTTATATAAAAGCCCAATTGATCCGGTATTTAGTTCTTTATAAGTGAGACCAACCCGGGACCAAAGACCAAGTCTTCGATTCGGTTTTGGTTAGGTCTTGATCCGGTTTTTAGCCCTATATTTTTTGATACAAAATAATAATAATAAAATAATATTTTACAAAATATATAATTTATAAAATTATAAATAATAATAAAATGATCATTTAAAAATTTATTAGATGATTATTTTTGTTTTTATTATTAGTTTACTCAAATGTTTAGTATAAAGTTAATAATTGAAAAATATTGGGTTCAATTATGTTTGAAAAATCAAAAAATTGAAATATAAAGTGTAACAACACTTATATATTATTTATGTACGATTATATTCAAATTGAAAATAATAAATATTTGAATGTATAAATAATTTAATAAATTTATATTTACGATATTTAAACTTGGTCTTGGTTCTAAGCCTGTAAAATGAAGACCAAGACCAAACCATTAAAAGACCTACGGGTTTAGGTTCTATGAATATTGAGATCAATCCTACACCTAATTGTAAAGTTAGGTTCCAAAAGACCAACCCTAATTACGAAGGGTTAGTCTTGGGCCGGTCTTTTTATGTTCGGACTGGTTAGGTTCTACAGATTTGTCTTAAAAATCCCACCTCTAGAGAAACCCCACGCCACCACATTCCTGATGAAGTAGTGCGGAAGATACTTGAAAAGAATTTATGCATTAAGTGCGGAGCTTTATACTCTAGGAAGCAAAGATTCTCACCCATACAATTGATGAAGAAGTTATAGATTTAAGCGTGTATCTCCCCATGCACCAAAAACTATTGGAGGACCTGAATCCCAACCCAATCAACACTACTCCTTATCTATCCATTAATGCTATACAAGGAGAGTCCAATGAAAGTCACTTTCGTCTACTAGGATGTCATGGGTCTAGGAACATTCTAAAATAGATAATGGCAATACGAATAGTTTCCTAGATAAGATGTTTGCAACTTAATTAAAAAATCTTATCTAATTGGTCTATTAATTCACACGAATTCTGTTTCGATTTCAGGCTATTCAACTTATATGACATCATATTGGGGGAATTGGATGCGTAAACACAATCCAGTACCACAGAGCCATCGCACCATACTTATACTGTACATTCTGATGGTCACTCTCTTTCAATACCATGTATTGGTTCATCTGCAGAACTGTCGTTAAATAAGTTTGTATTTCTGAACAAGGATGATGTTTATTGCTATGTTGTCATGATGTTCTGATTGAAGAATGTTGAGGCCACATTTCAATGGTTGGTTAATAAAATCTTTAGGGAGCTTATATGTCATATCATTGAAGTTTGTAGATGATATGATTGTAAAATCTTTTAATGACGATGACAATATGTCTTATTTGTCTCGTTGCTTCAAAGTTTTCAGCAAGTATAACTTAAATTTCAATCAAACAAGTGCTTCTTTAAGATGAGAAGTGAGAAATTCCTCGGGTATTATGTATCAGAGATGGGTATTGAAGTGAATTCTGAGAAGGTTCAAACTATTATTAATATGCAACCTCTCATGAACAAGAGGGAATTTCCAAGGTTAACAGGGCGACAGGCCGCACTAAGTCGTTTTATTTCAAAGTCCACCAATCATGCCTTACCCTTCTTTCCGGTAATGCAAAAGGCTAATCAGTTGGGGTGGATCGATGAATGCTCCCAGGCTTTTAAAGAAATTAAAAAAATATCTAAGCACACCTCTATCTGGTAATGGTCACCCCAGGCCCCGAAGAGTCGTTAGGATTGTATTTGGCCGTTTTAGAATTTGTAGTGGGTGCAGCCCTAGTGACTATCAAGTAGGAAATCGATCGACAAGTTTATTATATGAGCCATTCCTTGGTGGCAACTGAGGCCCGATATACAAACTTGAAGAAATTCATGCTCGCAAAAAAGAAGGCTATTGCCAAGCTAACACACTATTTTGAAGGCTGAAAGGTGAATGTTTATACAAATCAATCTCTTATAGCAGTGTTGGGCTAAGGTGATCTAAATGGAATGCTATCAAAGTGGGAAATCAAGATAGGTGCCATGGATTTAGAATTAGACCATTAAAGCTCAGGTCCTCACAGATTTTGTGGTTCAGATGACCTGATCGATAGTTTATCTCAACCGAGATGAGGGCCGATGGAAATTTCATGTTGATGGTTCAACCCTTTGAGGAAATAGGGATGGTATAACTTTCACAACCGCACAAGGGAATATCATACACTGTGCGGTGAAATACCAGTTCTCAGACACAAACAATGTTGTGGCATATGAAGCACTCCTATCGGGCATGATTTTGGCCCGAGAGATGGAAGTGGCTAAAGATCATTTGTTTTTTGATTCAAAGTGAGCAGTTGAGCAATATGCTGGACGGTTCAATGCGCAAGAACCAATGATAAAATTTATTTGGCCAAAGAAATATGTGTCCAAGAAAACATCTAAGTTCACTCTATCATGTGACGCGAGAAAAAAATACAACAACGGATGGCCTGCCCACATAGGACCTAGAATCGTATCGGTTCATATTAAGGATCGTCCTTCAGTTGATATTCCGGTTTCCGAGCAAACACATGAGGAAATAAGGGTTATGCCCTCTAACTCCAAGGCTTGCGCATTGAAAACGTACACCTTCAAATAGAACCAACGTGGATGGATGTGATTGTCAAGTACCTAGCTATCGGAATTCTCCTCAACGAGCCTCCAGAGGCCAGAAAAAATAGAGTCTCGAGCCAAAATATAGGTTCTCAACGGGGGATATCTCTTTAAGAGAAACTTCGAATGGTCTCTCCTAAATGCTTGGCATTTGTTGAAGCCAAGACGATCTTGAAATGATTTCATGAAGGAGAATGTAGACTACACTTCAGGGCACAATCTCTCTATCACCGTATTATTAGGGCATGTTATTTCTAGCCTACGCTGTTGGAGGATGCTAAAGACTTTACTAAGCGATGTGGTGCTTGCCAATATCATGTTAGACATATGGGAATCCAACATGATTGCAAGAATCATAGGAATCGACAACAGCCAGGATACCTCCTTTCAATCACTCCGCTCCCCTTCATGTTCGGCATATGGGAATTATATTTAGGTCCATTTCCTCGATTTGTTGGAGAGCACAAGTTTTGCATAGTAGCGGTTGAGCATTATTATAATTGATCGAGGCAAAAACTGTATCCTCCATAACTGAGCAAGTAGTAAATGATTTTATATGGAAAAACATTGTGAGTCATTTCGGATTGCCCCGAACGCTTATTTCTGATAATGGAATCAAATTCAACGGGAAGAAAGTCCGAGCCTTTTGTTCTGAGCTCGGCTTTATGCAATGCTTTTAGTCTGTGGATCACCTGAGGACGAATGGGCTCACCGAAGTATCTAATAGAACTATATTGAAAGGGCTAAAGACTAAGTTAGAGGATATGGGAGGAAGATGACAGATCGATTGTACAAAATTTTGTGGGCCTATCGAAAAACCCCCCCATCCACTACTATGGTATCTCCGCATAGTAGTTAGCCCTGTTGAAATCGCCTTCAAATCCCCGCGATGGAGCAATATGAAGAACATTTGAATGACAAAAGAAGATCTTTGGATATGGATTTATTGGAAGAAAAAAGAAATGTTATGTTTGCGCGGATGTGTTCATACCCACAACAAGTGGGTATGACCTAGAGAATTCTTTGAAGATGATCTTGTCCTCAGAAGTGTTCACGTTCAGATTAATGTTTGAAAGTTGGACCGCAACTAGGAAGGGCCTTATCGGATTCTCAAAAACTTTGGCATAGGTGCATAAAAGTTGAAGATTTTAGATGGTTATGAGATTCCCCGAACCTAGAATGTAATGAACTTGCCGTAATATTTCCTTTAAATTCTTATACAGACACTTTGTAATATCTGTTTTCGTAAGCAAATTGGTTGCACTCTTCAAACTGATAAACGCATCACCTTATTTATGCCAATAATCTATACTGAATTGGGATAAATCGAGCTTGGACAGTGAAATTTCAGGGCAGGTATAGACTAGTGACCGCTCTTACTAAGTAATTAAGCTCCCAGAACTTACTAGAAACTTAAATCTCCATAAGAACTCACATGTAAATCCGGTGAGTATGGACTGTTGAGCATTTGATGTGTGTACTTATCATGTATTGAGAGAGAAGGAATGAGACGTTACTTGTCTAAGGAATAATGAGAGTCTCTCATGAACATAGGGGACATACTAAGAGTAATCTAAATTCACATCGGAATTTTGTCAAGAGAACAATTTACTAATGGCCAACTCCAAAGGATCGTTCCACGCTTAACTAGTTGCGTGACTCATACAAGCTCCCACTCATATGAGTATATTCTTCATGACGAAACATTGAGAAACACGACTATTTGGGGTTTCTTAAACATATCAATCTATGATTAAATTGAGAAAATTGCGTGTTTGGTCCCCAAAACTTCGATAATCTGATAAAATTGGTCCTCAAAATTTTAAATGACAAATTGAGTCACCAAAATTTAACATTTAAGCAATACTAGTCCCCAAACTTTAAAGTTAGCAATACCGATCTCCAAAGTTTACACATAGTAACAAATATAGTCCCCAAAGTTTTAGAATATAAGCAAAATCATTATCCACTTAACCCTAACGCAGTTAGTTTTACCGTTAGGGTCGAACCTGAAAACCGACCCGAAAAAATTAAATTAAATAAAAAATTTAAAAATTAATTTTTTTAAAAAATATATTTTTCAAAAAATAATATTTTATTTTTTTAAAAAAACTATTTAATTTTAAAAAAAATATAAAATAGTTTTTCGGTATTTTGACCGTTATAGTTGTAGCGGATATCGAGTTTGATCCGAAAATTAATTATTTACAAATATACTCATACAAATATTGAAATAGTCAATATATAAACTATGTCAATATATAAATTGTCGGAAATTGATTAATATATAAATATATTTGTCAATTTTTAAATTTCCAGAATCAATTTTGGAACTTGCCGGAAATACGGTTAATCGTATTTGTATACTCATACAAATACCGAAATCGTCAATATAAAAATTTCGAAAATCGATTAAACACTGAAATCGTCAAAATATTTGTATGAGTATAAAAATACGATTAACGGTATTATATGATATTTCGGTATTTCCGACAAGTTCCGGCCTTAACAGTCATACTAGACCGAAACGAATTTCCGGACATGTATACTTGCCGGTACGGAAAAAATGGGGCATTATCGAAACTTCTTCGTCAATATATAAATTGTGAAAATAAATTTCGAGAAACATTTAAATGGAAATTTTAACAAATAAATCTCATCAAACATTAATAAACTTAAAGTGTTGACATTCATAGTACGAATTAGTATCCTTGTATTATGTTCGGTCGAAAATTATAAATTGCATTTAGCTCACGGTCTTCCCGAAAAAATCAATGAGTCAACTATGTAATTTTCGGAAATTGTCAAAATAAATTTCGAGAAACAAATAAATAGAAACTTTAACAAATAAATCTCATCAAATATTAATACAATTCAAGTGATGACATTTGGAATACAAATTAATATCCTTGTATTATATTCGATCGAAAATTACAAATTAGTATACCCAAGGATTTAGTGGTGCTGATATCACCGAGATATGTGAGAGGGCCTATAAATATGCCATAATGGAAAACCATAGAAAAGGTAATTGTATCGTTTTCTACTGCTTGAGATATCTTAACATGCATGCGTGGAACTATGTGATTTCCTTAAAGTCATGGCTTTGCAGTGTACCTTATGTAGTTCCCATCTATGGGGTTTTTGTTTTGGGTAAATAGCAAATACTACTTTGTCAAATAGCCTCCTTTGATAAATGATTGATCAAATAACTTTGTTCCAAAAATATTGAACAAATAATCATTCTTTCTATATTTTAATAAAAATAAATAAATAATATATATATATTAATTAAAAATATATAATAAATTAATTATGATATATAAAATAATATTTAATACCCCTACGAAATTTAGTAACGATCCGAAATTTCGTAACGATTGGACCGGTACGAAATATTAATTTTTTATTATTTCTTTTATGGGCTCCGACCCGGAAATCCGGTATCAAATCGGTATGAAAACAATGATATTAAGATCGAATTGACTTTAACGAATTTGAATTCAAAATAGTAATGATCCGAAATTTCGTACCAATTTGGATATAGAAAAAGAGAGAATGAGATGAGACAAGTCAGAGTCAATGGATGAGGATGTTAATGATGAGTATAAAAAATCAAGCCTGCTCATTTTGAGGGTATGCTGGAAGAAGTGTAAGCGATGCAAATATTCATAAGTACCAGCCTTTCGCTCAACTCAGCAACAATCCGAGGATTCGTTCTATTTTTCAGAAGTACCATCATCAACTAACACTGTTATAAGCCTCATAAATCACTTTTAGCAGTATTTAAGAAATTGTTTTCCTAATACCATTGATAACAAATTACATCAACAAAATAGCAGTTAGTTTATTTTGATGTGATTGTCTAAATTAATATAATTATTATTCATTAAAATATTAATATAAACATAATATATTTACATTTTACCGTGAACCATTTCAATTTGATTAGTTATTATAAGCAATCATTTAATATCTGATAAATATTTAAAAAATTATGAAGTACTATTTTTTGTCTTAAAAAATATGATAATATTTATAAAATATTACGAATCCTAAAAATCAACAGTATAATAATTGATTAATTCTGGTGATATAACTCATTTTTTATAAAATATTCATGTTGGATAATACAATCTATTAAATATAATATATATCATTAATTTTTGTTATATTTTTCTGATACCAATTTACAAATAACTAGTTTCATAGTATTTTGAGGAAATAAATATATAAAAATATAAAATTAATATACATTAAAAAATGAATAGGGATACTTATTTTAATTACATAAAAATTCAAAATATAGATATACAAATAGAAATATATTTAAAAAATGAATGAGATATTTATTTTAATTACATCACAATTCAGAATAAAATATTTTATGTTAAAAACAAATATACAATATATATTATTATAAAATACTAATAGTTGGATATTAAATATATTAATAATATTAAAATAATTGGTTAAATCACTGTTATTTTGTTGATGTAAATTTTGTCGGCACTATCAGAACAAGAGTTCTTAAAGTACTAAAAATGATATATTAGCATTCTACAATATTATGATTGTTAAAATACTCCAATTCTTTTGCAACTCCCTTTGGAGATGATGATTTATACAGTTATGTAATAACGGATATGATTCTCTTTAATTAAGAGCGGATCTAGTGAAACCTCAAATCAACTTCTTTATACACTGGGCCTTGTGCTTATTCCTACTTGTTTCATTTAATGTGCAAGAAAGAATGCAGATTTTGTCATTTCGTTTTGTCCAGTTCCATCTTTGCATTTCTTTGTGAACTTGCTGGTGTGCTTTTTTAATCAACTGGCTGGGGCAATGTGGAAAACACTATGCTATTTTGTGGTCTGTGGGAAACCCGATTCTGTTCCTTAACATTTGACCGACCCCTCATTTCTTAAATTGACAAATTTAATGTTGTATTTCCATCGTTTTTAAGTAATATTTATTAATAGTTGAATACTGATTCTACAATTATATTAGAATGATTCTATAATTGGATGAAAATAATGGGTTAATTAATAAACTGTATTTGAAAACATTGATTCCAATTCAGATAGAAAAATCAGTGAGTTTCAATTTCAATGGCTTCTCTTGTAACAACTTGTTTCACATTTCTACGGTATTGTATGCTTCGAGCAAAGATAAGTCTAAATGGTTATCACATAATCCTCATCAAACTTTATTTCAAATCGTTTCTCATATTTAAACTATTTTAAGATTTGACTAAGATGGTTGGTGCACACCATCCTAAGGACATCTATATCCGTGTTCGATGGGACAATTATTTCTCTCTCTTCATATCATCTTTCTCTTTCTACACATCAGTATTCTATTTTCTCAAACCTTTCTCTTTTTTTCCACATCATCGTTCTTTTTACTCAATATTAATTTATTATTTAAATAATCGATTTTCTTTTCATCACTAAATCTTTATTCGAACATCTATATTTTTGTTATTTTAATAAATTATTATAACTTGAGAAATTTTTATTCATAACCGTTAAAATACCAAAACAACAAAAAATGAAACATACGTAATACAATTTTTTTATCTTTATTTATTCATTAAAATTCAATACAATTTGATTTTTTTAAAAAAATAAGAAAATGAGAATGTGAGAGAAGAGAGAGGGATACCCTCTCCTCATCACACCTCTTGACATTCCAAGGTGTCAATATGGATTTGCCACCTTGGACTCTCCGGGCACCGTTGTGGGTGCTCTAAGGCCATCCTCAACTATGTCCGTCCGGAAACTTCATTCTCTCTTCTACATCAGTTTTCTCTCTGTACATATCATCATTCTTTAATTTTATAAATAATTTTCCTCTCATCCATACAACCATGTCCGAATATTTATAATTTTTAAATTTATTTTTTTTCACATCAAATAAATTAGAATCATAATATTATCGATAAAAATTATTATAAAAATATATTATAAATATTTATATTTTATAGTTATTTTAAAATTAATTTTTTAAACTTTTTTTAAAAATAAAAACAGAGGAAAGAGAGTGTCCTACCCGGGACACTCCATTTCCTCCCAACTTTCCGAACAGTTTGAGGTGGACTCCAGCTGGACGCCCAGTGGCGCCCAAGGCTGGAGATGGCCTAAGGGTCTCGCATTCACAACAAACTCAAGGTGTGTCACCACAGTGAAATTTAAGTGTGCAAGTTGTTAATATTTAAAGTAGAGTTTACAATATTTATTATTGTATTAATATAGGATTATTATTTTGGAGACAAAAAGTTATTACTCATATAACTAGTGTTGGGAAATGGATTGGTGGAAAAACCAGTTAACCTGGTGAACCGTTTTGATTTTCGGTTATTTAGGTTGCGATTAATGAGTTCTCGGTTCGGTTTCGAATGATTATTACTATCTATGAATCGGTTGAACATACATTAATTATTTACGTACTCGGGTTATCGATCTAACAACCGACTATTTTGTTAAAAGAATATTATCGTTTTTTTCATTGATAACTAAATTAAATTTTTAATACATATATAAATATAAAATGCAAATGAAATAAGATAAAATATAAAACCCTTATCGATATGTTAATGATTTCAAAAATCTCTCAAGAACAACAAAAAAAAAATAACGAGGGCTCAACTATATGTGATATATTTATGGCGAGTATAAAAATAAATATGATTTATTCGTTCAATTTTCTGGAGAATAATGACAATAATCACCTGTTGCAAAAGTATGTATGATTACATTTGTTAAGTAATCCTTGTTTTTTCATGTCTCCACTAATTATTTGTTATGATATTTTTATTATAAAAATCACTATTTATTTGTTAATTTGATAGTTATGATTTTTACAATTATGAAACATTCTTTAATTTTTGTAATGTATTGTATATTGTAAACAAGTGAAATCATCCGAGAAAATCAAATAATCAACCTACTAAAACTACTAATCGACTAATTGATTCCGAATTAAACTGATGACTAATTGTCAGATTTTGGTTAAGTAAAATCATAATTAAAACGCTTTAATTGTTGATTAGCCTTCAAGTCAAAGTAATTTGATTATAACTTAAAATACAATGTTTGAGTCTCAGCTTTGTAGTGATATGAGAGTTGAGCAAGAGTTCAATGCTCGTGGGCTGTATATTATTACATTTTGTGTTCAACTCTTTTGTTATCAATTCGATGAGACAAATGGATGCTGAAAGTGTTTTGGCATGGAATAATAAATTAATACAAATTGTACATCATGTGGTCTGGTTTATTTTGAAATTCTAACATTTTCCATGTCCTTTTCTTCATTTTTCTATTACTCTAACTAATAAAATCGTACAAAACAAAACTGTGCCCTAAATCCTACGCATACTTTCATGACTTTTTGGTTCAAAATCATTCAAGAATCGTGATATTTTCAGGTTGTCAATGTATGACTCAAAGTCATTTTCTTAGTTGAAATAAATTGATAAATATTGGACATTGAAACTATATTAAAACATCCATCATCTAAAATAAGTGGATCATTCATAAATCATAATTGATTTATCAGTTTATTACTCATCTCTTTGATATATGTTGAAATGTCCTACAATGAAATTGAGATAGAATTTGGAATAGTTTATAAAATGGAAGGTGTATCATAATAATTGATTTGTTCAAGTCTTTTACGGTGTGGTATCTTCCTCTTATACGACATATCCGTACACACTTCGGTCAAAATCTATAATTCCAACATGGTATCAGAGCTAATTCTGTCAAAATCTTGATTATCAAAATTGGGAAAGTCCGGTTCATTTAATTTTAAATCCAAATTTGTCAAGTATTTGGACTTGAGAAGATGTGTTGAAATGCCTCACATTGGAATTGCATAGTATTTGGAATGGTTTATAAAAGAGAATATATTTCAATAATACTCTATAATTCCAACAATATCTCTATAGTATCAATGTTGATGGATGGACGGAACAAAGAAAAGTGGTTCTAATCATCTACATAGTCATGTGTTATACAATGTTGCACGGGTACTTGAAATTTGAAAATTTTACGCACCGGGTGTGTGGGTGTTCGGATTCACGCACCTACACACATTTTAAAAAAAAATTAAGATTAATGAAAGCGAGATAAGAAATTGTGCATATCTTTTCTGGGTGGGGAAAAGAATTGCACGGTGAGAACAAGAAGCTAACAAAAATGAATTAAGAATTTCATAATTCATTCATAAATTATTTTAAACTCATTACTTTTACAATTTGTGTATTTTGAAATTTTCAAATATTTATATTAATTATTTTATTATCTTGAATTTAACGCACTATAAATTGGATACTTCTAAAATTGTCGCATCCCGTATCTCACACCTCGCACACGTATCCCCGTACCTATGCAACCTAGGTGTTATATAAAAAATATGTTGTAATTAAAACAACATATTCATAAGAAGTTTTGAAACAAAGGAATGTATTACATATTGGAAAAATACATAAAAAAATCAGTATATAATATAGGCATATCATACTTCAATTGATTTGTTATTCTTATGCATAGATTCAACAACACTACCCCATGAATATTTATATATTATCGCAGTCGGAAGATGGATGAAGAAAATGGTTCTAATCTCCTTGATGGTAATTAACTATACACAACAAGATGTGAAATAAACAACTGAAGTGTGGAAAGAAATGGATAATTGTCCAATATATAAGATATGTTTATCATCCTATATTTTGCAAGTCAAATCTTTTAATATGTGATTAAACACTCTTATACGTTATGTTGACGACAATTTTCTATAGTTGCATAGTTATGACTTGTATATACATAACATGCTAAATTCCGAACTCGAAAACTTGTGATGGATATGATGAAAAATGAAAGCTTGTTCAATAATGAATATAAGTGATAATAGAGATGAAGATTTGCGATAGATCTTTGCCCTGGGCTTTAGGGCATTGTTTCTGGGGGGTAGGTGTAAAAATCAATGTAATAATTGACTATAACATTCATTATTTATTGCACCCTTAATTACATTTGATGAGTTGTGTAGTGATGAATTTGTCCCAAATTGATTTTAAAAGTAAACCATATTCTATAATTTCAACTCCTATGACTCCAAACTAATTATCCCAAAATAATTATATCAACCAGTCTCCCTTTATCGATATTGTATGTTTGATCATGATTGAATGGATATAGAGTCATTCATCTCACTTAAATTTGGAATAATATCATCTGCCTCACATCCATGTCCATCGAAAAAATATCATAATGATTTTATGATGTTTGCATTACCATATTGCCTTAATACAAAGTTATTTGAGATCATACACTTATATGGCATGCGTTGAATCACCTAAAAATGAAGGATACAAAGAGAAAAGTGTATTTAGATTTGATTGTTTTTCAAACTTCAATAGTCTAAAGATATTTGGTCTCAAAGTATAGCGGATTGTGCATGTCTAATCAGAACTTTGATTCTCATATTAAACGTTTAATCAGAGGTCTGATTTTCATATATAACGCGTCCAAAATGTAATTTAGTGGAATTTTGATAAACACCAAGGATTTCAGTTGAAATTATTAGTTTACTAATTACATTATTATGTGTATTAAGAATAGATTACTTATTTGTCTTTGTTTGACTTTTTAGTTTATTTTCTATTTAATATGAAATTAATGTTATGATGCCATTTTTTCATCAACTGACAGCCTAAAGTTAGTTATTTATTGCATAATTAGGGTTTTGATATAAAGACATGCACTTTCAAGCTTGGAGAGATACTCTGATTTTGAAGTTAAATTTCATTACAAAAGCGTCCTAGTTTGATTTGAAATACAATAATGAAGATAGTGTTTCAATGAATTGGGATGAATTAGGGAAAAATGAATTGTGATCAATGTATCGCTATTTATAATTGCTCGGGTTCATTAAATAAAAACACGGATAAGAATATTTCACCACACTCCATATGTTGGTGAATTTCAATTTATAGAGGGTATTGACCCTTGTCTGGATTCTCTTATAAGTAATATAAACTCCATTTTTACTTACTTGCCATTTGTGGCTCGTTAAAATCCTTGATTTCAATTACCATCAAATTATTGCTGTCTTGCGAGTTGCGATGAAGGGTTTGTGGTTCCTGGTTTACAATTCAGGGTTTGTGTTTTCAATGTAAACTCATTTTTACTTTGTCATAAGTTTGATTTGGGGTTTAGGGGTTCAATTATAATAGCAAAACAAGTTCTCACCTACTCAAATGTTCATCGTTAGATTGTGTAAATAATAACACCTACTTTGATTGATGCATTTTTCAATACATAGGAAAAGGCAATTAAAATCCTGAAATCTCAGAGACATTTGAAAACATAAATTGTTTCGATCATATTATATGATCTATACTATTAAAATTGCATTTCATCGACCACTATCATTATTTTTCAATTCTTGAATTATTATATATTTACTTTTATTTTTCTTGAATTATGTTGAACATTATTTTTCATTAAATGCATTGAAAATATAAAATATATATTTGACTTTCTTAAATTTATTTTTCCACATAAAGCTTGAGATAGGTCATGAAATGCAATTAAATTAAAACAAGTTGCATAAATTTAAATTATTATTTTTGGTTGTCAAGTCATATTTCTTTTGACGACCATATTTTTATAATATTATAAATCAAATACAATAGAATAAAATAAAATAAGAATTTGGGTAATGCTTCCTTCTTAATTTTCAAATGATAAATTAAGCAACACGAATTCATGTACTTACGAGTCAATGCACATGCACTTGAGATTGATGAAATAAAATAAATCATAATATAATTGTATTGGTTTTTATCGTAGTATAAGATTTCTTTTAATCAAATTCATTAAAATAACCAATGAAATAAATAATAATTATAAAAAACACAAACAAAAGCAAGTAGTTTTGTATTGTTATATAAGGTGTCCATGATATATTTTACTCTAAGTTAAAAACCACTTTTTCGGGGCCCAACCGGTTTGTGAGAACTAACAATGGTTCCTATACAATCGAGTTTAAATATTTGGATCATATTGGATTCCAAACCATACAATATTTTTATATATGGATTGAATTATATGACTTAACGATTCCCAACAAGACAGGTTCAATCCGTTTTTTAAAACGACAGTGTATAGTATAGTCCATAAATTTATAGACTAGGCTTCAACGTCAAGAAGGTTCCTAATATTTAAAACAAGCCCAATGCTATAAACGAAAAGAATGCCATCCCTACTTCACGATTTTATTTGTAATAAATAACAATGCAACATATAATAAATCCTCTCGTTTTCAAACTCTTTTATACCACGTTGACCAACAACACAAAAAATATATATTTATAACATAAAATTATAATATAAAAACAGGTATTGACTAATTTTGTACAATAATGGAGTATTTATTGTATGTCTCTCTTAAATATCTTTGTTATGATTCTGTTTTAACATTTTGAAGAGATTCTTGTGGTGATGATGATGAGATTATCGAGGAATCACACAAAAAGAACAGGAGATTATTTGGAAGGAATGATTAGTGATTACTACTTCATGCAAGGGAAAGCCAAGAACAAGCCTCCGAAAGGGAATTCATGCAGAAATGTGAAGTTTTTGACATGTTTGCAGTTCATGTTTGCGGTTTATGCGACTTCTCTTTTGCTCTACATGAGCCCTTCGATTGATTTTAGAGGATGGATAGGTGGCCATCTGCAGCACTTCATTGCTACCCCGCATTCAGTTAGTCATGTTCAAGAATCGACTTCTTTTCTTGTCCCTATCGCGAATGATGAGACGATGGAGGGAGCTTGTGTGCATGAGAAGATTGATTTTGAGCAGAAGAAGTCGAATGATAGTGTAACTATCAAGTTGAAGAAAGAGCTTTATCAAGAGGTGCTTGATTTCCAGAGAAGGACTATCGGGACGGAGACTCTCCCCGAGCTTATGGCGATGAAATCAAAGTGGGATTTGAAGGGGCCAAATCTACCTAGAGTCACAGTGATCTTAAATCATTTCAAGCGTAAGACATTATGCGCTCAAATTGATTCTCTTCTTATGCAAACTCTTCCTTTTCATCATGTTTGGGTTGTTTCTTTTGGGAGTCCTATTGAAGAGTCATTGAAGAAGATAGTAGAGAGCTACAATAATTCGAGAATAAGTTTCATTAGTTCGAACTATGACTTCAAGTACTATGGTAGATTTCAGATGGCTCTACAGACAGAAGCTGATCTTATATACATTCTTGATGATGATATGATTCCAGGAAAGAAGATGCTACAAATATTATCACATGTTTCGGGATCTGATAAGTATAGATATTCTGTCTTGGGAAGTATTGGGAGGATTTTGCCATTTAGACAAAAAGATTTTACTTTTCCAAGTTATCGAAAGTTCAGATCAAAAGAAGCAGGCTTGTATTTACCAGATCCAGCTTATGATATCACTCTTGATAGAGTTGTTAAAGTTGATTTTCTCTCCAGCTCTTGGTTTTTGTCATCAGAGTTGGTTAAGACACTTTTCATTGAGACTCCTTTCACGTTCATGACAGGTGAAGATCTTCATTTAAGGTATACAAATATTATAATTTTATGTTAAACACACACAAAATACAAGAGTGAATATGGTATATTTTTGGTGCAGCTATCAACTTCAAAAGTATCGCGATGCAGGGTCTTACGTGCTACCAGCTGACCCGTATGACAAAGAAACATGGGGTGATAGTGAACATAGACTTGCTTATGTTTCTGAAACAACTGTAATTTTCAAAGATATTGTGCAAGTAAGAGATGATCAATGGTGGAAAGCTTTGTCAAATGGATACGTAACACAGTGGGCTTCGATGTATCCACAGAAGATTGATGCACTTTTCTATGCACACTCTCTAGATGAAGTTCAATGTTTAGCTCCTCTTATTGATAAGTTTAGGACTACGACTGGTAAGAAAGCTTATCTAGTTGTCTCTGGGGGAAAGTTTTGTACATGCCAAGATGCAGCTCCTATTTTGAAATGGCCTAAATCTGTTTGCAAAGAGAGAAGATTTAAGATCCTTGATCTAGGAATCAATTCTTTATCTGGGATATCGAATTCAGAGGTGCCGATTTTGCAAGCTATTTATGCTAGCATGAAAGGAATCATCAAGATTCATAATCCAAGTGTGTTGATTACAGTTTCTAATATTGATCCAAATGTTCGAAAAGCTTTGGTGTTAGCTTCAGAAAGTAACACAAATGCAACAACTACTTTGGTTCTCTTGCCAAGAGTATCAATTTCTAATGCTCTATGGATGGCTGATCTTCGCTCCACAGCCTTACCATGTGACTTTCTATCACATTCATTAAAAACTAATTATTTTATGTTATATTTCATCTAACTCTTTGTGTTTCCCAAAATGAAAAAATGCAGATTGGAATAGGATGAAGTTGTGCATCAACATCATAACGCAAAATCGATCTCCTTCTCTTTTAAGGCTTCTCAACTCACTAAAGGATGCGTTCTATTTGGGAGATACAATTCCCATAACATTCAATATGGACAGCAAAGTAGACGAATCAACATTGCAACTTGTGAAATCATTCGAATGGATACACGGGCCAAAGATCATTCGTAGAAGGATCATTCAAGGTGGCTTGATTCGAGCCGTGAGTGAAAGTTGGTTTCCATCAACAGATGATGATTTCGGGTTGTTATTGGAAGATGACATAGAGGTGTCCCCCTTCTACTATCTATGGATAAAATATGCAATCTTAGCATATCATTATGACCCCAAAGTCTCTCTTCCAGAACTTAGCTCCATTTCACTATACACACCCCGATTGGTCGAAGTAGTAAAAGAGAGACCAAAATGGAATGCTACGGACTTCTTCAGACGTATACATCCAAACACACCATATCTCCACCAACTTCCTTGTAGTTGGGGAGCAGTATTCTTCCCCAAGCATTGGAGAGAGTTCTATGCTTATATGAACATGCGCTTTACCGAGAATGCAAAGGAAAATCCCGTTCAAATTCCTAAATCTAGAACAAATGGGTGGCAAGCTTCGTGGAAGAAATTCTTAATAGATTTGATGTATCTTCGAGGGTATGTGGGCTTGTACCCTAATTTCCCAAATCAAACGAGCTTCTCCACAAATCACATGGAACCTGGAGCACACATCAGTGCTAAAGACAATGTTGTGCATCACGACAAGACAGATTTTGAGGTACCACTAATGAAACAAGATTTTACAAAGTTGTTGCCCAATGGAAAACTCCCACCAGCTTCTAAGTTACCTTCTTTAAATCTCTTCAACCGAGCTGTCTCTCTCAAGGGTCTTAAGTCTGCTGGTGCAAAGCTAAGTAAAGATGTGCTTGAATGCGATACAAATAAGATAGTAGTGGTGAATCATGAAACCGGTTTGCCTTCACATTGTGCTGCCATTTGATAGATGTTAAATATTATATTTTTCATTAGGTTGTTGCAGTTTTCGAAATCTCATGTGTAACTTTGAGATTGGCTCTTTGTATTTCCTCAATGTACACTAAACAGTAAACATTATATACGTTATTGACATTGCCTACTCCTTCATTGATATGAGAATATCCAATATCATATCTGATTTATGCATATAAAAATACAAATTACATTTGGATTGAATTAGAATTTTATATCAATATAAGAATATTAGGTCATCTTTGGTATCTTATAAAAGGCTAGATGTTAAATATAAATTAATTGTGTACTCAGTTTTCCAAATTAATAATTTTAATATTATATATTTTAGACTAATATGGTGAATCTAATTATTCTACTAACTACACTACTAAAATACATAAAAGCCCATTTGGCCTTGGAAGTTACCAAGGTAGTGGGAGTGTTGGTTAAATCATAAGCCCATAATCATGATTTATTTTTGAGATTTATGTTTGGAAGCAAATGAAAAGGGTGATCCAAAATAGTAGATAAACTATCAAAAAAGGAGAAATTTCTAAAGTTGACATAGCCACTTCCTTTTCTTTTTATCTAAATATTCATATACCATAACTACATAAATGTGAGACGATTATGTATTGTAATTTGATGTTACATAACTAAATATTTTTTATGTCACATAAAAAATATTATGTGACATAGCCCGGATGAGACACTCACTTTCCTCATTTTATTTATTTTTTTTAAATATTTTTAAAATAATTATAAGATATAAATATTTATAATATATTAGTATAATAATTTTATCGATAATATTATGATTCTAAGATATTTGATGTGTAAAAAATAATATTAAAAAATTATAAATTTCCGGACATGATTGTAGGAATAAGATGAAAGTTGTTTATAAAATTTAAAAATGATGATGTGGATGAGAGAATGAAGTTTCTAGGCGGATATGGTTGTGGATTACCTTATATATTGATTTCTCGGATCGGTAGGGTAAGGTCATCCTATAAGGTTTCCTGTAACCTTATCCGTGTCAAAAATCATTTCTACAGTATAAATCTCTCTACACATGAGCATTTTCTCAAATCCACATAATATTTTATTTCTACTTCTTAAATTTCTCACTCATCCACATCATTTTTTATTTCTCTTTCATCCACATCATCTTCTCTTCAAATTAAATTTTACTTTTCTATCTCATCATTATCAATTTTTTATTTCTAGTAATCCGAGAAATGGTGATCATGCTAATTATTTCGATGATCTTGTTGTTCAATTATTATTTATTAATTTATATTTTTGTTTATAATTTGTTTCGATTGTATTCATATTTCGTTTTTATTATCTACATTTTAAAATTACTGAATCTTAAATAAAATTATTAATTTAATTATCAAATAAATAAAATTAATATTTAATATATATATATTAAATAAAGTAATAAAAATAATTAAAATTGATGACTTCCACATACAAGAGACACTCAAACCCTTGTCCGTGGACCGTATTTCCGTAGAGAAAATTCAACGCCCATTTAGTTATGGGACTAACATGGCCATGTGCAAGGTGGAGAAGCATGTATTTCCATACGAGCTTCTCCGCCCTTACAGATAACCTAATATCTCATTCATGGGCAGGCCGGATGGGCTTTATGACTTAGGTACATCATTAGGCACGATTTAAACAACATTTGATAAACAATGGTGTTGTGAGATGATTGCACAGTGTAGTGGAGGTGAACTGATCATGATTTTAAAAAACTGTTTTTTAAACAGCGATACAGTGATCATGATTTCATAAAATGATTGTTTTGCCGTTATTTTCAATTAATTGTTGATGAGAACTCTAGGACCGGGTACCTTGTGATGGGTAAGACCCAGCAACAATTGGACCAATTCAAATGGCGAAAATGAATCCTTATAGCCTATTTCATACCTCCAATTAAAAGTATAAAAAAAACAAATATTGACAAAAGTAAATAATCCAAATCGACGACCTTATCTCATCCCCGCTAGTACAATATGATCACATATTTCATTTCTAACTCGAATCATATAGTCATTGTGTATGAGTTCAACATCTACATATGATATATCAATGGGAATTTGTGCTTCCCGATTACGATAGTGTTCCATCTCAACAAAATCCGAATCATGTTTGTCCACATCCTCGTCGATTCTGTCTCTTAACCCATAATACGGGTATAAAAAAACACAAATTCAATCCTCTGTGTTTGCTCAGTAGCTCTTTTGCAGCAACACAAAGAACATAACACAATGTAAATCGAAACAAATGCAATAGAACCTCCGATGCTTACTTCTCCGAAAGCCAGAATAATACATAATGAGAAAAGTGCAACGAGGAAAAAGATAACATCTCTGATAAAACACTTATTATCAATCTGTAAATTCTTATCTGCAACACAAAAGGAAACAGCTCCAACAACAATGCACGTAACAAAAAGAGCACCACCAAGAACACTGTTAAATCCAACATCACAGAATTTTGGCGTATAAAAGCAGCAATTCCAGAATATACATCAGGAGCACCATTACCTAAAGGAAGAAGAGTTACTCCAGAAACTGTTGGGGGTAATTTTAATAAAGTTGAAAGTTTTTCAAGGCAACAACAGAAGAACCCAAACCAAAAAAAGGTAGTACCCAAATATACCGCAAGGAATGAACATACGGATAATTTATCAAATCCGTTCGATTTATCAAATCACACAGAAAAGCACCCAAACCAAAAACTAACCTTACAAGTCTGTCGAAGCAAGGAAAGAAGGCGCCTCTGGTTTCAAAGAAGACGCAACTGCGTTCACTCGTTTCAGATTACTAGTGAACAACCGCGTAACCTCTTCACCAGTAATCACCACTGCTTCATTAAACAAAAGTGAAATGAAGGGTATAAAGGTCATTAAACAACCTTAGCTCACCACTGCTTTAAATATATTATTGTTTTACTGCAATTTTCAATGATGAAACGAACGAACTTGTTAAGTATGTTTGATCAATATTGAACAAATTTACTGCACATTCACCGTACCGGATGATGAACTACACTTCCAAACATGCACTTTGTGTTATGCACTTCCAAACATCACTAATCCATTGTGTACTATTGGCTACGTTTGAGGGCGGTGTGAGACAATCCATTAGGCCATCAGCAACTTTGGTCATTCAGTCTGACTGAGTGGCAACCTGGTAATTTCTTTAAATCTGTGAGGAGAAAGAGTGTTTCGGGTGGGACATTATATTTCCTCATTTTTAAAAAAAAGAAAATTAAAAATTATTTTTAAAATAATTATAAGATATAAATATTTATAATATATTAGTATAATAATTCTATCCATAATATTATGATTTTAAAATATTTGATGTGTAAAATATAATATTAAAAAATTATAAATTTCCGGACATTGTTATAAAAATAAAAGGAAAATTGTTTATAAAATCAAAAAATGATGATGTAGATAAGAAAATAATATTTTCGGATGTACATGATGCTGGATGATTTTACTTAACATTACTCATGACCCTTAGCCCATGGGTCCTACAAGGAGATAAGGGAGACCTTATCGTGGAATTTCACCCCCTTATTGTGTAGGGAAAGCTACAGTCTGACACACCATGTTATTATCATTGAAACTATCTAAATATTGAAGTTTAAAATCCGCAAACGAGAGTCACGATTCCTCAAAATGTTGACTTAGAAAAATAGTCTTAAGTTTCAACCATGCTTTTAAAAAATCGGTCCGACCGGCCGGTTTGATAGGTAATTGCTCATTATCTCGATTCGATTTAAACCAGTTGTCCTATTATTTTAAAAACCGGTATTGAGACAAAAAAATCCTGTTGAACCGGTTTATTTCACCAAAAAACGGTTAAAAGACCGGTTTTAATAATTTTATATTAAAAACTTTTTAAAGTTTTTTTAAATATATATCAAAATTTTTTTATATTATCTAATTACATTTATTAAGAATTTATTTAATATTCTTTTGTAAAAAAATATATTTTAAATATATTTATCTTATTCACTAATATTATTTTTTATTTTTCTATTAAACCGGTTTAAATCGATACGATCCTCCGATCCTACAAATAGAAAATATTTCCGATCCACCGGTTCGACCAATTTTTAAAATCATGGTTTCAACATCACATGAAAATGGAAAGCATAAAGAAAAAACATAACCAAACTCCTACTTGTGGACAACAACCGACCACCTCCCATCCATTTACTCCACCTCATCATCTACAAATCTTTACAGTCACATGTAATAAGAAAACAAATAATTGTTTGTAAAAGTAAGTTAAATAAATATTTGTAATACTATATTTAATAAATGTTACAAATAAACTTTTAAAAAATTAAGAAATCCATATAGAAATTTCTTGATGCTGTTTTTAAACCGATGTGCTTTACGAAAAATCGGGTTAGGCCATTTAGCAAAACCAGTTTCTTGTAAAATCGGTTTTTGTTCGGTATCCATTAGAATTGACAATTAGGTCATATATTGTAAAATGCCAATTGTAGCCACCATATAATTTGAGAAGAATAATTAAAACTCATTATATTATAGAAAAACCAATACATTATATCTAGAGGTGGAAAACATAGTCCAAACCGGTTAACATACCTAATCAGTTCCTGATTCGGTTATCGGCTAATACTATGTATCCATCGGACATCGACCGATTTTCAAGTAAGTTACCGATTAATAGATTGAATCGGTTAACCGGTTCAATTATTTATAATTTCAAAATTTGGAAAAACTATTGTAACAATAATATATCAATTGTAAAATACAATAAAACAGCATTTATATGTATATAAAAAAATTATTCTTTTTAATACATTTTAAGTTTTTATTTAAAAAATCAACCGACTGAAAAAACTAGCAAAACGTATTAACCGAGACAAGTATAAATCGACTTTGGTTTATGGTTTATGGGCATCCACAACGATAGACAGATAGTCCGACTTAGCATTTGCAAATATGTCCATGAGGCCTCATGCGTGGCAATCCATTTACATATTATCCCAATCATTCCTCTCTCATTTTCTTATGGCCCTTAGGTTAACTGTAACATTGTTCGTACCTAAAATCATTTCTACCGTATACATCTCTGTACACATTTACATTATATTTTCTTTATATTTCTCAAATTTCTCACTCATCTATATCTTTTTGTATTTATCTTTCGTCAACATCATTTTCTCAATGTAAATTTAAATTTATTCTTCAATTTCATCAATAACTATTCAATTTATCATTAAATATTATGTTTAAATTTTAATATTTTTAATTCCAATGATCTCTATGTTTCATTATTTATTAGTGTGTCATTGTATTGTATTATGTTTCGATTATATTTCTTTATTATTGCTTCATACTCATTTTTAAAATCTCCATTTCGAAACTATCGAATTTTACTTAAATATTTAAATTATCAAAATAAAATATTTTTTAATATATACTCATATTAATAATTAATTATTTATTATATTATAAACAATTATATATACATAATAAAGAAAAATAATAATAAAAAAAATATGTTTTCCACCGAATGGGTGCCCACTCCTTGTCTGCGGACTGTATGTGTCCGCCTGTGACGGGCACTCAAGTAAGTATGGGTGCCCAGATGGCGAACAAAATGGCGGACAAAATCCTATTCATACGGCTTTTTCGGTTGATTTCTCATTAGGTTGGTACATTGATAGTAGATGTTCTAACCACATGAATGATAGTGTTGATTTCTTTTCCATTCTTGATAGATCATATTAAACCCTTGTAAAAGGAATCGGTGGTAAGTTACTCTTGGTAACATGTGTTTGAATTATTATCCTTGAAACTCCATATGATTACTTATTATTATATGATGTCTTTTGTCTACCTAATCTTGGAGAGAATCTATTAAGTGTGAGACAACTTCTCAATAATGTTTTGTTTAAAAATCAGTGTTGACATTTGATGCATTTCCTGTAAATATCAGTGTTGAATATGAGAAATGTCATAAAAGATTTGGGTATTTAAGTTTGAATATATTAAGATCATGTTGAAAAAGATTTAGTCAGGGGCTTACCATTATTCCATCTATATTTTCTTGAAATTTGTCCAACTTGTTAGTTTGGAAAATTACAAGTCTTTATGGAGTGCCTTCCTTTAAATTAGTAGGAAAACTTAAATAAATTTATACTTATTTATGTGGGAGAATTGCGTAAAATACCAATAATTTTGGATTAGTTTACCACCATTCGTGGGAATTGAAATTTTTCTTCAATTCTTCTTTGCCAAACGCGACTCTATTTAGTCTAAATAGATTTATAAGAAAATGCAATTTACTGGCTCGATTTAGCTTAAATTGAGCACGTTAGAGCGGTCGATTTAGCCTAACGCGAATTGATTTATATTTGTCTAAGTTTTTTCTTTCTTGCCTTCCTCCAATATTGTCGTATTCTTGATTAGTTACTATATTAGTTGTGAAGAATTGATTTGTTACAATATTATTTGTGACGATTTGATAAGTTATATTAGTTCTGAAGAATCGATTAGCTACGATATTACTTGTGACAATTTGATTAGTTACGATATTAGTTGTGAAGAATTAATCAGTTAAGATATTATATGTGACGAATTGATTAGTTACGATACTGTTTGTGACGATTTGATTAGTTAGGATATAATTTGTGACGATTTGATTAGTTAGGATATTATTTGTGACGATTTGATAAATTATATTAGTTGTGAAGAATTGATTAGCTACGATATTACTTGTGAAGATTTGATTGGTTACAATATTAGTTGTGAAGAATTGATTAGTTACAATATTATTTGTGACGAATTGATTTGTTACAATATTATTTGTGACAATTTGATAAGTTATGATAAGTCAATTCGCGTTATGCTAAACCGACCACCCTAATGCGCTCAATTCAGGCTAAAATGAGCACCGTAATTTGTATTTTTTTACAAATTTATTTAGGTTAAATATAATCGCATTTGGCTAAGGAGAATTGAAGAAAAATCCACACGAACTGAATCGGTGGTAATTTGCACAATTCTCCTATTTATGTGGACCTTTAGCTTATCTATTTTTGGTTGGAAATAAATATTTCTTTATCTTCATTGATGATTTCAGTCGTTTCTTATATTTTTTTTTAATTCAAAAGTCAGAATCTCATGGAATTTTTAAAGGATTTCAAACCTTTGTTGAAACTCAAAGTTCTTGTGTTATAAAAACTTTGAGATCTGATAATGGCTCTTAATACAAATCTAATGCATTTGATAATTTTTTGAAAGAATGTTATGATCTAACAGTTCCTTACAATCCACAATAAAATGATATGGCTGAAAACAATAATAAATCTACTTTGAACATGACTAGATGTTTGTTTTACGAAAAAGAATTGTCAATGAATTAGTGGGCAATGTAGCCTCACTACAATTTTTCTACAAAATCGGTTGTCTCATAAAGAACTTGAGTTTACTGCACCATATGAAAAATGGTATAATGTGAAGCCTTCTGTAAAATTTCTAATAGTCGTGTCTGCTACTGTTTTGTACCCGTTCCATCTAGGAATAAATTTGATAAAAGTGCATTTAATGATATATTGGTTGGATATAGTGAAACTATGAAAGGTAGGATTTTTAATCATATAACAAAGCATGTGGTTGTGTTATGAAGTTTAAAAATTGATGAAAATGCTATATAGAACTTTGAGGAAAATAAATTGAAAACTAATTTTCAACCTTTTTATTGCGCTATATCTGAATTATTTGATGAGAGTTTGCATGATTCTATTGATATATGGGTTTCTAATTCTCTTGAAATCGCTCATGCTACTTCTAATACTTAGAATTGCTATGATGATGATGAAACCTCAGTCCAAGGTACAAGTAGCCTAACTGAAATTTATGCTAGATGTAACTTTTGCATAGAAATTGAACAAAAACCATATATGAAGCTATGTCTTCCCCTGCCTGGAAAGCATCGATGGAGGAGAAGCTAATGAAGATAAGAAGGCATGAGACTTGGGTTTTGGTGGATGCACCCACTGATAGATATATATGGGTTTGAAATGAGTCTTTAAGACTAAGTTAAATGCTGATGCTCTTTGAATAAATATAAAGCAATGTTAGTTGTGAAATGCTATGATCAACAAAATATTAATTATTTTGATACATTTTCACCTGTTGCGAGATATGATATCATTCGTACACTTCTTGTATTAGCTTTTATATTGATTGGATCATTTTTTAGTTTGATGTGAAATCAACTTTTTTGAATAGTAAACTTATAGAAGAGATTTTTGTAAGTCAACCTCATGGTTTTGAAAAGACTGAAAATCTTTCTTAAATGTGTTTGTTAAAAAAAGCTTTATACGATCTCAAACAAGCCCCGAGAGCTTGGTAGTCTCGTATGGACAACTTCATATTTTCTTGTGGCTTTGTGAAAAGCCTCATTGATACAACTCTTTATGTTAAAAGCTCTGGAAATTCGATGATAATTGTTTCAATATATGTTGATGATATTTTGGTTAGTGGAAAAAAGTTGTGTTGGTTGTGATGAATTCAAAAGAAAATTGTTACTTAATTTGAGATGAATGACATGGGAAAGTTATCATATTTTTTTGGAATGTAGATTGATTAATCATCCTCTGGTATTTTCATTGTTATGGTCCCTTTTTAGGGGTACCAATAGTCGTCCGGTTCGTCAGCCAACGAACTCGGTTTTGATTTGTTTTTTATGGAGAAAACGATTAAGAAACTAGAAACAATAAAGAGGCACATCGATTTATAGTGGAAACCCCAAGAATTGGGGAGAAAACCACTTGATTAAGAGAGAATTACTCTCATAGCATGTTCACTAATCAAACAATCCATATAGAATACAACAGAGGTTTAATGAAAATGACAAGGCATAAGAAAGCAGTAAGAACTTCAGTAGGGTAACGACTTGTTCTTACGCGTCCAAAAGGTTGTGCTATTTCCATCGTTGTGCTATGTATTTATAGAGTTAGTGGCGTGTGTAATTCACACTCTGTAACCGTCTATGACAGGTTTGTTAGAGGATGTTGTCGTGCGATGTAAAACTAGGTCTGGACTGAGGCGTGGTCTGCGTGATCGGGCCCGAGGCGTGGTAAACGTGTGAAGGCCCTAAGCGTGGAAAGCGTGGGTTTGTAAACGTTTGGACCGAACCACGGAGCTAGTTGTCAGAAAACGTTTTATTTCGCCAAGGTTATCTTTGGTCTTCTCGCAGAACATCGGGCCGTTTTTCATTAAGTGTATTAATGGGCTGCGCAAGTTCACTTCCACCATATGGATCGGCCCAATCGTTACTAGGCCTTATCTTTTGCAGGGGCCCGGTCCTAGAGTTCTCATCACTAGCCCCTCGGGCTTGATTGCCATCGTAGAGGTGATACAAGGATGATCACACGATGTTTGCACATTCGGGAGAATATGGGACCGTACCTGCTAGTGGTGAGCGTCTAGGGGACCGATCTTTCACTTAAGTTTACAAGTGTAGGAATCAATTTACATTTATGATTCCACAACGTATATTTGTGTTATACGTTAGGTTAAGTTTTTTAAATATTAACATCCAGATATGCGTCTCTTCATATTCAATCGTTCAGTAGACGTGATGAGTGTGTTTGTACTGCCATCGTCTGTGGCAATATTACGTGGCAGCTCACCATTGGTCGGGAAATTAATATTTAAATCAGGGTTTTGGGTACTGTTTCTCATCATCGTCATTTCGCGAAGGAAGAATTGCCCCATTGAGCTCTCTGCGCCCTCAATTTGTTTCACGCTCAACCCCCTTCATTCCAATTTTTGTTAAGGTATATACTATGGCTCCTCATAAAACGAGATACCCAGCTATGTCTGAGTTGGATATTGAGGAGTTTACGTCTAAGTTTTCGATTCCTGCACATTATTCCATCTGGAAGGGATAGGAAGATATTCCATGTTTCCTTCCGGCGGAAATGAATGTGCCGACATCCGCTATTCCGGTCAGTTACGCTTCTTTGAAGTGCGGGCTTCGTTTTCCGCTGCATCCTTTTGTAGCAGCCGTTCTTAAAGAAATTCACTGCCCTACTTTTGCGTTATTTCCGGGTAGTTATGTGTATATAGTGCGTTCATATTTTATTGCCACCAACAGAATATGGCCCCGACCTTAGAACATTTTTTCAACCTGTTCTTGGTGGGGTCCCGAAGGGGTAAGGGTCTATTAGGATGCCGCAAACTATACTATATAGCGGTGCGCACTAAAGAGTGCGCTATAGTGGATAAAGAAGAGTCTCTCCATGCGTGGGAGTCTTGTTATGTGTGGATAACAGTCCCAAAAGAGGACATGTTGAAGGTGTGGTAACGCATAACTCACCCACGCATAGGTCAGTTGGACCGAACTAGGTTCAACCCCTCTCGTCCGGACACCGCAAGTACACTTGCGATGTTCCCCCCTCCCGAAGCACGCCTTAAGCTAACGGAGCTGCTTCGGGAGAAAATACTTATAGAAATAGGTGTCGCGGGTAGGACCGGAGCCCTAGCCCCGAAGGGGATGTTTTCTAGCTCAGATCCATGAGAAGGATCGGGTATGAAGTAATGTTTTTATTTTATCCTTTCTTGATCCTTATGTATTTTTTTTGTAGACTCAACTGAGACGATTCCTAGCTCACGGTTCAAACGTATGGCGGCTGCTTTGGTCCGTCCTTCTGAAGGACAACGCGAAGCATCGAGGAGTGCTGATGAAAGTGAATCAGCAACGGGGGGTATGATGGTCCCATCGAGGTCCGGGAACCCCCCGATCCAAACTACCAGCGCAGACACATTGACCCTGCGCTGCACAGGGCAACCTTCGACTGGGGAAGGGCCTGCGTTTCGGGTATTTGGAGTGGTAGAGGAGGTGATAACGGCTCGGATTCGTTCTTTGAGTTTATCCAGCCTCTATCAAATCGGAAACAACTCATTTATTATTGCTAATACTGTTGCTTTATTGCTGCAGGGAACCGTTCCTGTGGAGAAGGTTCTCCCTGGTCCTCACCTTAAGGCCAACGTCTCCCTGCCGCCGATCCCCTTGGGAAAAGGGAAGAGGGCGACCGAAGCAGAAGCCCCGAGGGATCTCAAAAGGCTGAAGAAAGGGGAGAGTGCTTCGGTCCCTACCAAGGGGATCATTTTGAAGGAGCCTGCATCGGGCCCTAAGACTAACTCCGACTAGGGAGTTGTCTTAGGCCTCCTAGACAGGTTCAGTAAGGGGAAGAAATTAACCTCCTGGAGAAGTGCTTTTCTGAAGGATTTCCGCCTTTATGGAGAGCAAAACCGAGACAACGTCCAAGCGAACATGTATGGGGAAGAAATCATTGAGGGCTTCATCGACCTCACCACCAAGGTAATTTTCTTTTATATTAAGACCCGAAGCCTTACTTTTTTGACCTTGTTATCTTATGCAGATGCTGAGGAAGGCCTTCACAACTGCCATCACCGTGGAGAAGAACCAGGGTGGCAGTGTTGTGTCCCAACAAGTCCAAGATCAACTTGACCTTGCGAAAAGGCAAGTTGAAATCAAACGTGGTGAGTTGGTCACGCTACTGGAGGACCGAGACCGACTGGATAGTGAGCTGCTAAGAGTTAGGACGGAGGTCTCACTCTTAGCAGATAAAGTCTCTAAGCTGGAGAAGATAGGGAAAACAGCTCAGGGGCGAATTTATGACCTGGAGGCCAAGCTGCGGGCCAAGGAAGAAGAGGTCAACCGAGTTCAAGGTCGGGCCCAGGAGAAGAGAAATAAGCTTAACGAACTTCTCCTTCATGCCCAAGAAGAGAAGGTGAACTTGGAAGAGAGGTTGACAAGAACCCGCACTTCGGCCGAAGGTTCCGTCCGGGAAGCAGTCCTAGGCTTCGCTCGGTCCCCCCTGTTATTCGCTTTGGCGAATAACATACATGGGGTGTATACTGCTAAATACCTGGATAACATGCGAGAGCAGGTTATAAAGCAGTTCGGGCTTTCCCCTTCGTACGAGCGATGGAAGGCGATCGAGCCACTTGAGAGAGATGGCAACTTCCAGGTTATTCCAACTTTGGAAGAGCCCGTTCTCGAAGAAGACCCTTTCTTCTATCTCTTTGAAGAGATGGAGAAAGCGGTCAACCAAAAGGTGGCCGACCAAGAGGAAAAATTGAAGCAGCTCGCGGCCCGGACCGAACCGTAGGAGCAGGGAATTGAAGACAAGGAAGATGGGCAGGATATTTAAATTTCAATGGTATTTTGTACCTACTTTGCTCCTTGTTTTCAATATACAACTCTTTTATCTCAATTCTGTCTTTTTAATTGTCAGAACAAAGTGTTATAACTGACTTTTAAGTGAATTAATATGTTTCATATTAACGAGATTGTTTTAACCACCAAGTGTAAGATCGGGGATGCTTATAGGGTGTTAACCCATCGGTCCCAGATATTATGTTTGGCTTACTCATGTCAATTCTGATTAGATCGGTCGTTCTACATTGTATGCGGATCACTCTTATTCCGTCCTTGGAATCACTACTTGATTAGAGAGGCACGGTCTAGGTTCAATATGAGTTTTTATAAGCTTTGGCAGAACCTTGGTTCTACTGAAGTCCCGTAGGTTATATTGGCTAAACTTTTGCTCATAACATGTCCCATACTAGGACGTAACTTGTGTTTCGATATGTTGACTCCCCCATTCCTATTTTCGTGGCAAATTTCGTATGTACAAAGGTCATTTCTCAAGATTGAATGCCGTTGAAGGGAGTGTTTTAGTTCGAAATGAGTTCTGGGAGAATCACGACTCATCCATGGGACTAGGCAAGTGCAAGAGCATCTGACTCGTCAGAGCGGTCACTACAACTTGGGAGCCTTGCGGATAAGAAGCTTCGGTCACCAGTCTAGATTCGTCCTAAGTCACCCAACTTCAAGATCGGTCCATAATTCAATTAGAAATAGTTTGTTTTGTGCTTACTTGTGGTCAACTTATTTTTAATGGATTGTACGTTTATTAAGTCAAACAGGTTAATCGGAAATTCAAAAGAAATATCGCCTTAAATTCATGACATTCCAAGTTCGGGGGACCTCTATACCATGCAACGTTTCAAGTTTATACGCACCTGATTCCAATTTGTTTAATATTCGATACGGTCCCTCCCAATTTCTGTCCAGCTTTCCAAGGTTCCTCTGCACTTTAATGCTTCTGAGTACGAGATCGCCTTCAAAGAATTCCCTTGGGAGGACTCGCTTGTTGTGGGCCCGTTCCATAGTTTGCTGATAAGCACGCATCCGCGCGTAAATCACATCTCTCTTTTCTTCGATCATCTCGAGGTCCAATAATATCCTTTCACCATTCATATGCTCATCATATTGAGATATCCGAGGTGATCGGATGACAACCTCCACCGGGCTAACAGCTTCGGTCCCATACACCAATGAGAAAGATGATTTATGGGTTGTTGAGCGAGGTGTAGTTCGGTATGCCCATAAGACCTCATAGATGTGTTCAGACCATTTCCCTCCAAAATCTTCTAACTTGGTCTTCAATCCTTTCAGGATAACCTTGTTAGATATCTCCGTAAGTCCATTAGTTTGAGGGTGGGCTACTGACGAGAAGTGTTGGATGATGCCCAACTTGGTGCATAGATCCCGTATGCTCTTTCCACGGAACTGAGTCTAATTATCTGATATGAGCGCTCGGGGAACCCTGAAGCGGCTCACCATATTTCTCCATAAGAAGTGTTTGACCACCTTCTCTGAGATGATGGCTACTGCTTCTACTTCAATCCACTTCGAGTAATACTCCACCGCTACGATACAAAATTTTCTTTGCCCTATTGACCGAGTTAAAGGTCCGAGGATATCAATCCCCCATCTGTCAAACGGACAAGGCAATGGGGTAACCGATAAGGGAGCCCCAGGCAGTTACGGGATCGGAGCATGGTACTGACATATGGCGCAACGTTTAGTGTATTTCTTGGCATCTGAAAGCAATGTTGGCCAAAAATATCCAGCTCTAGTGATGCGGTGGTATAAAAATCGAGACCCTGAATGAATGCCGCATATCCCTTCATGAACATAAATCATGACGGCTTCAGCCTCAATAGGGGATAAGCAGCGCAGAAGCGGGCTCTCGAAACTCTTTTTAAACAAGCGTCTGTCAACCAAGATAAATCTTTTAGCCCGGACTTCTATTTTTCTGGCCTCATACTTATCTTCCGGGAGATAGCCGTTTGAAAGGTATTTAATAAAGGGGTCCATCCAATTGGGTTCCTCATGAGATTTAGTAGCGTTAATATTCAAGCCATTGAATTCATGACATAGAGCCCCGATCTCTTCAATAGACTGTTCGGTCACTGATATATCGACCGAAGGTCGGTCCTGGATGTGGACCGAAATAGTGCTCGGCTCTATGCGAGGTATGCCCGCGGCCAATCTGGCGAGTGCGTTGGCAAGCTTATTTTGCTCTTGTGGCACGTGGTCAAGAGAAAACTCATTGAATTTTTTGGATAATTCCAGGACTTTGGCACAATATAACCTCATCATCGGATCATGAGTTTCAAATCTCCCTGCGAACTGTTCCACTACTAACTTTGAGTCTGAGAACATTTGCACTCTGCTAACTCCCATTTTTCGAGCCAAGGTCATTCCCGATAATACAGCCTCATATTCTACCACATTATTTGTTCCAGCAAAGGAAAATTTAACTGCGGAATGAATAAGGTCACCTTGTAATGTTGTTAGGGTAATGCCTGCTCCTCTTCCTCCGAAGGTTGACCCATCTACGTAGATCGTCCATCGATCATCCTTTTGGTTAAGATATATGGCCGATCGGGTCATCTCAACCACAAAGTTGGCTAGGCCCTGAGCTTTGATCGCCCTTCGGGGCAAGAATTCCAGATACATAGCGCTGAGTTTGATAGCCTATTTTGCCAATCTCTTATTCAAATCCTTTTGTTTGAGGACCACCTTCAGAGGTTGATCCGTATAAACATAAACAGTTCGGCCTTCAAAATAATGTTTCATCTTGGATACAGCTTTTTTCAAAGCCAGCATGAACTTCTCCAAGGTGGAATATCTGGTTTCGGCAGATACCAGAGAATGACTTATATAATAAACAGATCTATGAATATCGTCTCGAATGGTTACTAGAGCTGCGCTGACGGCAACTTCTGATACAGCAAAATACAACCCCAAAGGTTCATCATAAGTTGGACTCACCATCACCGGGGGAGTGCTTAAATAAGTCTTCACCTCGGAAAAGGCTCGATCGCATTCTTTGGTCCAATCTAGATGGCTTGCTTTTCTTAGCACTCTGAAAAAAGGTAGAGCCCGGTCTGTGGATTTTGAATTAAACTTGTTTAGTGCGGCGAGTCAGCCAGTAAGCCTCTGAAATTCTCTTTTGTTTCTTGGAGGTTGCATATCAATGATAGCCTGCACCTTTTCATGGTTAACCTCTATATCTTTTTCTGAAACGTAATATCCTAGAAATTTTCCACTTCGGATCCCGAAGTAGCATTTGTTTGGATTTAGTTTAAGCTTATATTTTCGGCATACTTCGAAACAACGAGACAAATAAGAAAGGTGGTCTTCATCATTCATAGATTTAACAATCATATCGTCAACATAAACTTCCATCATATGACCGATCAATTCTCTAAAGATTTTATTGACCAACCTTTGATATGTTGCTCCAGCATTTTTGAGACCGAATGGCATAACCACATAACAGTAAACGCCATCTTCGGTCATGAATGATGACTTCTTCTGATCTTCTTCAGCTAGGAAGATCTGATGGTACCCAGAATAAGCATCCATATTACTCATCATGCTGCTGCCAGACACAGCGTCTACCAGTCGGTCGATATGCGGCAAGGGGAAAGGGTCCCACTCATAGCTTTTGTTAACATCGGTGAAATCGATGCACATTCGCCATTTCCCATCCGGTTTGGAGACCACTACTGGGTTTGCAACCCATTCAGTATAGTGGATTTCTCTGATAAATCCCAACCGCAGTAATTTATTCACCTCAGCCCGGATAATCTCGATTTTTTCGAGAGAATAGCGTCTCCTCTTCTGCCTAACAGGCTTCGTTCCAGGCTCGGTGTTGATCCGATGTTCACTATCGGATCGGTCAATCTCGGGAACATCGTCCGGGGTCCATGCGAATATATCCACGTGGCTTCTCAGCATGTGGATCAGTACTTTTTCAAAAGCATGGACTAAATGTGCCCTGATGCGAGTTGTTTTGGTTGAGTCATCCTCAACCAGATTAATCAACTTGAACCCTACGGGTTCCATTGCTTGCCTCGGGTGCGGCAGCTCTTCCAGCAGATTGACCCGGGCCTTTTTGATAGGTGTCAATGTTCGGCACGAGCTCATGTAGCATTGCCTAGCTACTTTCTAATCCCCATTGACATAAATAACTCAATGAATGGAGGGGAATTTGAGCATCATATGATCGGTAGATGGGACCACCGCCTCGAACTTACTAAGGCTGGTCCATCCGATAATGGCGTTGTAAGCCAAGCCAACTTCAACGACAATGAATTCCAAATCCTCCGATCGGTCCTTGGATGGTTCTCTAAGGGCGACTGGGAATAAAATCTTCCCGCATGGAATGACGCTCCTCTGCTCGAACGACCAAAGAGTTATATTAGCGATCGGGAGGTCACGAGCAGCAGCTCCCAACATTTCGGTGACTTCACGCTTCGTTAGATTGCACGAAGCCCCGGTGCCCACTAGGATCCTGTGGACACGACGATTCCCGATGACTCCAGTAATGGTAAGGGGATCATCGCATGGATCGATGATCCCTTCCCGATCTGCCATAGTGAAAGTGATATCCTACCCGAAGGGAGGGGTCCGTTCCGCTGGATCATATTTATCCATCGCCACAGATTCAAAGCTCTCAGCGGAGTCTCCATGCGCAGTTCTCTTTCGGTCACTGACCGATTCATTTATTCTTAGACCACCAGAGATAACATAAATATCTCCGGCTACTTCTCTAGGTGCCGCCTCATTTTGAGGAGGTTGGGCACCTGTTTCCACAGGTGGAGGAGCGGCCTACTCCTGTCTTCCACCTTCGTTCTGCAAGGCTCTTCCGCCACGGCCCTGCCATCTTCTTCTTTGGCCTTGACCACGGTTCTCTCGACCGTGTTGGCCTCTATCTTGCTCTGGCAAAGGAGACCGTCGGTCCTCCGTCCGATCATTATAATTTCGGGGTTGTCCCTGATTATCCTTTCCCCGCGGCCTGTGACGGTCGTAACCCTGATGGCCCTTTCGGGGGGATTCCCCTCGCTTGCCCTTCTGACCATTCCGGTCGGACTTCTCTTTATTCATTGCCGCTACTGTCTCTTTCAACAGCGGGCACTTCAGATTCGGGTGATCGCGATTATGATGTAGTTCGAAATACACCCGATTGTCCTCCTACTTCGGGGGGACATCTTTCTCGCCTACAGCCGCTACTTCTTGTGACTGCTTCTTATGGTAGGAAACCCTATGATCACCTGCGGGCTCAGAATTCCCGCTAGATTTCCGATAGCCTAGCCCCTGCGTTTCATCCACCTTAATATACTTGTTGATTTTCTGATGAAGTTTACCAAAGGTGGATGGTGGGCTCTTTACCAAACTGGCCGAAAGGTCGCACGGTCCCAAGACCTGCTGTAGAATATCAATCTTATCCCGGAGCTCAAGCTTGATGCCCCGGGCGGTCCTATTGAATTTCTCCATGAAGAATCGAAGACTCATTTTTGCTGGGATATATTTCAACTGATATAGTTCCTGCCTGCTTCGGGGTGGTCCTATATATGGAGCAAATTGCTCTGAGAAAGCCAAAATAAATCCGCCATACGACTGTATGGATCGGGCCGGCATATTTTTGAACCACGTTCGATCGTCGCCTTGTAATCCTGCCGCGAAGATGAGGCACTTTAGCGAATCTGAGGCCCGAACCGTTCCCATGCGTAATTCAAAATCGGCAACGTGATCGATCGGATCACCGTCACCACGATATGTCGGCAACCCCTCGGGGTTGCGATAATGCCGATCTGGGACTGCTGCGCAGATCTCTTCAGAGAAGGGGAGCATAAAATCTCCCAAGGCGGCTGATACGCCTTCAGATTGTTGGGATGATGTATGGACCGCATGCAGATTATGCCACCAGTCATCATCCTTATTTCGCCTGATTGAGGCCTCCATGGCCCTGTTGAATAAACCAGGATTGTGTCCCAGATTAGGTTCGCAATCCTTCAACGCACGCATGCTCTCCAACTCCCTAGTGAGCTCGTCAATTCGTCGCTGCATCTGCTCCTGATCATTTCCAGTAGCCGGAGTTAGAGCCCTGGCCGGGCGAGGAGGAGTATACCGATATCTAGGCCTCCTCGTTGTTACACCGCGCCTGATGATTTCTTCGTCATCAGTGTTGCGCTCGTCAGGATCACTCTCGTATCCTCTGCTTTTGGGAATAGGGCTCGAAACAGCCGGTGGTTCTGTTCCACTTCCCTCCGACGTAATCTCCAGTACCACCTTCCTGACGACAGCTTCCAGATCCTGCAAAGTGAATGTTGGTGCTGGGAGACTGTCGGGAAGCACGTCATTGTCATTTGTCGAAATTCTAGTTGCCATGCTTTTAATTATCCTATCCCTGGTAGAAAACTCAAATGAGATTAGAGAATCGTCCCCACGGACGGCGCCAAACGTGAAAAAAAATGTGAAGGGAAAGGAATAGAGAGAGGGAGGAGAATTTGGGTAGAAAGATAAATAGAATTTGATTAATGATTCGATAATGAAATTCTAATACAATCCGGATTATATATATGTATTTATTGGGTTAGACCTATACAACAATACAACTTAATTAAAACCAAATAACTCTACAAAGACGATACCGGATCGTGACATTACCCGCTCATAAAAACGATCGTTGACCCCAACGATCATAATACATGATGCAGGCTCGACAAAACAAAAATAACACAAGACATATAGCCGCAGGGCAGCTTCTTCTTTTCTGCAAAGCATCTTCTCGACACCAGGAACTTTCTAATGCATTTTTTTTGAAAATGCAAACTGGTCACCAAAAATAGAGAAAAAAACGAACAAACTTAACTAAGAACTAAACATCAGTCTCCCTGCCTTTTGGACCCAACAAGCAGTAACAAGAACTAACTTGGATCTGGAACTTTCGGTCGGTGATATTGAAAATGCATTGTTTCTCTCGTTATTCTTGGGTTGCATTTCAATCGATAACAGTTGATTTGGACTAGAGAGCTTCGCAGCGGAAAGAAGTTTCGAATCTTTGGTGGAGAAAAATTCTATTTAGGTTTTCTAGTCTTAGAAAAATCCGATTTAGGGTTTCTTGTTTTAGAAAAACCCAATTTTGTTTTTCCAGCCTTAGAATACGACCGCTCCGATACCATTTGTTATGAACTTAGATCGTGACGGGAAAAGACGAAGGAGAAGGATAGAAACAAATGGAGATTTAGACGGATGAAGGGGGAGAGGAGAGCAAGCCGTGAGAAGAAATGTGAAGGGAACGGAATAGAGAGAGGGAGTAGAATTTGGGTAGAGAGATAAGATAGAATTTGATTAATGATTCGATAATGAAATCTTAATACAATCTGGATTATATATCCGTATTTATTGGGTTAGACCTATACAACAATACAACTTAATTAAAACCAAATAACTCTACGAAACGATACCGGATCGTGACAGAATTAGTTAGTGTTCTTGTGTTTTTGGAACGTTTGATGTTTTAATGTGTAAGGAAAAGTGTTTTTTAGCTTTGTCTTAAAGCCTTGGCTGTTGGAATGAATACAGAGAAACCGTGGCTGCTGGGTGTGTCGAGAGAGAGGAAGTACCGTAATGAAGAAAAGAAGAAATGTGCTCTCGATTTTGCTCCTGCCTCACATGGTGAAAGGAAAAAATATGGCTACCCTACTTTTTGATTGTTATGTTTTGTTTCGTATATGTTTTATGTATTATGATCGTTGGGTCCACGATCGTTTTTAGGAGCGGGTAATGTCACGACCCGTTATCGGTTTTGTAGAGTTTTTGGACTTTAATTATTGTATAGGCCTAGTCCGATAAATATGGATATATAATCTGGGTTGTATTAGGATCTAAATTATCGAATCAAATATCTATTTTCCAACTTATCCTCTACCGGTATTCTCTCCATTCTCTCTACTTTCCCTCTTCCTCTTCTCACGGCGATGTTGCCTTCCTCCTCCCCTGATCTAGTCTAAAAATATTTTGGATATTTGTTTTTAGATCAGTCAATTTATGATTAATTCGTAATTTATGTTGTTGTGGGGACACGAGCGATATACGAGGTTGGGCCCACAATGTGCGGGCTTACGTCATCAGGAGAGCGAAGCTCTACCTTGGTTTTCACTATAATAATCAAGTGGTGCAAATACAATGAAGTGATAATGATAATACGGGTGAAAACGGATCGAAAAATGGTTAAAACTGCAGTTGCGTCACACTGGACGCGAGTAAAAAGTGCAGGCAGGTGGACTGGGCGCGAGACGGGTATTGTTCGCGACGAGTGGAGGACTCGTCGCGGCTGGGCTGTTTAGTGTGATTGGACGCGAGTCAATGTGACTCGTCGCGGCTAAGCTGTTTGGTCGCGAGTCAGGGTGACTCGTCGCGGCTAAGCTGTTTGGTCGCGAGTCAGGGTGACTCGTCGCGGCTAAGGAGTTTGGTCGCGGCTGGAGAGCTGGTTTTGCCTTGGGAAGCGTGATAAAAGTCCGAACCCCTTACCGAAGCCTTGTGACTCCTATTTATAGAGGAATTTAGCTCAAAACTCACCCTCTTGGGCCCATAAGCATAGTCCACCTCTCTTAAACCCAAAATGATTAAATATTATTAATTATGACAAAATAAATGCCATGTAGATCTCGAAGCCTCGGGAACCAATTCGGACAAGATGTTAGTCGGAAATACGATCAGAAAATTCCCGAAAACCTCGTATATCGATCCTTCGCTTTTAGATAGTGAATTCGCAGCCAAGCAACCTTATTGCACCTGTCCGGTGCGCTCCCGGTGGCAAATGACGAAAATACCCCTGGCTTCGTCCGGAGCCAAAATGGCCCNAGCGTGATAAAAGTCCGAACCCTTTACCGAAGCCTTGTGACTCCTATTTATAGAGGAATTTAGCCCAAAACTCACCCTCTTGGGCCCATAAGCATAGTCCACCTCACTTAAACCCAAAATGATTAAATATTATTAATTATGACAAAATAAATGCCATGTAGATCTCGAAGCCTCGGGAACCAATTCGGACAAGATGTTAGTCGGAAATACGATCAGAAAATTCCCGAAAACCTCGTATATCGATCCTTCGCTTTTAGATAGTGAATTCGCAGCCAAGCAACCTTATTGCACCTGTCCGGTGCGCTCCCGGTGGCAAATGACGAAAATACCCCTGGCTTCGTCCGGAGCCAAAATGGCCCGAAACACTTCAAAATGCTTACAGAGGCTTCACATGTCGCTCGGCAAGCCAGAATTACGAGAATACCACTTGAGAATGCCATCCGATAAAAATATGAGAATACCGAAAATACCGAGAATAGCGAAAACACCAATAACCACGTTAGACGAGCTCCCGGGTGAGAATAAATACAAGAGAATACATCCGGGTAATATCATCCCCCATTCTTCTATCTAAATCTCCCACTTGTTTCTACCCTTCTCCTTCATCTTCTTCCCCGTCACGACTTAAGAACGTGACAAATTCCTAAAGTTATAGACTAAAACATAAAAATAGTTACAAAAAAAGTCTCAAAAGTGAAAGATTTTGAATTTTTGGTGCATGATAACGAAAATGAAGTTTTATCATTCGTAGTCGAACTTCAAAGTTAAACCCGTTGTAGGCATGTTTTTGGATAGGGGAGCTTCGCAGCGGAAAGAAGCTTCGACTCTTAGGTTTAGAAAACCCCGATTTAGGTTTTTTCGTTTTAGAAAAACCCGATTTAGGTTTTCTAGTCTTGAAAAAACCCGATTTCGGTTTTCCGGCCTTAGGATACGACCGCTCCGATATCATGTTGTCACGTTCGTAAGTCGTGACGGGGAAGAAGATGAAGGAGAAGGGTAGAAACAAGTGGGAGATTTAGATAGAAGAATGGGGGAGGAGGAAGGCAGCAGCGCCGTGAAAAGAGGAAGAGAGAAAGTAGAGAGAATGGAGAGAATATCGGTAGAGGATAAGTTGAAAAATAGATATTTGATTCGATAATTGAAATCCTAATACAATCCGGATTATATATCCGTATTTATTGGGCTAGATCAATACAACAATACAACTTAATTAAAACCAAATAACTCTACGAAGACGATACCGGATCGTGACATGAACCCAAAATTAGGGCCGTAGATTTCGAATGGAATTAAGGACAAACGCTCTATCATGAATGATCTCCGTAAAAACCGTAGTTTCAGCTGGTGCGTACAGAATTAGATAAAAAAAGCTCTTGTATAGAAACACCTCGAAATGAGGTGACATAAATATATTGATCTACCATTCCAGCACTATTGAACATATATTGAAACAAGTTTGAATTAAACCGAGATTACTTCAACTTGTGGAGAGAATTGAAAATATCACACGTCAGTTGTGGAAATACAAAACCCAACCCACTTTATAAGGGGAGTGATATAACAAATAATCGATTTGACGTAATATTTTCAATATGATTCACTTCACTTATTAAGTGAACTCAAATACTCTCCCGACCTATTAAATCTTGAATTTCTAAATGTTAGAGTTATAGTGTCTAACCGAAATTACAACAGGGAAGTGTAAACAAACGAGATTAAGGGTATGAACACACATTTAAAAGACTTGATTAATCCATTATCTGATGACATTTCACCATTTTATCGGTCTAATTAATCTCATTTCTATAACCAATGTAAGACAAGTGTTGAGTTCATCCATAAGGTTTACTTACGAATTGAAATGAATTGAACTAGCTTTGAAACTATGTTAGAATTATAGAGTATGGCCGAAATAACTACGCGAGTGTGCACGGATATAATGTATAAGCGAATGAGATCATACCGTAAAATACTTAAACATATCAATTAGTACGATACATCTTCCTTTTTATAAACCACTTCAAATCACTTCACAAATCCATTATGATACATTTGATACTTAACAATTAGGGAAACCTTTATTATATTTTGAATATAATAATTGTTATTATTATTATTATATCGAAATAATATATTTTTATTAGACGATGTTTAGATATGGTCTCCATGGTTTAGAAGCTATGGAAAATTGAGTCCCTATAGTTTTGAAAATTTAGCAATTTTGAACCACAAAGTTTTGGTATGGCAAAATAGGTCCTCGATTTTTATATGGTTTGTCAAAACTAGTTCTTATTGTTTATTAAAATTGGCAATATTAGTCCCCAAACTCTTCAATTTCGGCAATGTTAGTCCCCAAACAAAAACAATGGCGTATTTGATCCTCGTAATTCCAAAATTTTGGCAAAAAAGGTTCCTAACGGTGTTAGATGTCCTCAATATTTTGAAAAATGACAATTACGGCTGTTAAATAATTTTGCAACTGTGGGCATCAAAGTTTTGAAAAACGTAAACCCTAATGGCAGTTAAATAATTTAGGTACCAATTTCGCCAAATTCTCTAAATTTGAGGACTAGTTTTGCCACTAAACATAAATAATGAAGACTTGTTTTGCATTTTTTAAATTTTGGGGACTAATTATGAATTTTGGGGATTAAATTTGTCAAATTTTACAAAGTATGGAGATTAATATTGTCAATTAACTAAAGTTTGAGAACGGTATAGGTCAACAAAATAATTTGAAGATCAAATTTATAAAAATAATCAAATATTGGACCAACTCCCCCATTTTCCTATTTTTATTACATTATGTTATGCTGCAACAAAGCGAGTTACGCCCCAAAAGTGGACATAGTGGTTACCGGCGCCGCCGCTGTTCGTCTTCTAACTGGGAAGGACTTTGTTATCACTCTCCTGTAATAAGTAATCGGAGAGATTTGGCGTAGATGGAAATTAGTCAGGGGGCGGTGCATCCTGTGGAAATTCCGCTGGAGCAGACGGAGGGGGCGATGAACGTGCTGCAGCCGCGCGCGAGGATGAAAGATCTTCAGGGTATGCCGGGGACGATCGGCGGCGTGGCACTCCGCCTTTTGCAATTCGTATTCGCGGGTGGGGCGCTCGCAACCATGGCAACCACTAGTGACTTTCCTTCAGCCACGGCTTTTCGGTAAATTTGGCATCTTTTAATCGTAATTGAACATCTAAATCTGAGTTCATATTTTAAAAAAATGCCCATATTTTCGCTGGGTAATTGGAAAAAGAGGGCTTGTCAATAAACAACAGCAGAAACAAGTTCTGAAGTTAGAATTGAAGTTCCTTTGACCTGAATAGCTATGTACCCCAAGCATTTTAAATTTGATTGGTTTATAAAGGCAACATATATTATAGTAATTAAATTGTTGAAGTCTTTTATATTTATATTTTGATTTTCCAGCCACTCTATAATTCCAATGCCCTGAAAACCTTTGTTTTTAAGATTTCAGAAGAAACAGAGTCGTCACTCAGAAGAGTTTAAGATTTCATTTTGTAAATAGTTGCTTCGCTACGCATACATTTTTTTTTCTAGTTAAAAATTATTCGAAAACTGAGCTACCTTCTATTTGTTTTCTAATGCAGTTACCTTGTTGCTGCGGCTGGTTTGCAGAGCCTGTGGAGCCTTATATTAGCAATTGTGGATGCGTATGCCCTTCTAGTAGGACGTCATTTGCGGAACTCTAATGTTGTTAGTGTGTTTGCGATAGGTGATGGGGTAAGCTCTTCATCAACTCATTTGAATAAAATTCATTGGATCTAGTAAAAAAAACTTTGTTGATTGGTGTATATTTGTTGAGGTTACATCGACGATGACGTTTGCGGCAGCCTCAGCATCAGCAGGAATCACTGTTCTAATAGGAAATGACCTTGGAGCATGTGGAAGAAATCATTGCACACAATTTGAAACAGCCACAGCTATGGCCTTCCTCTGCTGGTTCACAGCCATGCCTTCCTTCTTGTTTAATTTTTGGTCGATGGCATCACGATGAGGAAGACGTTGAGGTCAGGTGACAAACATACACTTACGTTAATGTTGGATGGACTAGATTGTGATTTGTTATTATAAAACGACTTGAAATGGTGAAAGTGAGTTTACTCACTGTGTGTGAAATGAAATGATTGAAACCCGAACAGCAGTCTCTCTCAGGTGGCCTGAGGACGGACATATGTATTTCCCATTTAAGAATCAACTGCCACATTCTTGGTCTTGGATGACAGATACTTAATGCATTGTTTCACGTGGGAATAACATTTTGACTTCATTAAACACTCAGACTGAAATCTGCAGGCCTTGCCCAACCAGTCACTCATTTGAGCTATCACCATAAAAATGTCATTTCTTTAATCACAACGAATCAGCATTCTTAGCTCTTTTAACCCCTGTGTCGTCCTGAACAAAACTCAAAGTCCCCTGAACACAACAATATTCAGCTCCCACCTCTAGCTAGGCTAGCCTAGGCCAAACACGCACTTTAAGTCTAAAATGTATCACATTTTCTTGTTAAATCGACGTGAAAACCATGACAAAATAGTCTCACCCTATATACAAATTATAAATTATGAAGTGTTTTGTAATATTTTTAAAATGCACAAATAATGTATAAAAATAGATTAGTATTTTGTTGTATAAATATAATGATAATTTATGAATTAATCAAATTATTTTTCTACTATTAGATTTAGTAAATAATAAATTATTAATCGAAATTTTATTTGATTGCCACAAAATATAATATTCAATAAGATTACAATCGAAATTATGACTCATCTCTGCATCGTCTAAACTCTAATTTCTCAAAAAACATACATTGAAATAAAAATTTGTTTCTATTTTCGTCTAAACCATTATATTTCCATAAACTTACATGTAAACAATTGCATCATGATTATTTCCACTTAGACAGAAATGCAGTGTTGGATATAATGATGCAAATGTTGGATTTATCAATGTTTTCATATTTGTCAGGAATTCGGTACCGGTCCGGAGCGGGACGATCAATATATCTCCAGTATAAGGGCCGGTACCAGATATCTTTTTTTAAAAAATACTATTTAGTTAGTTTTTTAGGATTGAACCCGACAAAAATCGGAAATAAACCCTAATACTTGATACCCGAAGGTACCAAAAAAATACCGGTTAAGCCCCGGTATTTGACGATATACCATCTGGTATGAAAACATTGAGATTTATGATAAACCTCTCATACCTTGCGTAGAGTTTGCCTTCAAACTTCGAATATCAAGAATTGTATAAAAAGATAAATAAAAACATTTTAGTCATTTCAAAAACTAGAAATAGAAGTTTAAATTAAAATAAGATTTATATTGTTTTTTATTTATAGTTATAAATTTAAGAAGTAGAAATTTTAATTATATAAAAATTGAATGAAAAATGGAATATGTTTTACAAGTTTCTTAATTTCTATTTTCTATGATGAAAAATCAGAAACAAAAGTGGAACAGAACATAGATTCAATCTTTATTAAGCAACAAGCTCATGCTCATCTAAAGTTCGCACAATTATCCGTTTTTCTCTTAGATACCCTAAGAACTCAAAAATATCAGAAATGTGAATGAAATGAAATAGCAGTATAATCATAGCGCAAACGAAAGCAGTGACAGTTGCTGAAAATATATACGAGCCCCACATCATAGAAGGGGACTGGCACATGAATAGAGCAGTGTGCTCTGTGAAAGAAGTTCAGTGAGTGGGCTTTAAGCTTGAAATGAAGTGTTGCACACTTTGCACTTCGTTTTTATGAATAGGTGCTCGAATAAGTTCTTTTTTGCACAAGTTCCTAGAAAATACCAAGGGTAAGAATCGAGATGAATTACATTATTGTCACGGATAAATTTACACTTTTTGGAGAAACTACTTTGGAGCCCGATTCGTGAAGAAAATCGCGAGTAATTTGCACTTGTCTGCAAGGAATTACATTACACTCGTGACAAATTTCAAAGTTTGCCACGATAAATTACATTTCTTACATGAAAAATTACCTTGGACCTGTGATAAATTGTATAGATTCGTTCCAAGCGTAGCCAATTTTTAGTTGTTTGGGTCTTTTGTTCCACACTATTTTGTTCTTCGAATACTCATATTGTACTATGTGAACAATATTATAGTGGATCTAAATAGAGTTTTATTCTCTCGATGATGTAAGTTCATACAAGTGGGTTCAACCTTATAATTCCTTGTGTTCTAATTAGCAACTAAAACAACAAGAAAATTTATCAAGTTGACTTATACGGTCATGACAAAATACTTAAAACTAAAATCAATTTCACGTCATCCGTATGAATCGACGATTAATCCCATTGAGAGCTCTTAAACACAATTGATTTGTGGGCCAGTATAATGGGTATTCGGAATAGCGAGGATACAAGTTATTATAAGGAGTTGAATATGGAGCGAAATACCATTTATGGTGCAACTAAGCCCGAAGAGGAGCCATGTGTTCACGACGTACTTCATATGCTCAGCCACCCTAGAGCGGGGATTCATTTGGGAAGACTCTTATTACTAATTCTCTCCCAAGTGCTTATCTAGGTGCTTCGAGATTTGAAGAACATGCCTCCTAATGTCCCGTAGGAGTGTTTGTTTCCAAACACTTTACGTGCATGGTCTTTTGATAGAGGTTTTGAGAGTCTTGATTTGGATGAATAGAGGTGAATTCTCTTGCCAATTAGAAGAAATTGAGACAAGGAGAAAATTAAAGAAGGATCGTGGACCAGTATAAGATTCACACACATTGACGAGGCTATATACATAGACCCAAGACCCCAAATTCCACCAGACAAATCCTCCATGGAGGCCTTATGGAGTCTATTGAATAGTTCGACGATTTATCGATGTTTTCCATGGGAATCATTAATACCACAACATTTGAATGTATCAAAATGCTTAATGATCTCCCGCAATATCAAGACTCGACTTACTTTCATGCTCATACTTCCAAGTTGAAGATCCACATTACTTTAATGAAGTTTGGTGATAGGTTCTTATTGTTGGGATCAAAGAAGATTTGGATCGATTTTCAGATAGATTTTTTGATAGCAGAATAAAAGTGAAGAATTACAGAGAACAAGATATCTGTAAATTTGTTGAAAGGATTAAAGCTATTTTTTTCGACATGAGATTAAAAAGTATTATACCACATATATAGAGATAAATTTTATTCAAAATAATAACTGAAAGCATGAATTTATGATCAGATCTTGACTATGCCTTTGATCTAATACTCCGGAGATTTGTTTTGGTTGACTAGACTGTTTATTCCAACGACTAATTCACCATTTTCAAATTTGGTGATTACTTTATTTCCAACAAATTCCCCATTGAAGTAATCTCCATTTTTAACTCCATGTTTCATTTGTAATTCTTGAAATTGTGAAGTTTGTAGAGATTTTATAAATATATCAGCTACCTGCAAATGGTAATCTGGATCCTTTAGATATGAACTTTCTTCTTTAAGAATTTCAGATAATTTTGAACATGACAGATGAGTTGTAACAATAGAACAGTCTTGAAAGTCAATTTTAGAAACTTCAAATTCGGTGGAACAAAATTCCTCACCATTATCTGTCTTTAGGCTTTTTAGAACGAGATTATAATATTTTTCTTTGGCACTGATTGAATATAATTTTTATGGTATTTCATCTAGATTTGGAAAGTTCTTTAACATCTCATTTTGAGTCACACTTGCCTCCTTGTATTTGCCACAATTTTTCAGGGACCATTTTAGAATATAATTTCCACATGTTGCTGTTACAGATGCTATCACAGTACCCCTGAAATCATTTATGATACATCTGCTGTCTTCAAAGATGAGTTTGTATCCTTTTTTGCTAAGATGTACTACACTTAATAAATTAATATTCAAGTGAGGTACCCAAAGAACATCATTGACTAATTTGTCACCATAAGGAGTTGAAATCAGAACTGATCCTTTTCCTTTTGCTTTAAGAATTGCTCCATTACCAATTTAGACTTTTGTATCTTTTTCTGAAATAATATAATGAAAATATTTTTTGTCAGAAATCATGTGACATGAACATCCAGGATCAATGAGCCAACAATTCTCCATTTCTTGAGTTGTTGTTTGATCATATTCTGATATGATGTTTTTTTATGCAATAGAGTTTCAAATCTTTATTTGTCATCAACCATGGCAGTTGATGCATTTTGATGAAGATTTTGAAATTTGTTTGGGCATATCTTTTCGATGTCTCCGTTTTTCTGCAACTCTTACAGATTGTATCTGGTCTTCTCCAACAATATTTTTCCCAGTGAGAATTCTTTTGACAATGAGAATATGACGGAAATTTACCTTCTGTTCCTTTTTGAAACTTGTCTTTCTTTTTCCAGATTTGAGTTTTTTCCCTCGATCTGAATGATCTTCAACATCATCACTTTCACTGTTGGTTTTTATTTGTGTGCCGATAAATGCATTCTCAAATGATGATGGAGTATTCCACGAGACCATCATGTTTTCTAAAACTTGCAGGAAACTTGAAACTTTTGCGACAGTTAGAGTTTTATAGTCAGATGAATTTTCAAGAACACTCACCTTTGGTTCGAATCGAGGTACAAGTGTGTGTAAAAGTTTATTTGCAACTGTAAATTCATCTCTTGTTGCACCCATCATATTCAATTGATCTAACACTTTCGAGATCCTATCCACATATTGCTTGATTGTTTCGGATGTCGTCATTTTAAGGTGCTCAAACTCATGTTCGAGTTTGGTGATTTTGAGCTCCTTAGTAAGATCATCTCCTTCGAATTCCAGTTTAAGTTTGTCCCATATTTTTTTTGCTAAAGTGAGTCCAAGGACCCTTGGTGATATGGAACGATCCAATCCAGAGAAAATAACCACTCTAGCTTGTAATTCTTCATGATGTATTATTTGAGCCAAATAATGTGATGTTGGAATTGCATTTTCGGAATCCCATTGAACAACCTTACACAATTTCAATGATTCGAGATAAGCTTGCATGTGAGCATCCCATATTTGATAATCCTCCCCATTAAACTTCCATACGTCTCCGGAAAATGTTGCATCCAAAGACATGTCGACTTTGTCGGATTGATAGTTTAGTCTCCACACTGTTGTTTTTTGAAATAAATCGGCTCTGATACCAATTATTGGTATCAAAGAAGATTATGATAGATATTCATATAGACTTTTTGATAGCAGAATAAAAGTGAAGAATTTCATAAAACAATATATTGTAAATTTGTTGAAAAAATTAAAACTATTTTTTTTCGACATGAGATTAAAGAGTATTACACCACATATATAGAGATAAACTTTATTCAAAATAATAACTGAAAGCATGAATTTAGGATCGGATCTTGACTGTGCCTTTGATCTAATCCTCTGGAGATTTGTTTCAGTTGACTAAACTGTTTATTCCAACGATTAATTCACTATTTTCAAATTTGGTGATTACTTCATTTTCAACACTTATGCCCTTATGTGATATCATTCCCTATTAACGTATTAACCATGCACAGTGCGAGTTCTTTGGCTCCCGTTTCCCTATTTTGTACCCAAATCACATGGATATGTACAAAACTTCACGAGTTTCCCTTTATGGTCCTGGTTTCACATGTTTTGCCCCGTGTTCGTGGGGATCTGTACAAATTGTGGCGGATGACCTCATTTGGTCCTCATTTGGTGTGGATCTATATGTCACGGATTAACTCTACTCGCCCTACATTAGCGTGGGTGAGTAAAAAACGTCGGGAGTCACCTCTCCTGGTCATGGACTCACGTGGTTTTTCTTGTACTCACGTGTAGGGCTGTTATTCAATTCGAACGAAATGAAATTGTTGTGTTCATGTTCGTTCATATTTATATTAGAACGTGTTCATATTTTATTCGAACGTGAAAACATGTTTGAATATTGTTCAATTTATTAAGTGTTGGATAATATTTATATTATCTATATATATTTAAAAATTTATGACTTTATTAATATTATTTTAATTACATAATAAAAAGTCAGAAAACTTTTTCTTCCACTAACTTTACTTTTCCTAATTAGTTGGGATGAGAATGGAGTCTTCAACCTTACTATGTCTTATTCCTTTTATAAATAACGATAGTAAGATTAGAAGGACATACGAGATACAAGAATACTTTGAGTTCTTGTTTTGAGATTCTTCTCTGTGTTGATTTTGAGTTCATCGACAACAACCATCGTTCCTGAGCAAAGAAGCTTGCTGCTTGTGTAACCTGGAGAACACCGGTTTTGCCGGAATTGTTCTTAAGTTCAACGTCATTATGACGTGCCACAAGCGACACTCAACCAGATTTGATAACGGAAATCAAATCATCTTTTTGGTATTATTTTATATTTATTGTATTTAATATTAATATTATTTTGTTTCTGTGAAGGTTTGATCCAGATTTCCAACATTAAGTGAATGTCATGTTCATTCGAATAGCTTGTTCAAATATTATTAGTACGATTTGTGCGAATTTCACCAAAAAAATCATATTTTGTTGTTTTATAAACAAAATCACAAAAAAATTAATGTATTGAATAAATAGTCAAACAATTATCTTTAACAAAACAAATAAGAATATTACCTCACTAAAAGTTTTGTAAAGATTTTTAAACTTAAATACTATAATAATATATTAGTATAAAAATTAATTTAAATAATATATTTGTTCACGAACGTTCGAATTTGTTCACAAAAATGTTCATGTTTGTTCAAATTATAAGAGAACAAAAATAATGTTTGAACAATGTTTATACTTTTATTCGAACGAACGAACATGATCACATACGAGTTGAATACATATGTTCACGAACTGTTCGGATCGTGTAACATCCCAACTCACGTGGAACTATACGAAATGTCGCGAGTTTCATTCCCTAGGTGTATTTCCAAGTGGTTCCGTGTCTTGGGTCTATCCTCTCTCATTCTTTCACCTTTTACCTCTATTTATAGATTTATTACATTAATTGCAATTTAACCGATTCCCTTTCACCTTGATCAAATTTTAGACTTTTATCATCAAACTTCTCTTCTTACCATTAGACTACCTTCCATACGCTCTTGTCCGCCCCCATGTCCGTCACATCGGCGCCCATTGTTATATGGGCGCTGATTCCACCGCGGAGAAATACGTTCCGCGGACAAGGGCTTGTCCGCCTCCTTGTCTGCGGAGAATAATTTTTTATTTATTTTTATTAATTTAAAATATTTTAGTTTAATATATATATAATAAAATATTAGTTTTATTAATTATTAATTTATTTTTATAATTTAAATATGTAATTTAGTAAATAAATATTTAAAAAATTATTACTTTTATGTTGATACGATAAATACATAACTTTATGTGAAATNTTCTCTTAAATGTGCATTTCGTCCAAAAGGATAAATTCGTTAGTTTCATGGTGTTAGAGAGGGGAATGAGATCAACCTTAATAACTAACAACTATTCAAATATGAATCTTTCATCAACTATTAGAAAGTTTAGCGCTGGATAGGAAACTTAGCATCACTAAACAACAATATCTAGTAGTATCGAATGAGGACATCAGTGCAACATTGTCCATACTTAGTGACAAGGAACACCGACCAATTTATACTATGTAACAAGAAGTTGCAAGGCGTCGAGAACCGCAAACAGCGACATTATTATAAGGGTCACCCAATGCGATGTTGACATATTAGCGCCACTAGGAGCGAATTATCAAAAGTTGATGTCGTCATTAGCTAAGTGCATTACCATAAAGTTGCAAGTTTTAGTAGATTTCATGGTGCAAATAACCCGATGAGAAGTAACTAATGGCGGTGAGCGCTGGAATTTTCGTAGATGGTTATGTTTCGGCTGGAAAGGTAGATATCGACATATATCTCAAATAGAGGAATATGTTCAGGAACATGAGTATGTCGTGAGGCTTCGCTTCCTCACAACTAATAATGTCGCATTATATTGCATTACTATTTTGTGCCATTTAGCAATCGAGATCGGGATCATCCCCCCACATGCTTACTTTGATTCGAAGTTGGTTGTGAATAAGTTTTCGGAAGATTTTATTACTAATGGAGAATGTATGGTTTATATCTCGCAAAGTTGAAAGGAGTGGTGAGAGGCCTAAAGTCCTTCACCCTAAACTATATCCTTGGGGAGGAAAATACCCGTGCGGATGGTCATGCAAACTCTGCCAACTCTTGGAATTATTTAATGACAATCATCCATTATCAACCATCTATCTCTATCACCAGGAGATCGATCACCGACATGGCTAGTCTAAAGTTCTCGAGTATTAACATGTGTATTGGATGCAATGTTTGACAAACCATCTTGGAAGGACTCTATTGTCGATTACTTGTTTAGAGGGGAATTGCCTCAAGACGAGGGCGAAGCCTGTAGGTGACAATCGGTATTGGTGTGGATCGTGGAGATCGGATGTCGATTGACTACATTTAATTGAGACGATCGACATTGCTTGATCGGTCAAGTGCATCGATCAGAAAATTACGAAAGAGACAAGTGAACACGACCGACATTATGAGCTAGAGGTCTCGATCAAGGGATCGATCGAAAGCCATGTCTAGAAGGCGCATTTGAAGGAAAAAATATCGTATGAAATCATTATATATGGAAGCATATATATATATGACTTGTTTATGAAGAATCATATATCAATATGATAAAATCTTATGACATATTTGTTAGTTTACTATATTTTTAAAAATTTCTTCAATATATAAGGAGGTTTAGGGTTCATTGTTTTGGAGGAGTTGATCTTTTGTCGTATACAAGCTTAGAGAACTCGTATATGTGTTATATTCTTCTTTTGATAGTAATTTTAACCGTTCTATAGGAAAAATGTTTTTTCATCCACCATGGATTTTTTACGTAAAACTATTTATGCCATTACTTTGTGTGGTTCAACAGTGTTATTCTTGAATTCTTTAACATATTGAAGTTGTTTGCATAAACGAAATGAACATTTCTCATTTGGATAGACTGACTAATCAAGAATGGTATGAGAGACCATTAAGATAGAAATCATTAAGTATAACATCCACCGATGTTTGGTTGGGCCTCCGTTAGATCCAACTTAATCCGTGTGGATATAAGCAAACCATAGTAGCAGGACCAACCATACTTTTAGCGTGGGAGTGCGAAAATGTTTTAACCTTCACAAATAATATTTCAACTTGGATAGATATTCAGAAATTTCGTCAAAATTTAAATGAAATTTGTTGCTACAAAGTCCAAAGCGAAACAAGAAATATATATTAAATATTCAAATACATCCATCTATTACTAATTTGATTTAGTTATTATAATAAATATTTGTAAACTAACCAAATTTGAAATTTATTGATTAAGAATAATTTACAGAATATAATTAAACTAGAAAATAAGATATTTTAAAATCTTTATGAAGTGTCGTGTAGAATCAACTTTGAATCGATTTGATCTAAAACGATAAATATTAAACTCGATAAAACACTGGTTATTTTTATGATTTGGTGTCATGTAATGGATAATTATACAATTGAAATACCTCATTATAAAATATTGTTTTTTATAAGTTAAAATAAGAAAATATTTTAAGGAAATTCATGGGACGACCGTTATTCTCGTTGAAGACGGTTAAAAGAGAAAATAAATGGTTATTATTAGGTTTTATCAATCTACCTGTGATTAATTAGATTCCCCGCCGGCCACGACGCAGCGACGCCACCTCCATCCTCTGGTATCATCAAAGTCGTCTCTCGAGATCGTATTCGTCATCGTTTGACCCGCCAGCCAGATTTCTCATATTTCATTCTTTTCAATATCCCAATTCCAGTGTCCATAACAATCTTTGAAGGAAAGATAATTTTGCTCTTGAACATACAGATAACTGATCTCCGCCGCGCCATTGAATATCACAACGATGGATTCAGTTAATCGTGATATCGTAAAGGTTGTTGTCTCAATCTTGCTTATGTTTGCATTGCCGGCTTTTTCTACAGATTCTCTGTTTTCCGGCTCCCTGGCGCCATCGCCATCGCCATCGCCTGAACATTCCCCCAATACTTCCTCTTCGAAAGCTGCGCCGGCCCAGGCTCCGGCACCGGCACCATCCTTTGAAAATTCAATTTCTTGGTATTGGATAGATTCCGACTCATATCTACCGTCGTCTCCCTTCTCTGATCTCCTTTTGAGTTCTGCATCACCGGAGCAATCGCCGTCCTTGGCCCCATCATCACAGGAAAACGGCGGGAGTGATAAAAAACCGGAGTCTCCAGCTCCATCTCCTCGTGAAGACATCGGAGGCGATGAAGTGTCTCCGCCTTCACAGTCAAACAAAGAAGGAGATGAAGTGCTTCCATCTCAACCGGATGAGAGTGAAGGAGGCCTCATAGAGCCTCCTGACGAGGTTACTCAGCATGACGAGAACAGCTCCAATGAAACCGGAACTAGCCAGAAGGCTGGGGTGGCTTATGGCGTTATCGGGGCAGCATGCTTGGTCGGCGCGGGCGCATTTGTGTACAAGAAGAGGCAGGACAATATCCGACGGTCACAGTTCGTGTACCGCGGCAGAATCGAGATGCTGTAATAGCCTTTTCTTGACCAACTGTATTATCTATGAATATATATAACAATTTTTGCAGCAGAGTTCAACTTTTAAAATGGATTCTTAATCTTGAAGGTGTGACAGATTTCAGTAAGATTTAGATGAGGAAAGAAAACAGGCCACTGAATGTACATTGAACTACGGTTTGATGTAACTTTTTTCATTATGGTTCAAATAGCAGTGGCATCATTCCTCTTCCGCTGGTGGATCGACCCACCGGCCATGATCCTTGATCAGCTCGATCAGGGCATCTGTTGCCTGTTCCATCGCTATCGCTCGCTTCACCACAGTCTAATCATAACAATTCAAAATAATGAAACCGGATACTGATTAGTGACTAGATTGGAGAGGTACCTTTCCGACATAAAGGTCGATTTTTCCAGGTGCACCTCCGACGTAACCGAAGTCTGCATCAGCCATTTCACCCGGTCCATTCACGATGCATCCCATTATGGCAATCTGTGTGATAACATCAATAAGTGAAGAGAAGGAAGTATTATGATTGAAGTGGTGTTTACCGAAACACCAGGTAGATGGGACGTCTTTTCCCTTATTTGTGCACTGATCTCTTGAAGATCAAACAATGTTCTTCCGCAGGAGGGGCAGGAGACATATTCCTAATACCATTAAAATTAACTACTTATAGAAACTTGTAATGATAATATGTTGTGATCCATACCGTCTTTGTGTTCCTCATTCTGCAACCTTGTAGCAAGTTGAAGGATGTATTCCTTAGGAATTCAAAGTCCTGATCCTCAGCTTCCAGTAGGATACCATCTCCCAGCCCATCGACCAGAAGAGCTCCCGCATTCGTTCCAGCCCCAATAACTAAATCATCCCTACAAAAGAAGAGATGAAAATATGGATCTTGACTGAGGGAAACTATCACTCTCATGTACCTGTGTGTATCTCTTGGGAAATGTATGTGATGAATTACAGGAAAGCTCAATGAGTTCTCCTCGAGATATTCGAAAAGCCTTCAACAGAAGCCTCGATTTAGTCGAATATTAGAATGCATAATTGTTTCTGAAACGCAAAAGAAAAAAGTACCTTCTAGCAGCATGAACTCTGCTTACATTGACTTCAGTATAAGGTACATTATGAAGAAGCATAGTTGCATCAGCAGTCTTGAGAATTTCTAGCCCTTCTTCAGATTCATCACCACGGACCGATACCACCAGACGAGTACCTAAGCGGGTTTTGTCAAATGTGTCAGAGGATTCAGAAGACATAAAAAGGTTGAAAAAGGTGAATTAGACAATGAGAGTCATTGTCTTTTAAAAGGAAAATTGATAAACAAAAAACTTTACCTTGTGGAAGAAGCTTCAGGGCGCCAGATGATAATTCCTTCAGTGTTACTAAAACCATAGCATTTGGAAGTGGCTTTGTCAACTGCTCCGAAAGAGGAGCTACAACTCCGACACTAACATCTATTAGACGTTGAAGAGCGAGTCTCTGAAAAAATTCCTTGTAAGATAAATATGATAATGAAAAGAATGAAGAAAAATATAAACGTACAGCATCTTTGTCATCTTGTGCTGGAAGTTCTCTCAGCAATATAGAGTCAACAGTTGCCAGATCCTGCATCGTTGTGTGCATTATTATTTTTTTACAGTATAAAACATTGGAAACACTTTCATGTATACCTTGAAAGGCATTCCAACTATGAGTTTGGTAGCTAGAGACTTGTACAGTAGTTCTGGTGCCTACAAAAACATACAATAGAAGATCGAAACGAGAGGCGACAAGAAAATTAGAAAATTTAGTGCTGACCTTCAATTGATCCAGACTAACTGACATTAAAACCGAGCCATCCCGGTGAAGTACACCCCGATAATCGACTTCTTCACCCTGTACCAGGGAAATCAAATGTTATTTATTTCAGAACAAAAAAAAAACCTTTTGAATTGACATCCTTACCTCCTTTTGAACAGGCAATTGTCCATTTCTACGTTGGAAATCAAAATATCTTCTGTTTTTCTCTTCGAAAGGTGCCTGGTTGCAAGAATGTAACAAGATACAGTTCAAAGAGAAGTGGGAAGTTTATCTACAGCAATCCATACCACTCCCCTTTGAAGCTCAGCTGCTTTCATCCCAACGTTGGCCAATCTCCTACATGGATCAATTTCCTCTTCTGGAGGTTCCGTAAGGGAAACTCGAATTGTATCACCTAGACCATCCTATAAAATGGGCATAAAACTTTCGTCATCAAATTCAATAGTATAAAATAGGTGAAGTTCTTTTATAAAAAAACATTATTCTGGAACCAATCAATCCAGGATTTTTTATTTTATTGTTATGTATGCTTACTTGTTTTTCATATAAAATCTATTCATTAATGTAACTTGCAGTATATAACAAAGAAAACACAAATTTCATGTTACTGAATAGAAGTAAAGAGAATTACCATTAGAAGAGTCCCAATTCCTATGGCAGATTTCATCCGCCCATCTTCACCCTCACCGGCTTCAGTCACTCCCAAGTGTAGAGGATAGTCCCATCCAAGAACATTCATTTCGGCTACTAAAAGACGATAAGCCTGGACCATGATAACAGGGTTGCTTGCTTTCATCGAAAACACAAAGTTATGGAAATCCATCTTTCGGCAAATCCTTGCATACTCGAAAGCAGATTCAACCTATCAAGTTGTTGAATATATTTATCTTCATATACATAGCAAATAAGCATTTCTATTTCTAGGAAAACACGAAGCTCCAAACTCACCATTCCCCGGGGTGAATCGCCATAGTAGCTCATAATACGATCCGAAAGGCTACCATGGTTTGTACCAATACGAATTGCACGCCCATAACGTTTGCATTTTTCAACCAATGGGGTGAATACCTGTACACAAATAACAGACTTTGACACTAGCAAGATACATCTAAAGCTTGCCACCAACTTATCAAAGATATTGACCTTCTCAATATGTTCAAGCTCCTTCTGATAATCATCTTCAGTATACTCAAGCTTCTCAAATTGAGCTCTTCGGTCAGCTAGAACATGTTAACTATTTATATTAGAAAAATTATCAAGGTTCACTCACTAATTTCACTGTTCAAAGTGGTACCAAAGTTTCCAGGGTTAACACGAATCTTCTCAAAGCATTCAGCTACTCGAAGTGCAATCGGAGGAGCAAAATGAATATCGGCCACCAAAGGGATGTTATAGCTGTAATGTTAATGTACCTTTAACTGAATATGCTTAAGGAAAATATTTCTGAGACTGGATCACAGAATATAGACATACTTTTTCTGAACAAGAGAATCTTTTATTTTGAAACAGGCATCTGCTTCTTTCTTTCCTTGCACGGTTATTCTCACTATATCTGCTCCTTGATCCGCTATTCTCATCACCTGAAACAACAAAATTACCATAAAAAGAGAGAATAAAGTAAATCATATGATATATATCCACTTAGAACATGCCTAATATAATTTAAAGTTCACTCAAAGACCTGTTCAACAGTTGCAGCTACATCTTTTGTATCCGTTGTGGTCATCGTTTGAATTCTGATGGGATGCTCACTACCAAGAGCAACATTTCCTACCATCACGGTACAGGTTTTTCTCCTTACAGTTTTGTGTATCGATTCACAGTACTTCTGACGAGGAACTACATAAAAAATAAGCAGTTATAGAAATCCTAAACCTTTCTAATCATTACATAAAGGTACTCAATATATACCCAATAATGGACTTCCTGCTGAAGCAGGCTCAAGTTCAACTGTCTCTGAGCCAGTATTTGAGGAGTTTCTTATCACGAGGACCTTCCTGTGAAACTTAACCCTTTGCAGTTCAGAAGCTCTAAAAAAATCAGAACCTTTTGTGAATCGAATTTGCTGATGATCCCGGCTTTGGAGACCATTGAAGGGCGCTGTGACGGTTCCAGTTGCCATTATCAACACCACCCAGTTCCCAACTTCAACCTGCTAAATCCCAAAAACATAAAATATACGATACAGGCAGAAACAAATCCTAGAGAAATTAAAAGAAATATAATTACTGTTTCCAAGTCTCAGATCAAACTTGCCCAATGAAATTCAACCACCCAATAAGGAAACTAGAGGAAAACAAACCCAACAGCAAAAACTCGATCATGCTCATCACAGAAAAAAACGCGAAGTCATACTTTTTCCCAAGAGTAAAGCTTTAATTTTGAACAAAAAACAATCTTGATAGAATCCCAACAAAAACAGCAGATGAAATTCGGATAGAAGCAAGATGAGCAACTTACCAGAGTTTGGTGTACCGAGAACAAGAAAAAATAATGAAGAGGAAAGTAGTGGATGGGAATGAGATTTAGACAAAACCCAAATTTGCCAGTGTGATACAAAACTTAATCTGGCGATGATAACATTGCCTGAATAACTTTCATTTTTGGGTATTAGTAGCTAGTATTCGGTCAGAGATATGAACATTCCGCATGAGGCTCGTGTGCCAAATTTATTTGACAAATACCAAATAAAAGTTATTCACAATTATTATTTATTCTCCTCGAGGAGCATGAGCCAGAATTTAGTAGATACCTCCATGTTCGACCTTTCTATTTTGCTAATGTCATTTTCACAACACTTTAATAATCTCTATTTGAAGATTTTCTTAGGAAACAAAGGACAATAATCCACAACTTCCATCTTCATTTTTAAGAATGAACAGAAAACTAGGACAAAAATGCAAAAAGAAACACATCAAAAAATTGCATCGAGCTAGGAATCTGTATCAGAATCAGAATTTACTACAACCACGCGAGAAAGAAGAGGATTCCTTCTATTTTGATTTGGTTCCAAAGGAGGAAATCCTTCATCACCGCTGGAGGTTGAGGTTGAGGTTTCATCTTCCGGGTGAGGTACACAAGATTGTGTATTTTGATTTGAAAGGTTCAGTTTTGCAGACTTGAACACATCTGGCCTGCAACAGAGTACAAGTATGAATTAAGCATGGTTGTTGAGCGTGTTAAACTAATCTGTACATCGACAATAAGCGACCACAATATGATAGATATGAATAACCTGAAGAAACAAGGGCATACCAATTCGGAGATTTTTCAAGCACACAAACATGCTCATGGTAAAGTACCTGAGTCACCATACCAGCTACTTTTCTACCAGATTCCACAGCTTCATCTCTTCCGCTCTCATCAATCACAACAAAGTTCCCTAACCACAAAGTTCCGCTCTCATCAGAAACCATGGTAGTGTTTTGTGCAGCTTAAAATTCATTATTAAAGTTGAAGTTCTCATGAAGGCAATACCCTGAAAATATCCCTGCCCTTTTTGCTTCAAATGAATTATGCTTATCACTGACGTTATAATATGTTATAAACACTAACAATTTGCAAAGATAATCCCCCAAGCATCACTATAAATCAGGCAAAACAACCGTATGTACTCACCAAAAATCATACATTTCAATGGCAAACAAAAACCTTCAAGGCACAGAAGATCAATCTTAAGAAACCAATAGTTACCTCGTTTCATCCACATGCTTTTCTGAAATTTTGCAGGAAATATTGCCAATAATTTGTACCCTTTTCCATCCATAACCTAATCAATATAACCATATACTAATGCTATGAAAATGAAGAGGTGTAGAAACTGAATACCCACACTAGAAAGACAATGGAAAAAATCAAAAACTCAATAAGATTAGAGCCCCTCAGATCCACAACCTGCATAATGTTTTGACCTTGTTCAAGAATTACCATCTTTACCTCCTTAGCCCTTTTGAGATTCTTCCTCCCTCCCTTCATATTTCCAACTGAAACTTATCGCAGTTAGACTAATCCTGCATATCAAAAGAACCATAGTTATCACCTCTACTCCGCAAAAATCACACTTAAGACTCAAAAGTGTCACGATCTTGGATCGTGACAGGAAAAGAAGAACAAGAGAGGTAGAAATGGGGGACGAAATAGATGGACGAAAGCAACCCGCAGGCAGCAGTGGAGAAGGGCAGACGCAATGAATGGGAGGAGGAAGAGAGGGGAAGAATCACGTACAGACATAAAGTAGAATATGATTAATGATTGGATGATAATAAGATTCTAATACAACCCGGATTATATATCTGTATTAATTGGACTAAACTCATACAATAATAGAATCTAATTAAAGTCCAATAACACTACGTAGACGATATTAGATCGTGACATTACCGGTTCCTAAAAACGATCGTTGACCCCAACGATCTCGTATCTAAAAGCAACACAACTTCCACGGCAGCCTATATCTTCATTTCTCCAAACACTAGCAGCGGCAACCAGCAGCAAAACCATCTTATGTCAAAATAGATGCATCAACATTTATGCTCAAATCCAGCAGAGGTTTCAAGAAACATCATTCGAGCAGCAGCATAGACATCCAAAATATCTACATTAGAGCATCATAAATTCTAACAAAACATGAATTACATTAACTAAAATCCTAAATCGGCAGGCTAAAAACCACCAAAAAAAATATAGTCCCACAAATATTAGATCTGGAATCTTCGGACGATGAAAACGAAAATGAATTTTTTTCACTTGTAATCGAATGTCAAACATAAAAACGCAGCGGGTTTTGGTGTAGATCGGAGAGCTTCGCAGCGGTAAGAAGCTTTGAATCTTAGGTTTAGAAAAACAAGATTTGGGTATTTTCATCTTAGAAAAATCCGATTTAGATTTTCTAGTCTTGAAAAAACCCTATTTCGGATTTCCGCCCTTAGGATACGACCGCTCCGATACCATTTGTCACGATCTTGGATCGTGACGGGAAAAGAAGAACAAGAGAGGTAGAAATGGGGGACGAAATAGATGGACGAAAGCTGTGGGGAAGAAGCGCAAGCAGCAGTGGAGAAGGGCAGACCCAAGGAACGGGAGGAGGAAGAGAGGGAGAGAATCCCGTAGAGAAATAAACTAGAATATGATTAATGATTCGATGATAATAAGATCCTAATACAATCCGGGTTATATATCTGTATTAATTGGACTAAGTACATACAATAATAGAACCTAATTAAAGCCCAATAACATTACGTAGACGATATTAGATCGTGACAAAAAGCTAGTAGATTTTTAGAGGGATTAGTTTTGGGTCGAAATAAAACCTAGTTCGAATCGCTTAAATTATGATCCTTCTCTGATCTCAAAATCAAACCTAATTCGAATCTGCCTTTTTCTTTCTTCAATTATAAGCGGAAACTCATTGAATCTCACATTAAAATAAATCCTAGAGAAATTAAAAGAAATACAATTACTGTTTCCATATCTCATATCAAACTTACCCAATGAAATTCAACCACCCAATAAGAAAACTAGAGGAAAACAAACCCAACAGCAAAAAACTAAATCATGGTCATCACAGAAAAACGCGAAGTCATACTTTTTCCCAAGAGTAAAGCTTTAATTTTGAACAAAAAACCTATGTTTTTAAACCCGTTTGATAGATCGAATAGAAAATCTTCCAATTCAGTAGAATCGGTACGAACCGTTGCTCAAATCGTAACGAACCGTAAATATTTTAAAATATCATTCTATTTGAATCGAACCGCAAAATCTCTTATCACTAAAAACCGGTTCGAACCGACGGATGAACCCACGGTTTTAAAACATAGCAAAAAGCAATCTTAATGGAATAACAAAAAACAAAGTCAATATCTCATGGATTTCACTCTCTTATAAATTTAATCAATCTCACTTTTCCCCTTAAATCCAATTATAAGGTTTCGATTTGAAATAAATTGAACCAACTCCGATATCAAGTTAAATTATAGAATCTGGTCGAAATAATAACAGGAGAATGTGAACGAAAAGAATTAAAGTGAGGAATCCACACATTTGAAAAACTTGAATATGTCATTATATGATATATTTCCATCCCTTATAAACCTAATCAATCTCACTTCTTTTAGCAATGTGGGACAAATTCAACACACCACTCAAGTCTAATCATAAGGTTTCGACTTGAAATGAACTGAACCAGTTCCATTATCAAGTTGAAATTATAGAGTCTGGCCAAAATAACTACGGGAGAGCGTGAACGAACGGGATTAAGGGGAGAAATCCACACATTTAAAAGACTTGAACAAGTCAATATATGATGAATTTTCATCCCTTATAAATCTAATCATGATGAGAACTCTAGGACCGGGTACCCTGTAATGGGTGAGGCCCGATAACGGTTGTGCCAACTTAAATAATCAAAACGAATTCTCACAGCCCACTTACACTTTTTGGAAGAGCGGCCCGATGTTCAACACAGAGGACCGAAGATAACCTTAGTAAATAAAAGCGTTATCTAACAGCTGGCTCCGGGGTTCGGTCCGAACAGTTACAAAACGGTTACAGGCTCACGCGTTCCACACTTCGGGCCCTGTCACGTTTACCACGCTTAGGGCCCGATCACGCAGACCACGCATCGGTCCCAGCCTCGTTTTACATCCTGCGACAACAACCTCTAACAAACTTGTCAGAGGCGGTTACAGGATGTGGATTACACTCGCCGGCAACTCTATAAATACAGGGCAAGACGAAGGAAAAGACAGGACCCTTTGGACGCGGAAGAACAGGCTGTTACTCTGCCGGATTCTTCTCGCTTTCTTTACCTCGTCATTTTCATTATCCTGTTTTGTATGAACTTTGATTTATTTTCTTTAGTGAGCAGGCTAAGAGCATAATCAGCTCTTAGTCGAGTAGTTTTCACCCCAGTTCACGGGGTTTCCACTATATATTGCCGTGTATTTACTTTTGTTTTTAGCTTTTAATCGTCTTCCACATTTTAAAGAAATCATAACCGAGTTCGTTTGTTGAACGAACCGGACAACTGTTGGTACCCCTAAAAAGGGACCATAACAAATCAATTCCACTTCTTTTAGTAATGTAGGACAAATTCAAAATACCGAGAATATAGAGGTGGGTAAAAGATCAGCTCGCACTGTTCGGACTGGTCTTTTTCGGTCTTTGAGATTTATAAAAAATCGAACCATTGTCCTAATTTTATGTATAAACCTTATTGGTCCGGTCTTTAGATCTCTGTAACGGAGACCAACCCGGGACCAAAGACCAAATCTTCGGTTCGGTCTTGATCCGGTCTTTAGTCCTATATTTTTTATATCAAAATATTAATAAAAAAATAATATTTTACTAAATATATAATTTATAAAAATTATAAATAAGAATAAAATAATTGTTTAAAAATATATTAGATTATTATTTTAGTTTTTATTATTAGTTTACTCAAATGTTGAGTAAAAAATTTATAATTGAAAAATATTTGTTTTAATTATCCTTAAAAAAATTCAAAAATTTAAAATATTAAGTATATTAACGCTTATAAATAATTTATGTACAATTAGATTTGATTTGAAAATAATAAATATTTGTATGTATAAATAAATAAATTTTAAAAATTATTAAATTTATTTTTAGCCCGTAAAATGAAGATCGAGACTAAACTATCATAAGACCTACATGTTTAGTTCTTACGAATATTAAAATCAAACATAGACCTAATTGTAAAGTTATGTTCCAAAAGACCAACTCTAATACGAAGAATTGGTCATGGGCATATCTTTTTAGGTTCGGGCCGGTGAGGTGTGGTTGGTCTTAAAAATTCCACTTCTATGAGAACAAGAAAAAATAATGAAGAGGAAAGTAGTGGAGGAAATGAGATTTAGACAAAACCCAGATTTCCCAGTGTGATACAAAACTTAATCTGGCGATGGTGTAAAGAAATTATAAGCCCATTCAAACGGCCCAATGAAATTATTTCTCAATTGTAAGCCAAAAAGATGGAGAAGAACTATAGATGAATATCAATAGCCCTATTTCGTGAAAGCGGTATAATTAGGTGTGTGCAAAAGACAATGAGAATATTCGAAATAATCGAACCATAATCGAAAGAGTTTTTGGATATATGATCGATAAATATTAAATCAGTTCAGATCAGAAACTGTTTTGGAATGGATGTGGTGTTTGAAAACTCCAATTAGATCCTATACTTATTGTTATATTATATTATAATATATTAAATTACATTGTATTATATTTTAGAGTTTATTATATTATGCTATTCTAATTCTTTTTTTTTGAATTTTGGAAAGTTAAAATTCTATATATGACAAGATATTCTTACTTATTACAACTTTCTTACGAATGATTTTATTTTTAAAAGTTGTTATTACGAATATCTATGTGAATTGTATTTCATTTTTGCAAATTTAGTGCATTTTGAAGAAAAATAATCCATTGTGTACATGTTTTTATTTTAATTTAATTGTATTATTGAATTCAAGTTTCACTTCATGGATTTTGGAAAATTCTGAATATTCTTTTTTTTTGTTTTATAATTTGCAAGGGGTTGATGGTATATGCGGTCGCCAGAGTTTATATTATTTGACAAATTCGGTTGCAATAGTTTCTTATTTTTGGAAAATCTAATCATCCTATATTCATTTTACCAAACTAGTCCTCAATGTTTAGGAAGTTTGACAAAATTAGTACTCACACTTTAGTACGTTTGCACTTGATACTCATAGTTTGGAACTTCAGAAATTGAAGTCCTCATCTTAAGGTTGGAATGTAATTTTGGTCTCCAATTGGGATTTAACGATGTCAGTAGTCCCCAAAGTTTTAAATTGGTGCAATTATTGTCCATACACCTAATTTATGGTGATTGTGGTATCCAAACGTTAAATATGTTACACTGTTGGTCCCTTGATCTTATAAAAACACAAACTTTAGCTACATATTTTATTATGAAATAGGTACACCTATAGAAATGTAAAGAAAGATCATCACTTTATATTCGGCTAACAAATTAGCCGACAATAAACATGATGGAAACGCAAAATCACAAACTTTTGCTACATCTTGGTCCAATTTGGCCCACTTATTCCAAAAACGCTCAATTTCATCCCGGACGCCTTTCGCAACTCCTTGAATAGTTCAATATATGCCTCGATCGACACCTGTCCGTTTAATAAGACGAAAATATTCATGGCTTGGATTCACCTCAAAATCTGTCAAAGATATCAAAACTATCACCGAAGATATGCCGCAACGATTCATGGTGTTCCAAATTACTAAAATACACCGACATCCCTCGAAATCATCCGAAAACACTCAAAACATCATTAGGGACATGATAGACGAACCCGTGTATCCAAATTATAGAAATACCCCCAACGTGACTTCACATCAAAATCATCCAAAAACATTGAAATCATCATTTAAGAGACACTGAAGAACCAGGGTTGTTTAAATTATGAAAACACCCCCGATATCATCTTACCTTAAAAAACTCAAGAAATATTTGAAAGCGCGCCAGATGCTTCACGGGTGTCCAAATTACAAAATTAAAACCGGGAAATATCAGGAAGCCATAGTCATTAGAACACATAAGAGCATCAACCTCGTCTTAATAAATCGTCAAACCATAGATACCAATGTCTTAACACCGTTAGAAATAAACGGGACCGGGTTTGCCAAATTTTGAAAATAGAGGACCACAATTGCCAATATGTATATTGTTTGGGGTCCGATTTAACCGAACTAAAACTTTGAGGACTATTATTGTTTTTTGGGGATAAAATTTACCCGATTTTGAACATTGTGTGGATCAATTTCGCCAAAATTTAGTTGGAAGGACTGCATTTACAAAAGAAAATTGAAAATTTAGGGATCAAATTTGCCAAAATACATAAACTATGGAAATTAAAATGTCATTTTCTCATTTGTAAGTGTCATGTTTTGCAAATAAATAACATTTTTTGGAGATTAGTGTCAAATTTTTATGATTAACTATAATTGAAAAATCAAGATTATGATATCCGCAAAGCGATCAATAATTGCGGATCGGTTTAGGGTAATAGTTTTTCCGATCCGTATCCATTGGATTGGATCGAAAAAACAATGATTGGGTCGGATACCCAATCCGCGCACACCTAGGGATCGGCATGGGCCGACCCAACACCCCTTGGGTCAGCCCAACCCATATGAATGGGTCAACCCGTGGGCCGATCACAAAATATGTGTACGGGTTGGGCCGCAAAATCAACGTGTCAACCTGTGCGGGACAACGGGTTGATATGGACCAATTTTTTTATTTCTTTTATTATTATTAATTTAATCTTTATATTGTATCATATGATGTTTGAGTGTGCCAACCCATGCATCGACACAGATATATCAACGAGGCAAAAGTAAATATGTTAGGTTTCCGATACACTTAAAATATAAATATGATATATATACATTGAAACATTATAATATAAATAAGAAAAATGCTAAGATATTTAAATTTTAAATAAAATTATTGATTTGATAAATAAAAAATAGCAATCTCATAAAAATTAAAGACTTTAAATTATATTATGCTTTAATAATATATAACTTTTTATATAAGAAAATTACAATATACAAGTTTTAAAATTGCAAAAATTATAATGTAAGTAACTTAATATTTTAAGAAACAAGTATAATTAAAATGTTTTTATGTAATACTTAGTAATTAAAAAAATATTAAAATTTTAATGAAAATGGTAAATGTTATTTTGTTGATTTTTAAAGATTCAAAATTTTAAATTAAATATAAAATCGTGTAAGGACAAAATCAAAGATGTTACTTTGAAAGAAGATTTTGAAAATAAACATAAAATGAGTTATATTTTGGCACGTCGGAGGCGTGTCGTATGTGTGTCGGCGTGTCTGGCCGCGTCGGATGTGGACACGGCATGCCCCTAGGTGCATCGAGACATCAATGATTGTATCAACCCGTTGATGGGTTGAGCTGAACTTCTAACCCGTCAGGTCAACTAGTTAGCGAGTCGAGAAAGTTTATAAACCCGTTGGGTCAACCCGTATGGGTTTGACGGTTCAACCCGTTGGGCCATACCGGTGCCCACCCCTAGGAATAACCCATCGAAAATAAGCACAAGGTTGATAGAAAAATAATGATGCAAATCAATGGATTGATATGTGATAATATTAATAATTTTCTTTGCTTTAAAGGTTAATAGTGTGATCAACCGTTCAAGAATTTGTCAAATTATTAACACAATAGATCATTATGATAACATCCTTTTAGTATTATGATACAATAATGGAAGAAATTATGTGGGAGGAGCGGCATGCTTAATGCGAAGGAGGAAAATGAGACTCTTTGACATATATAGCTTTTGAACTGGAATCCTTTGACGAAAGGGTAAATTCTTACTTTAACAATCTAACGCTAGAGAGTTGCTACATGATTGCATAATGGCTTGAAGAGAAGAACTTACTCTTCAAAGAACTCATGCAGGTGGAGAGAGTTAAACTGTTGGACATTCGAAGCAACTCTCCTCCACCATCTGTGGAAGATGTAACAACTACCGACTCTTTGTCATCACCCGCCAAAGGAAGTTCGTCAACCAAGAGTCACAGCTCCCCTCATGGTTTGTTGAAATCCAAAGGCAAAACCTATCTGCCACCAACTCCTATTACCGATCGACGCCTAGGCCATAACTGTCCAACCGTTTCAGTCGCACGGGGATGCTCATCAGTCATCACATTGACGATCGACAACTCCTAATTCCCGAGGTAACTTCAAATATTTTCATACCTTTTATGTATGAATTTCTAATCGCTAGTTCTCACAGGTGTCAAAGGAACTTTTTCTATGTATTACAAAATGACAAGTTTCTTGAAGGCGACCACCCTTCTGCAACGCAAGCTTGCATAAGAGACGAACAAGTCTGTTTGGCTAGAGGGAAGCCAGCCAAAGCGAAACTTCAAATAAAATATCTCCCCCATATTCAGGAAGAAGTCCGAACATTGAAGAATGAGGTTGATATGATCACCAAGGAACTAACCCGTTCGGCACAGGAGGCTTAATGAGAGATGACGAGGAGACTTTATGTCGAGAGTCGTATGCTTGATATAAACAGGAAGTGCGATCTCCTCGCCACTCAACTAGAGACCGAATGGGAGAATGTCAACTGCGCCAACATGCTCTTGAATTTCATGGAAATAAACTCCAAGACTTCATGAATTATGTCGATGAAATTCTCCTCGACATAAGCACAAGGTGTATGGAGTATGACTGCCACATCACCAAGCTTCAGGAAGAGGTTGACAAGCATGTCCAAGACCCAACTGCCTTTCTGGATAGCTTCGTCCACACGCCGACCTTCAAGATCTGGTGACAACGTATGAACTCTTACTGAGTTTATAGACTCATTATGTGTTATGTTCCAATTTAAGCATTAGGAGATCCGAAGCCCGATGGTGGTGATGCGGAGTGAGGACGATTTCCTTTGGATCTCGGAGTGATGTTCACGTTTTCTGTTCATGAATTTAATAAAGCATCAAATTTTATTTATATTTATATTCATAAGTACATCTAGGGGTTCATGTTTCTCGGTACTTGGCCAACCGTCTCACTAAGATTGTGCCTTGTGGGTATGGAGTAGGACACTTCGGGTGCCTCAATACTCGACCAACTGCTCAGATCTTTCCTTGTGGGTATGGGGCATGACATGGAACTTATCGAACCTCTCTTTGCGTCCTATAATTTCCTGAATCCATGTTAGAAATGCTTTAAAGCTTCGACCACACTCACAAGATTGATCAATGGATGATTGAAAAAAGCCACTTCAGGGCTTTCATTGAGGATATCAAAGAGGAGAGGCCCTAGGGCCTCCAGATATAGTGCCACCATCTTGGAGTATGAGTTTTGCGATGGACCACTTTGAGTCTCGGTCTCTTCCCAGTAGCACTACTAAGCTAGATTATCATCCGGGACTTGTTGAACCACACCAAACTTGAGAGCATTCCAACCCTTTATTGTGGGATCCGTTCCAAACCTTCAAGAGAGGAATGGGTTTAATTGCGTTATCTTATCCTTCATTAGCGTCACTTTTAGGATCCTCTAGGTATGTCAATACCTTTGAAGAAATAAGACTTTGCGTCCACATCTATTGCTAAGTTCATGAATGTCGTAGAACACAAACTTGAACTCTGACCTTTTTGATGCACTAGTTTAGATGTGGTGGTCATCTAGACTCTTTTGTCCACGAAGCCTCAATTTCTTGAGATAGTGCATAGTTGGGGGTTCGAGGTTGACTTATCTTTGCGCGAGCATGAACTTTTTGGACTTTTGAAGCCTTAACTTTTGCATGGACCAAGTTTGCTTGTGTATGAGAGCTCGGTACTTNATTCTGAATATTCTTTTTTTTTGTTTTATAATTTGCAAGGGGCTGATGGTATATGCTGTCCCCAGAGTTTATATTATTTGACAAATTCGATTGCAATAGTTTCTTATTTTTGGAAATCTAGTCATCCTAGATTCATTTTACCAAACTAGTCCTCAATGTTTAGGAAGTTTGACAAAATTAGTACTCACAGTTTAGTACGTTTGCATTTGATACTCATAGTTTGGAACTTCAGAAATTGAAGTCCTCATCTTAAGGTTGGAATGTAATTTTGGTCTCCAATTGGGATTTAACGATGTCAGTAGTCCCCAAAGTTTCAAATTGGTGCAATTATTGTCTCTATACCTAATTTATGGTGATTGTGGTATCCAAACGTTAAATATGTTACAATGTTGGTCCCTTGATCTTATAAAAACACAAACTTTAGCTACATATTTTATTATGAAATAGGTACACCTATAGAAATGTAAAGAAAGATCATCACTTTATATTCGGCTAACAAATTAGCCGACAATAAACATGATGGAAATGCAAAATCACAAACTTTTGCTACATCTTGGTCCAATTTGGGCCACATATTCCAAAAATGCTCAATTTCATCCCGAATGCCTTTCGCAACTCCTCGAATAGTTCAATATATGCCTCGATCGACACCTGTCCGTTTAATAAGATGAAAATATTCCTGGCTTGGCTTCACCTCAAAATCTGTCAAAGATATCAAAACTATCACCGAATATATGCCGCAACGATTCATGGTGTTCCAAATTACAAAAATACACCGACATCCATCGAAATCATCCGAAAACACTCAAAACATCATTAGGGACATGATAGACGAACTCGTGTATCCAAATTACAGAAATACCCCCAACGTGACTTCACATCAAAATCATCCAAAAACATTGAAATCATCATTTAAGAGACACTGAAGAACCAGGGTTGTTTAAATTATGAAAACACCCCCGATATCATCTTACCTTAAAAAACTCAAGAAATATTTGAAAGCGCGCCAGATATTTCACGGGTGTCCAAATTACAAAATACAACCGAGAAATATCAGGAAGCCATAGTCATTAGAACACATAAGAGCATCAACCTCGTCTTAATAAATCGTCAAACCATAGATACCAATGTCTTAACACCGTTAGAAATAAACGGGACCGGGTTTGCCAAATTTTGAAAATAGAGGACCACAATTGCCAATATGTATATTGTTTGGGGTCCGATTTAACCGAACTAAAACTTTGAGGACTATTATTGTTTTTTGGGGATAAAATTTACCCGATTTTGAACATTGTGTGGATCAATTTCGCCAAAATTTAGTTGGAAGGACTGCATTTACAAAAGAAAATTGAAAATTTAGGGATCAAATTTGCCAAAATACATAAACTATGGAAATTAAAATGTCATTTTCTCATTTGTAAGTGTCATGTTTTGCAAATAAATAACATTTTTTGGAGATTAGTGTCAAATTTTTATGATTAACTATAATTGAAAAATCAAGATTATGATATCCGCAAAGCGATCAATAATTGCGGATCGGTTTAGGGTAATAGTTTTTCCGATCCGTATCCATTGGATTGGATCGAAAAAACAATGATTGGGTCGGATACCCAATCCGCGCACACCTAGGGATCGGCATGGGCCGACCCAACACCCCTTGGGTCAGCCCAACCCATATGAATGGGTCAACCCGTGGGCCGATCACAAAATATGTGTACGGGTTGGGCCGCAAAATCAACGTGTCAACCTGTGCGGGACAACGGGTTGATATGGACCAATTTTTTTATTTCTTTTATTATTATTAATTTAATCTTTATATTGTATCATATGATGTTTGAGTGTGCCAACCCATGCATCGACACAGATATATCAACGAGGCAAAAGTAAATATGTCAGGTTTCCAATACGCTTAAAATATAAATATGATATATATATATTGAAACATTATAATATAAATAAGAAAAATGCTAAGTAAGATATTTAAATTTTAAATAAAATTATTGATTTGATAAATAAAAAATAGCAATCTCATAAAAATTAAAGACTTTAAATTATATTATGCTTTAATAATATATAACTTTTTATATAAGACAATTACAATATACAAGTTTTAAAATTGGGAAAATTATAATGTAAGTAACTTAATATTTTAAGAAACAAGTATAATTAAAATGTTTTTATGTAATACTTAGTAATTAAAAAAATATTAAAATTTTAATGAAAAATGGTAAGTGTTATTTTGTTGATTTTTAAAGATTCAAAATTTTAAATTAAATATAAAATCGTGTAACGACAAAATCAAAGATGTTACTTTGAAAGAAGATTTTGAAAATAAACATAAAATGAGTTATATTTTGGCACGTCGGAGGCGTGTCGTATGTGTGTCGGCGTGTCGGGCCGCATCGGATGTGGACAAGGCATGCCCCTAGGCGCATCGAGACATCAATGATTGTATCAACCCGTTGATGAGTTGAGCTGAACTTGTAACCCGTTAGGTCAACTAGTTAGCGGGTCGAGAAAGTATATAAACCCGTTGGGTCAACCCGTATGGGTTTGACGGTTCAACCCGTTGGGCCGGACCGGTGCCCACCCCTAGGAATAACCCATCAAAAATAAGCACAAGGTTGATAGAAAAATAATGATGCAAATCAATGGATTGATATGTGATAATATTAATAATTTTCTTTGCTTTAAAGGTTAATAGTGTGATCAACCGTTCAAGAATTTGCCAAATTATTAACACAATAGATCATTATGATAACATCCTTTTAGTATTATGATACAATCATGGAAGAAATTATGTGGGAGGAGCGGCATGCTTAATGCGAAGGAGGAAAATGAGACTCTTTGACAAATATAGCTTTTGAATTGGAATCCTTTGACGAAAGGGTAAATTCTTACTTTAACAATCTAACGCTAGAGAGCTGCTACATGATTGCAAGATTCCTTGAAGAGAAGAACTTACTCTTCAAAGAACTCATGCATGTGGAGAGAGTTGAACTGGTGGACTTTCGAAGCAACTCTCCTCCACCATCTGTGGAAGATGTAACAACTACCGACTCTTTGTCATCACCCGCCAAAGGAAGTTCGTCAACCAAGAGTCAGAGCTCCCCTCATGGTTTGCTGAAATCCAAAGGTAAAACCTATCTGCTACCAACTCCGGTTACCGATCGACGACTAGGTCATAACTGTCCAACCGTTTCAGTCGCACGGGGATGCTCATTAGTCATCACATTGACGGTCGACAACTCCTAATTCGCTAGGTAACTTCAAATATTTTCATACATTTTATGTATGAATTTCTAATCTCTAGTTGTCACAGGTGTCAAAGGAACATTTTTCTATGTATTACAAAATGACAAGTTCCTTGAAGGCGACCACCCTTCTGCAACGCAAGCTTGCAGAAGAGACGAACAAGTCTGTTTGGCTAGAGGGGGAGCCAGCCAAAGCGAAACTTCAAATAAAATATCTCCCCCATATTCAGGAAGAAGTCCGAACATTGAAGAATGGGGTTGATATGGTCCCCAAGGAACTAACCCGTTCGGCACAGGAGGCTTAATCAGAGATGACGAGGAGACTTTATGTCGAGAGTCGTCTGCTTGATATAAACAGGAAGTGCGATCTCCTCGCCACTCAACTAGAGACTGAATGGGAGAATGTCAACTGCGCCTACATGCTCTTGAATTTCATGGAAATAAACTCCAAGACTTCATGAATTCTGTCGATGAAATTCTCCTCGATGTAAGCACAAGGTGTATGGAGTATGACTGCCACATCACCAAGCTTCAGGAAGAGGTTGACAAGCATGTCCAAGACCCAACTGCCTTTCTGGATAGCTTCGTCCACACGCTGACCTTCAAGATCCGGTGACAACGTATGAACTCTTACTGAGTTTATAGACTCATTATATGTTATGTTCCAATTTAAGCATTAGGAGATCCGGAGCCCGATGGTGGTGATGCGGAGTGAGGACGATTTCCTTTGGATCTCGGAGTGGTGTTCACGTTTTCTGTTCATGAATTTAATAAAGCATCGAATTTTATTTATGTTTATATTCATAAGTACATCTAGGGGTTCATGTTCCTCTGTACTAGGCCAATCGTCTCACTAAGATTGTGCCTTGTGGGTATGGAGTAGGACCCTTCGGGTGCCTCAATACTCGACCAACTGCTCCGATCTTTCCTTGTGGTATGGGGCATGACATGAAACTTATCGAACCTCTCTTTGCATCCTATAATTTCCTGAATCCATGTTAGAAACGCTTTAGAGCTTCGACCACACTCACAAGATTGATCAATGGATGATTGAAAAAAGCCACTTCAGGGCTTTCGTTGAGGATATCAAAGAGGAGAGGCCCTAGGGCCTCCAGATATAGTGCCACCATCTTGGAGTATGAGTCTTGCGGTGGACCACTTTGAGTCTCGATCTCTTCCCAGTAGCACTACTAAGCTAGATTGTCATCCGAGACTTGTTGAACCACACCAAACTTGAGAGCATTCCAACCCTTTATTGTGGGATCCGCTCCGATCCTTCAAGAGAGGAATGGGTTTAATTGCGTTCTCTTATCCTTGATTAGCGTCACTTTTAGGATCCTCTAGGTATGGCAATACCTTTGAAGAAATAAGACTTTACGTCCACATCTATTGTTAAGTTCATGAATGTCGTAGAACACAAACTTGAACTCTGACCTTTTTGATGCACTAGTTTAGATGTGGTGGTCATCTAGACTCTTTTGTCCATGAAGCCTCAATTTCTTGAGTTAGTGCATAGTTGGGGGTTCGAGGTTGACTTATCTTTGCGCGAGCCTGAACTTTTTGGACTTTTGAAGCCTTAACTTTTGCATGGACCAAGTTTGCTTGTGTATGAGAGCTCGGTACTTGCCAATGTAGTAGGACCGATGTTCCGAGAGCTCTGACCCTGTGTGCATGTGGTAGAGCTTCCACGATGTGGTTGTGCTCAACGAGCTCCCGAGCATGAGTCAACCAATGATTCCCTAGTAACCTCTCCGCCGCATCCCTAGCTTGCTCCCCTTCTAGGTCTTAAAAATCGAGATCTATATGCCTTATAATGCATACTTGCAAGCAACGGCCTCAGTGCCATAGTCTCGGCAAAACTCTTCGATCTACATCAAGCAAATGAGAAGGGTTATATGTCTCTGACTTGATGGAATTTTTAAGAGTATTGGTGCAAAGAAAATAAGGTATAACTCTTTTGCCATGCGATAGATACTCTCGGCGTGGGTAACCCCTTTACTAAGACCCGTGAAGAATGTGTGGTCATATATGGAAGAAGATACGACGCATCTTGTTAGCTACATATATGGAAGAAGATACCGCGTATGTTGTTAATTACAAATATTAAATAAGTTATGAGATTATATTTTGTTAGTTACATATATAGAAGATGCGGTTAAACCTATGAAAAGAGAATATAGTAGAATATTCGGTATGATATTTCTTATATTAGATCCTAGTAGGCTACTAATCAAAGAAATGATTATCTAAAACCAATCCACAATTTATGGATCGATTTGCTGATTGATTTACACATCGATATGCACATACCCTAAACTTTATTTTTGAATTTTAGTTTAAAACAATAATTATTACTTATAATAAAAAGTATGTTTTAGTTGCATAAAATTAGCTTACAAATTATAAAAACAAACATGTATGTTTCCATAAATTTAAACTTTTAAACGTTTGATATGGATTATAATATATATTGAATGCTTTTTTGACAAAATGAATCATTTTCACAAAACTATACACAATTTATTTAGACTACTTGAAAGAAGTGAATGAATAAATAAAAGACATTAAGGTCATCTCCAATCATGTCCGTTCAGAAACTTCATCTTCTCATCCACATAAGTTTTCTCTATGTACATATCATCATTCTTCAATTTTATAAATAATTTGTCTCTAATTTCTACAACAATGTCCGGACACTTATAATTTTTTAATTTTATTTTTTTACATATAAAATACCTTAGAATCATAATATTATCGATAAAACTATTATAAATATTTATATTTTATAATTATTTTAAATTTAAATTTTAAATTTTTTTTAATAAAAACTTAGGAAAGAGAGTCTCTCTGGCGGGACACTCTCTTTCCTCAACGTTTCAAAAAAATTGACATGTTGGCCGCGCAATCAGACTGGACAGCCAACGTTGAGGATGGCCTAATGAAATAACTTATTGGACAAATAAGAAAAGATCTTTTAGATGCTCTTAAATTTTAAAAATATCATGATAATATAATATATCAAACTCTAATATATATAATGCAGTTTATTAACAAATATCTGATCCGATCGAACCAAAGTTTTTTAAAACCATATTCAATTTTGTCTATGTCTGATCTAGGCTGTATCCGGTCTAATGCAATTCAATATGTATAGTTCGGATATTCAGAAAAATGATTTGGTTATATCAGATATTTGAATTAACAGATTATTTTGCACACGCGTAGGCATACAATTCATATCTTATTTGTATATGGTGCCCTAAAATTCTAATCCTACATTTTTTAGTGTATTCGATTAACTTTTGTCATTACGTGAGAGTTACTCCTACCGTATTGATACTTGATATATATTATGGTTCTTGTATTTATAAATGAGGAAGTTCTTTTGAAAATGATGTATTTATTTTATATGTTAAATTGATAATTGTGGGCTCATTAAGTGTGTAAAATTATTGAATTTGATTAATTAGTTAATGATATTTTATTGTATTTTTTAACCTAAAAATTATATTCGACAATAATTCAAGTAATTGAAAACGAATAAAATGATAATTAATTGATTAGTTTAGTAAAACGATAACTAAAGGTCAATTAACTCGTAAGCCAAACGTTTTCGTAGATTATAACCACTCGTAAATCAGTACCAATCGGAAAATGTAAAAAATCAGTACCAATTAGACAAGACAAATTGGTAGCTTTACTCGTGCTCCTGGATCACTTCGCTCACTGTGCTCCTGCATGAAGTAAAGCCCCTTAATCAACGAATCGGAACACGGGTTACGCATGCTCTCATTTTTAAAGAAATCTAAAAGTTAGCAATAAGACAATTGAGAAAAATTAAAGAAATTTACACTTGGGTCTTCTGTAATTCCTCCGGGATGGAGGCGATTCAACCAATTTAGAACATCCAGTACTCAAAGAAAATCGCTTGAGTTCATAAATTGAAAAAAACTTTCTTTCCCACTAAAGAATTAATTTGTTTGCAAACAGATTAGAAGAGATATCAAAACACAAACCCAGATTGAAGTTTGTGACCAAGGAACAATAAGCATGTATCGGTGTGGCGGTGGGTAAACCCCAAATTGAGATTCGTTCTATCTATGGTAGAATGTACAAAGAAGTAAAACTTAATTTAATTAAGGGTATAAAAGTAATTACACAAATGCGACCAATCCACCACTCATCCTAAGGTACTATTGTTTCACCGCGATTTTCAACGGTGAAACGATCGCGCTTAACATGCATGTTTGATAATTGTTGAAAAACTCCTGACACGTTCGCCGTATTGGACGGTGAACTACAATTCCAAACATGCACAACGAGGGTTGATCAAATATGATATAGAGGAAGTAATTTTAAATACTTGGGCCAAATACTGAAATACAAACTCGAAGCCCAAACATAAGCCTAATTACCAGGTTTTATTTGTTTACGCGTTCTCCAAGAAATCATCCCTATTTCTTTAATCTGCAATTACTTTTGCTCCGTGGAATTCCATGGTGAAAGAGGTAACTCAAGAATTCATTTGCTTTTTCGGTTTTGTTCAGTCTATATCTTGATTAAGTTGAATTCACTCTTACTTTGAACTATGCTGTCTTTCTTACAAGATATGAGTTGGAATACAGAATAGTTTTACTAACAAATGGAAAATAGTGTATCGTGCTTGAATTTGTTTGGGTTTCTTGGATTATGATCCTTTATGTCGTTTTTAGTAGTCAAGTTTTCGAATTTGACTGCTTCTTTTTATGATTCTGGAAGTTTCTCGAAGCATATTATTCAAGAATTAAGTCATGTTTGGCTTCGGTGAATTGTTTTGGAGCTTATGCTTCTGCTAGGCCTAAAATGCACAATCTTTAATAAAAATTCAATTGAAGTAATGCGCTTGTGGTTGCTAGAAACCATCAATGGAAACTGAAAATAGGCAAACTGAGACACTGACAGCAGCTCCGGCTCAAACTCCAGCCATGTCGTCATGCAGGAAGAAAAAGAGTGAAAATGCTTCTTTTGTTCATGACATAAGAGACCATATTGATGAATTCCTGCATGCCTCTATGGATGAACACAAAACATGCTTTCAAAAGACAATTAAGAAGGTTTTTTTACAGCTCACTAGATTTGTGTTGTAGGGTAATCTTTCTTTGTATCATTCCTTCCATTGCTCGTAGTAAGTTTGATGCTTGTTTATAGATGTTTGGCATGTCTAAAGCTGTTGCTGAGAAAAATGCTGCTGAGACTAAGGAAGTGGAAAGCACTTTGGCACTTCAGACAACCGTTGCTGATTAAGGACAGTATTGCGAATGAACTCTGGCGTTGGATGTTTGGATCAGTTACTATTTTCCCTTGTTATAATTGTTTATTTCCTTGCAATATATTTTTCCACTTTTGGATTAAGAATGCAAGGGATTATATTAATGAACAACGTATTTGTTTGTGTGTTATTTATCCATGTTTATTTCGTTATTCTTTTAATAAATTTCTTTTATTTTCATTACGAACAAATCAATACTCAAAAGATACACAAGTAATCAAAGAGAATACCCAATATATCATATTCCTATCTAATGAAATAAACAATGTCGTGAAGTCTCTAAGTTGTACATACAGCTTCGGTAGCGTGGGCTATCATTTAACAAATAAATATTAAGAAAATCACCATTAATTTCCAAATTTTCATAGTTTTTATAAATTTAGTCATGATAATTTGTAATGACATATTTAATCCGTAAATTTTAAGGTTTCATCAAATTTAGTTTGTCAAATCTGTAATATTTGACAAATCTTTGCTTTACCAACTTTCGGAATTGCAAAAATGGAAACTTTTGGAAACAATTATGTTATACATACAAAATTTTTGTTACTGATTTTGACAAAACTTATTATGAAGATATGTTTTGTCATTTGGATACTTTGAAAATCACAATTGTCATAATCATAAAACTTGGGTATCAAAAATTGTAAAACTCATGATACTATGATAAACAAATTTGTGTGTCGCCCATAATTATTTGCTCACTTAAATAATCTTTCTGAACCCTATCAATGTCATGCCCGGAAACTGTGCTTAGCTGATTAAGGGTTGTAGTGGCACCGGACCCGTTGTGAGTGCTAGGCAACCCAACTAATACATCATATTAATACATATATAAACTTAAGGAAATAATGTAGTAGCGGACACAAATCGCGAAAAGAAGTTTTGGGGAAACCCCCCTACAATAGTAGTTGAAACATAAAACAAGGGCATAACTATATAAATAAGAGGCCACGGCCCCTAGACTATAGGACCAGCCTACAATCACCTCCCTTCTTAGATCAAGGCTCATGTGCACTTAAAAAGACGGGTAATACCGGATCTACCCCATTTTTTGTGAAGAGATTCTATTTTACTGCACTTGGTAGTTAGAACGTGCGAATTCAGAATTCGCACGTTTTAAGTGCGAAATCTAACATCTCATCAGACATTATGATACTTCTACGCAGAACCAAAATGAGAAACATCTCCCTCATATAAATGAGGTTGATACCTTGCATTATGATAGAATGAATTATGAGAACAAGAAAAAATTATCACCTATTTTTATCCTTCAAAGTTTGTAAAGATTATTCATAGCAAGAAATCACAAAACTTAGCTATTCTCCTGAAATGAGATGCTCTCATCATTGGCGGAGGTCACAATGGTCTTACTATCGCCGTTTACCTTGCCCAGGTTGGATTTTCAGTAGGGGTTCTTGGACGACGTCATATCATCCATGGCGCCGCTGTAACTATATCCAAAGCCTCCTAAGGTCGACAATCATCAAATTATTATTTACTCATGCTTCAATCTTCAACAAGTTTTATTCTTATTAGTGGAGTGAAAATGGTTTCTTACAAAATTCAGGGCGCTCGAGTTAGCTAAACATGGACTAAAAATGTTGAAAAGAAATCCCTTGTCGTTTTCAGCGTGTCTCGACGGAAGTTACCTGCGAATCAAACTATTAAGGGGAATCAACATAAATGGATTTCGCTTGAGTCTGCTTACAAGTTCCCTAGTATCTGACTAGATGTCAGATTTCGCACTTAGAACGTGCGTAAATTGAATTCGCACGTTGTAAGTGCGAAGTGCCGTAAAATACAAATCTTTCACAAAAAATGGGGTAGACCCGGCATTACCCCTTAAAAAGACTCATCTCCACTTACAAAATCTGAAAGTAGTAATTGTAACAAAAACTTCAAATAAAACATGTAAAATTTCTTTGTAAAACTTTAAATACTCCCCCTTAAAACCCGTATTGCTCTATCTTGTTTCTTAACTTTATCTTCCTAGATATTTACATGTCGATAACATGTCTCGCCCTCCTCGGGGGTCGAATCTCGGCGAGCTATTGCACCGGATTTACATGTATGGGAACATGTACCACCCAAACCGACTTCTTCTTGAGGGTCGGATCTTGAAGAGCAATCTTTGCTTCAACTTCCGTCGATTCCGCCATACCCAAGTAACATTCCCCATTACTTCATTCGGTAGCCATGCCTTGTGGCTAACGTATACAAGCACGGTTCCAGGTTAGTGTGTCAACTTCACCCAAGTCTTAACTTATCCTCTTTAGTTCTCACTTGGGTCCGTCGAGAAAACGTATCTCGCACCTCTCTTTGAACTCTCTTCACGTAAAACTGAACATTTTATAATTTTACCACTCATCTCGCATACCCTTGTATGTCGTCGTAGAGTAACCTATGTCCCCTATATATTTATCGTAATTAAACTGGTCCTCATCATAATTCGCTAAATTATATCATTCCTTTTGTACCGTAAAGCTTGTGCTAAGTATGGTGTTTTCATTTCTTATTTTTCCTTTCTCGTACCCCAAATCGGGGTAAAAAAATAGTATAACACTGTCAGAGCCTACCTAATATATAATTATCACTACTTTTTTAAAAACAACTTAAATAGTACTGACATTTTCATTTTGATTTTATAGCACTGATTCGTGAGATTTCTAATTACTAGATTTAATATATAAGAAAAATAACAAATATGAAATCAGGAAAATATAAAATTTGATGAAATGGATTAAATTATTTAAAATTTTCAAAAATAGTGAGCAATTTTAACAAAGAATAAATAAACAAAATATTTATAATTTTTTAGTCATTTATATTTTATATGATTCGTAATTCAAAAAAATAAGAATAAAAACTCTAAAAGTTATGTATCTATCTTTTCCTAAATCCAACAAATTTGATCCAACTGACCCGCTCAAAATCCGTACAACCCCATATTTTGTGAAAATAATCGGTACAATCGAAATTTTCGATATACTAAACCATAAAAATTATACGAAAAATTTAAAACATTGTATTTATGTACCATAATATTAAAAATTTGTAGGTAATTAAAATCATACTATGATTTTAATATGATTTCTGCAAATATTAGAGATAATATGTGTATATTCCTTTTAAAAATATTAGATATTTATTTGTTAATTTTGACATTAACAAATTTTATTACTAACCTTATGATTGCAAAACAAGAAAAAACATTGATATATTAAATATTAAAGTTTTATAATAATTGAAATGATCAAAATAATATAAATTTGGATATATAACTATCTAAAGTAAAAGTAATATTTTTCGTTCAATCAAATAAATATTAAAATTTAGTTTTACTTAATTTTTATATATTTTTTTCTTATTTTTATTTTATTAGATAAATGATTATGAAACTGAGAAACTGACAAATCAGTGCTATAAAATATTTAAATTATATGTTAAATTTTAGATATATAATTACGGACACTACACTGTTATCACCTAAATAAACTCCCCCAAATCGCATGGATGTGTACAAACTACGAAAGTTTACTGCCTTAGCCATTTTTTGCTGTGTACTCTAGCGGATGTGTACAACTTGCTGCAAGTTTAGTGTCTTAGGGTCCCTCAAGACTTCCGAGTTAAAGACAGTTACTAGTTAAAGACTTCCCACGGTTTGCTCCAAAACTCATCCCATGCTATTGTAACGTATCTGAAGGGTCTATGTGACAAAAATTCCAAATATCCATTTTGTATCCAATAAGCTTGTCATCATTTAATCATAATATTGCTTGATTGAAAACATTTCAGACACTCTACCCATCCAACTTCCTATGTTCGTCGGTTACCATCTCACTTAATCACGACCTAACCTACCTTCTAACGTGTAACTTCGTCATCCACTAAAACATAAGTCGTTCCAATACCTATAATTGATAGGTGCTTGACGTCTCTATTTCTACTCTTACTATGAACGCTCAGCTGTTTCATTTGTATCTTTTACAATAAAAGTTGTGGCACTGAAACATTCCACATGTTTTCTCGTACTTTCATAACTCACCTATGACTTGTACTATCTATTGGGGATTAAACACGTGTGCGAATAACCTTGATAGATTAAGTAGAACCCGAGAATTAAAGCAAAGAGAAAACAACGACACAAGAAATTAACGTGGAAACCCGGAAAGGGAAAAGCCACGTGACCGGCGGAAACGGCCAAATTCACTATTACTTGAGAAGATTACAACACACACACGAAGAGGAAATTCAGAATACAAGAGTATTGAAGTAAGTAACAATGAACCCTAATACAAGAGAAAATTAAGTAGAACCCGAGAATTAAAGCAAAGAGAAAACAACGACACAAGAAATTAACGTGGAAACCCGGAAAGGGAAAAGCCACGTGACCGGCGGAAACGGCCAAATTCACTATTACTTGAGAAGATTACAACACACACACGAAGAGGAAATTCAGAATATAAGAGTATTGAAGTAAGTAACAATGAACCCTAATACCTCTTTATATAGATGATGTGGTTGAGATATTAAGGTAACAAACAAATATTCATAATATTTGATCATATCTCCATATATGATTATTCATAATCAAATCATATATATGTGTCTATATATATAGATTTGATATGATATTATTTTCTTCAATATCTCATTCCATAACTGCCAATATCTTTGACCAGTGGGTCCCACCATATCTGAGTTCGGTCCTCGACCGATTCCCTCCATCTCATATCTTCGGATCACATGTTCTTCGGTCCCTTTGTCACATTCGGTATTGTGTATTTCGATCCTAACCCAATCGGTACCAATACCGACCCTCCCGTCTTCCATGTGTACCCCAATCGACCACATTGCCGATCGTCATCCAAGTGTGACCGGTCGATACCAATACCGATCTCCACACTTAACACTATCTATGTTCTCTAATGAACATTGTACTCAATCCTCTAAATCTCTTTCTGTTACACTATTGACATTCCAATTTTGACTTTTTATTCACTATAGATAGCAACCAACTACCAACTTTCTCATGTATTTATTTAGTTCGATCATTTCCTACAAAATTGTAATAAAAGAAACTTCATATAAAAATAATTTAAAACATATCAATCTATGAAAATCATCATTTTATTGAAAAACCAATCTCCATCGAATCTTGCTTAAAATCTCATCATAAAATGACATTAAACATTTTTTTGAAATATTTATGAATCTTTCAAATATCATTTCTATAAAACAATTCATTCATTCCATTTTGTTATTTTCCTTACTGTTATCGGGTTTGTCATGCCCGATAACATGTCACCCCCAAGCCGACCATTCGATGTTGGTAGGCTCGACAAGCGTGTATGCTTCCCTACCACGGGTAGGGTGTAAGACCTCTCGGGAGCGCGAGGCACCTGAGGCAAATCCTAGCATAGGCCTCTCGGGATGGGGACGATAATATGTAAAGTATACTTATTCGCCCATCACTTACACGAGATCTTTTCCTTAGCAAAGTGCAAGGATCCCAGTGGAACTTGGAAGTTAAGTGTGCTCACCCTTGAGTAGAGGCGTGATTGATAGCCATTAGAAACTTTATGGCTAGGAAAAATATAGTCGTGAGGATTAGGTGGGAGTAATTAACACTAGTATTGTCTAAAACTGAAATATCTTTCAAGTGGAGGGGGTCGTTTCATTTTGGTATCAGAGCAGGACTCGGGTTATAGTCGGTGTGTTGGCAAACTTTAGCGATGGTGCCGAGTCCATAAGGATCGATGAATGTAAGACCCCTCGGGGGTGCGAGAAACCGTAGACAAATCACATCATCGATTATAGATGGGGAACGATTGTAAAACCCACAACATCTACATACAAAATAGAAATGGAGTGTGAGTAGATAAAACATTGAAGGAAGAAATGCATTTCTAAGGAAAAATGTAATTTTTTAGTTAGGAAAAATGTCATTGGTTGACATGAGATAAATTCAACAAAAAAATACCCTTCAAATGTCATGCTTAATGGATCAGCAAGGAAAAATTCGTGCAAAGGAAAGTGAGGAGAAATGGAAGAAAGAATACCATGAATAGAGAATAATGGTAGATTTAGTTGTGAAAATTTTAATCCAAGGTTCTAGGGATAGTTTCTCATGACGAGGGTTGTTGCTTTTCATCAGGGAAAATTTATATTTCATAATAAAGGAAAGGAATTTATCTTGAAGTAAATAAAATATGAGGTAAGTGGGATGAAGTAGAGAAATGCATTAAACAGTTTTTTCACAAGTTCATGTTTTTCTACTGTTATGTTTAATTTATTGATTTTCATATACTTGCTTGTTGATGATGTGCCATACATGTTTAGTTTCCTTATGAAGTATAGTTTCATGGAAAAATGGTTTTTAAGAAAGAAGTAGTTCGTATGTTCATGTTTTACTATATTTTGTGAGAATGATCCATAACTGTAAAGTTTATAAAAACAGTTTCGGTCTTTATATTTTTATGATTTTTAGAGGTCTATACAGTTCTCAGATGGAAACGATTACTCTTATTCACTTTTAGCCATGTGAATTGGCTTTTCAAAGAATATTATTTCATGAATTTTGAAGATCATTTGATTCGGTCCAGCAAGTTAAATGAGTTTTGGCTTCATTAGTTAGATAAGTCTTTGGGCGTGTTATTTGAATGAGCTAGGCTTAGGATCTTGGGTTGCGTAGGTTCTTTCTTGTCACTTAGATTGGTCCAATACGATTTGGACTTTCATCAGTTCGGTGTACCGGGCCCCGAAGCCCTTAGCACATTTGGCTTTATCGCTATCGCAGTGGCGATACAAGACCGACCTCCTGACAATAAATGCAATCGGTATAACATCCGATCGGACGTAACAGGGTACCGTACCCGAACCAGCTGTGACAAGCGTCCATAGGACCGATCCTATACTTAGAGCAAATTCAAATTTTAAAACATAACGGATATCTCACGTTATTTTTAATTAAACGCTCAAAAATAGCCTTGCGCCTTTCCGTATTCCGTTACGTGACAGGCGGGATGAGTGCGAACAACTTGCAGCCGCTTGCTATAACATACGTGTCAATTCGCCATTGGCCTAGGAATACGTATATGAACCTCCATCGTCATTTGCAATTTCTTTTCTCGGACTATCAAAGGTTTGCGCGACTTCGTTCGTTACACCTTCGGTTCTTTTCACCCAGAAATCTTTAAGGTAATCTTTATGACACCTCGTAGGGCTAGATACCCAGTTGTTTATGAGATTGATACCGAAGTACTTGGGGTTAAGTTCTCTATCCTCGCCCATTACTCGATTTAGAGGGGAAAAAAAGATGTTCATTGTTTCCTCCATGGGGAGATGATGGTTCCTTCTGACGCCCTTCCCGTTAGTTATGCGCTCCTCAAGTGCGGTTTACGGTTTCCACTACATCCGTTCGTAGCAGCCGTGCTTCGGGAGATCCATTTCCCAACGTATGCCCTGTTTCCGAGTAGTTATGTGTATATAGTGGTATTCATCTTTTATTGCCACAAACATGGCATAGAGCCGACTTTAGAAAAGTTTTTAAATTTGTTTTTTGTTGGATTCCGAAAGAGTAAGAGGTTATTAGGATGTCGTAGGTTACATAGCAGTCTGCACCAATGAGTGCGCTATAGTAGATAAGGAAGACTCTTTTCAAGAGTGGTAGTCATGCTACTTTTGGTTAGCAGTCCCTAATGAAGATTTGCTAAAGGTGTGACCGATTGTCAGTCACCCGCTCATTGGCAAGTTGGACCGAAATCGGTTCAACCCCCCGCATCAGGACATTGCTGATATTTTAGCGATGCTTCCTCTTCCCGAAGCATGCCTCAAGCGTATAGATATACTTCGGGAGAAGAAGTTGATAGAGATAGCGGTAGCGGGTAGGACCGAAACCCCAACCTTGAAGGGGATATTTTCTAGTTCCGATTCGTCTGAAGGATCGGGTATGAGACATAATTTACTTTGGTTCATGTATCATGATCCTTATCAATTTTCTTTTGTTGATTCCACAGAGACAATGCCTAGCTCTCGGTTCAAGCAGATGGCATCATCTTCGGCCTGTCCCGGTAGGACAACTAGGTGCATCAGAAGCTGCTCAGCCTTCGGTCCCTTCGGGGTCATCATCAGCGCCACTCCCTCCAACGGGTTCTACGTCTGATGGCTCGCTGATTATTCATTGCACATGGGAATCTTCTACTGGCAAAGGGCCCGCTTCATGGACAATTGAAGCAGTGGAGGAGGCGGTAACGGCCAAATTCCGTTCCATGAGCTTAGTCACCCTATACAAGATCGGGAACTGCTCCACTATCAGTCCTAACGTGATAAACTTGTTGCTGCAGGGAGTCGTTCTGGTGGAGGAGATCTTCCAAAACCCGAACCTGGGAGAAAATATCTCCGTGCCACTAGTTCCCTTGAGCAAATGGAAAAGAGAACTGGTCGGAAGACTTTTCCGAAAATATCTACGCCCTTTCGGAAGACTTCCGTCTTTACGGAAAGAAAATCCAGACAATTTTCAGCTAGATGTGTCGGGGGAGGAACTGGTCAGGGCATTTTTGGGCATCGTGACCATAGTAAGCCTTTCCTCTTGTAGTTACTTAAGCAACCCTTTCTTATGTTTATTTTTACACAGATGTTGCAAAAAAGATTGACGCCGGCGGCCACCCTTCACAAGGCCCGAAGTGACTAGTCTGTCCCTTAAGAAGTCCAAGATCAACATGCCTTGGCTCAAATGCAAGTTGAAATAGTAAGGAGAACTGGTATCGGTCCGAGCCGAAAGAGATAAGCTTGACAGCGTGCTGCTAGGAGCGGGGACTCAAATCTCCCTTCAATCAACTCAAGTTTCTGAGGTGGATGGGAAGTACAAAGCAGCTCATGCTGAAACAAACTCTGCAAGGTCTCGGATCGCCGAGTTAGAGGCGAAGGCGCGGGAAATGGCTGAGGAGGCAAAGTAAGCCCAAGTTCTTGGCCTGGGGAAGAGGAATAAGTTGAATAAACTTCTCCTTTAGACCCAAGAAGAAAAGACGGCCTTGGAAGAAAGTCTTGCTCAAGCCCTCGCCGCCACTAAAGGGTCGGTCCGTGAAGCTCTCTTAGGGTTTGCCAGATCCCCTTTGTTATTTGCGTTGGCAGATAACATCCACGGGACTTATACTGCCAAGTACCTTGACAACATGTGGGATCAGGTTATAAAGCAATTCGGGCTTTCTTCGATGATGAAAGGTGGGGACAAATTGATCCATTGGAGAAGGATTGAGATTTCGGGATGATTCCCACTTTGGATGAATCTATCCTAGAAGATGACCCCAATTTTTATCTTTTTGAAGAGATGGAAAGATCAGTCAACCAAAATGTGGCTGATCAAGAAGAAGGGTTGAAGCAGCTCACGGCCTAGACCAATCCAAAAGGACAAGAAGAGGGAGAGAAAGAAAAATGACAAATAGATTAAGAATGCATTTACATTCTTATACCCCTATTTCTTGTTTCCTTGTCCCTCATGAATAAAATGATCAGTTTCTCTTCTTTAGTTTTTCTTTTCAAAATTCAAATAAGGTTAACCTAACTGAGTTCGGGTTTATTATAAGTATTCAAGATTATCTCGCGTAAGCTAATCATTGTTTTGATTTTTCATTAAGTGTAAGTTCGGGGTTGACCAATTAGCTTAAGCACTTCGGTCACCCTTTGTAGCTTAGGTTGAAATTACGCTAAGTTTGATAAGTTATGAATTCTCAGGCATATATATGGGTCACTCTTATTCCGTTCCTATGATTACGATAGTTTTCTTAACTTTTCTTAAACAATCATCCGTTGTTTAGAACATATCTTTGTCCCGAAATTCAATCTTACTAGCTTCCGAAGTATTCTTAGGAAGATAGTCATTAGTCAAATATTTGTTGAGGGGGTCCATCCAAGTGGGTTCCACTGGAGTTTCAGTAATATTAATGCTCAAACCCTAAAGTTCATGGCATAAAACCCAGATTTCCTCAATTGACTATTCGGTCACTAGGATCTCGAGCGAAGGACGGTCTTGAATGTGAACCGATTCAGTACTCGGTCCTATATTTGGTATACTTGCAGCCAATATGGCTAGTGCATCAGCAACCTTATTCTGTTCTCATGGTACATGGTCAAGTGAAAATTCGTTGAACATCTTAGATAATTCCAAGACCTTGGTATGATACAATTTCATCATGGGCTCATGTGTATCGAATATTCATACAAATTTTTCTACGACTAATTTAGAATCTGAGAACATTCGCACTTTAGCAACTCTCATATTTCGAGCCAGATTCATTCCCGATAATATGGCTTCATATTCCACCATGTTATTTGTTCATGAGAATAAGAATTTAACTGAGTAATGAATAACATCTACTTCTAACGTAGTGAAGGTAATGCCAGCCCCCTTTCCTCCGAAGGTTGACCCATCAACATAAATCATCCCTCGATCATCCTCTTGGTACAAGAATATCGTTGATAGGGTAATTTCGACCATGAAATCAGCCAAAACCTGTGCTTTGATCGCCCTTCGGGGTACGAATTCCAGATACATTGAACTAATTTTGATGGTCCATTTATATAGTTTCTCATTCAGGTATGCTTGATTCAGAACCGCTTTCAGTGGCTGATCAATATATACATAGACATTTCGGCCTTCAAAATAATGACTCAGGTTAGATATCGCTTTCTTTAATGCATCATCAATTTCTCCAGTTTAGTGTATCGGATCTCTGCAGTTACCAAAGAATGACTCAAGTAATAAACATACCTATGAATATCATCTCTAATAGTAACCAGAGCAGCACTTACTGCAACTTCATATACATCCAAATATAGTACCAAAAGTTCATCAATGCTTGAACTCACCATCACATGGGTAGTGCTCAAATATGTTTTCGGTTCTGAGAAGGCCCGATCATATTCTTCGGTCCATTCTAAGTGATTTGCTTTCCTGAGTACTCTGAAGAAGAGCAAGACCCGATCTGTAGATCTAGAAATAAATCTACTCAACGCAGCCAATCGACCTCTCAGCCTTTGAAATTCCCTTTTATTTCTCGGAGGTTGCATGTCAATAATTACTTGAACCTTCTCAGGATTGAGTTTTATGCCTTTTTCATAAACATGATATCCTAAGAGCTTTGCACTTCGGAACTCGAAGTAGCACTTGTTCGGATTTAGTTTTTAGCTTATATTTGTGGCATACTTTAAAAAAACGAGACAAATAAGAAATATGGTCTTCATCGCTCATGGATTTGACAATCATATCATCAAAATACACTTCCATCATATGGCCTATTAAATCTCTAAAGATTTTATTAACAAGACTTTGATATGTTGCTCTATCGTTTTTCAAGCCAAAAGACATAACTATGTAGCAATAGACGTCATCTTAGTTCATGAAAACCGATTTCTTCTGATGTTCTTCAGCAAATAAGATCTGATGGTACCCTAAGTAAGCATCCATGATACTCATCATCGTGCTGCCAACAACAGCATCCACTAGGCGAAAAATGTGAGGCAACGGGAATGGGTCGGATTTGTAGCTCTTATTAACATCAGTAAAATCGATTCACATTCTCCATTTCATATCCACTTTAGAAACAACCACATGGTTTGCAACGCATTCAGTGTAGTGAATTTCTATGATAAATCCAACGCGTAATTGTTTATTCACCTCCGCTCGAATTACTTCAATCTTTTTGGAGAATATCGTCTATTTTTTGACGAACGGGCTTAGCCTAGGGATGAGTGATGATCCGATGTTCACTCTCAGATCGGTCAATCCCTGGAACATCATACGGGATCCAAGCAAATATGTCCACATGGCTTCTCAACAAGTGGACTAGTTCTTTCTCAAAAGAAGGGGACAGATGTGCCCCGATGCGAGTAGTCTTTGTTGTATCCACCTCAACCAAGTTGATCAACTTTAACCCGATGGGTTCCATTGCTTGCCTCGGGGGAGATGGCTCTTCCAACAAATCCACCCGAGTCCTCTTCATTGGTGTCAAAGTTCGGCAAGAGCTCATGTAGTGGTCTTGCTACGGTTTGATCTCTCTTTATAGATATAACTCCTTTCGCGGAGGGGAAACTTGACCATCATGTGAGAAGTAGAAGGTACCGCCTCAAACTTACTGAGCCGGTTCTGTCCAATTATGGTGTTATACACCAAGTCGACTTCAACGACCATAAATTCAAGGATCTCAGTTAGGGATGGCAATGGGGCGGATAAGGTATGGTTATACCTGTAACCGTTACCCGCCCAGCCGAACATAATGTGTACCGCTCCCCGCCTCTGCCTCATTATTTTGTTATCTGCCCACTCCCCACCCCACATCCGCCATGGATTAACTGTTGGGTTAGCGGTTAACCAACGGCTTACAATTTTGAATTTTTTTAAAATTAGTAAAATATCTATATTTAAATATATCAAAAGAATCTTAAAACAACAATATAAAATTAAAACAATTCTTCAAAACTCATACAGATTATTTGCCAATATAATCATACGAAAATAAGATAAAAATAAATTAACAATATAAGTGTTTCACGTAATTCAATATAGTTAGAGTTTAAACAAAATGTTCAAAACTCATACAGATTATTTGCCCTAAAACCCATAAACTTGTATTGCTTATATATCATCCGATTATATTGATTGCTCAAAATACAAAAACCGAAAACATTATGGTAAGATGAATTTGAATTAATTTTGATGTAAACACCAAAAAATCAAAAATTAAAGTAATAGGAAACGGAAAACCTGAAAATAAGATGTACATAAAAAAAATTCGAACATTGAAGAAGATGGGCAAAAGAATAGACAATAATTGTATTGAAATCGATAAGAGATAGATTAAAAAACCAAAAACACCTAGAAAATATGAAAAATGAAATTGTGAGTTGAATTGGTAATACGTAAGTATCCTAATAAGAGTTGTATAATTAAGGCAACAATTTTAAAAAAATTAAATATATTTAATAAATATAACTTAGCGGATACAATTATTTAAATAGATAACCTAACGGGTAGCGGGGCAGTTATGTATCAAATCACTACCCGCCCTGTTTAAGACGGATATGTGATTTTCCTCTTAGCCCCATTTCCACTACTCGTTTAATTATCCCATAACTCTTTAAAATGTGCGGGTATCCGCCGGGTAGCGGGGCAGATAATCCAAATTGCCATCTCTAATCTCAGTCCGATCCTTGAGCTGATGTCCCAAATTCAGTGGAATAAGATCTTCACACATCGAATGATACTCCTCTGATTGAATGCCCAGAGGGTAATATTTGCAATAGTGAGATCATGGCCCGGAGCACTCAGTATTTCAAGCATTTCACGCTTTTTAAGGTTGCACGAAGCACCGGTATCCACCAAGATCCTATTTACCCGATGGCCATAAATAATTTCAGTGATGATAAGAGGGTCATCACATGGATCAGTAACCCATTCCCGATCAGCAACGGTGAAGGTAACAGTGTCCTAGTAATATGAGGACTGCTCAGTAGCATCATATTTCACCAATGCAACGTATTCATGGTCAACTTCACACATCCCGCGCGCAGCTCTTTTTCGGTCCTAGACTGATTCATCAATTCTTATTCCACCGGAGATAACATAAATTTCTCCACCAACCTCACGTTCTTTGGGAACCTCCTAATTTTGTGGAGGTTTAGTATCCATTTCAATTGGTGGAGGAGGAGGATTGTCATGTCTTCCACCTTAGTTCTGGGGGGCTCTTCCGCTCGACCCTGAATTTGCCGTCTTCTACCCTGCCCACGGTTCTCTCGACCATACGGGCCTCTTTCATATTCTGGTGGAGGAGACCTTCGGTCCTCCGCTCGCTCATAATAATTTCGGGGATGTCCCCGATTGGCCTTGCCCCACGGCCTATAACAGTTGTCACTGATAGTCTTGTAAGTTTTGACACAGTGTGTGAGAAGAGCAATGGAATAGAGAAACAGAGGCGGTATTCATTCATTAGAAAACATAGGGTTCACAAGTGTTTTATAGTCCTATTTTCTTGTACGGATATTTAAAGGATACAAAATATATCAAAAGCGTGTGTGCGCTCTTAGTCAAAATAAAGGGCTGCGTTTGACTGATGAATTACTCTTCGTTCATAAAAGCTTCATCCTTCAGCGCCATTGGATCCTCAGGTTTTCCAGCTTCTGTGTCGTCCTCAACACTCCCCCCGGCGACAGACGGTGGAAATTCCTGAAAATTGTTCAAAGGTATGATACCTATTTTAGTTCTCAAATTTTCAAAAGCATTTTTTCCAAGCCCTTTCGTGAATACATCTGCGAGTTGATTTCCTGAGCAAACATATTCCAGCTTGATGTTTCCTTCCTTGATTGATTCTCTAAGAGCATGAAATTTAATTTTTATGTGCTTTGCCTTTCCAAAATGAGTTGGATCTTTTCCAATTGCGATCGCTACTTGGTTGTCTAGTAACAGTAGTGTGGGATCATTTTGTTTAAAACCAATATCATTTAGAACTTGCCTTAGCCATGCACTTTGATTTGAAGCGAAAGCCGCAGATATGTATTCCGCTTCGGCGGTGGATTGAGCGACTACTTCTTGCTTCTTTGTGCACCATGAGAAAGGACATTTATTTAGGTAGAAAATGTAGCCTGAAGTGCTCTAAGCATCGTCAGAATTTCCATAGTCACTGTCCGCATAACCAATTAGTTTGAGTGAGGTTCTATCGTGGGCAAATGGTAGATAGAGTCCATAGTCCTTTGTGCCTTTTAAGTAGCGAAGAACTCTCTTTCTGAGTTGCCAATGTGACATTTTAGGTTGGTGCATATAGCGGGAGAGTAGATTCACTATAAAATTGATGTCCGGTCTTGTATTTGACAAATACAAGAGACTTCCAATCAACCCTCTATACATACTTGCATCTGTGTCTTTATCATTTTCAGAAACAGTCACTTGAACATTTTTATCTACTGGATTCCTCACTGGATTCGCATCCTTCATTCCAAATTTATCAAGGATTTCCATAATGTAATTCTGTTGTGAAATCCAAATCCCTACTTCATGCTTCTGTAACACTTGAATCCCCAAAAAATATGTCATTTCACCTAGATCGGTCATCTCATATGAATCACACATGGACCTTTTGAAATCAGTTATAAGATTTTCTTCACTTGCAGTAATAAGCAGGTCATCTACATAGAGTGAAACAATGATCGTTTTTGTACCTTCCAAGTGTTTTACGAACACTGAGTGATCAGCCATGGACCTTTTGAAACCAAGGTTTGTTAAGGTAGCATTTATATTTTCATTCCATGCTCTCGGTGCTTGTTTGAGTCCATATAAAGCCTTTTTTAACTTGTATACTTTTGTCTCACATCCAGGGATTTCAAAACCTTCTGGCTGATCAATATAGACCTCTTCCTCAAGGTTTCCATGAAGGAAGGCTGTTTTTACGTCTATGTGATGGACCCTCCATCCTCGATTTGCTGCTATGGAAAGTATTAGCTTTATGGAATCAAGCCTAGCAACAGGTGCAAACACTTCGTTGTAATTTATTCCTTTAATTTGCGAATACCCTTTAGCTACAAGTCTTGCCTTGTGCTTGTTTATGATGCCATCGGAATTAATCTTCGTCTTGAAAATCCATTTTACTCCAACAATATTCTTCCCAAAAGGCCTGTCCACCATTTCCCAAGTGTTATTTTTTTCTATAGACTTTAGTTCATCCTCCATGGCACTGATCCATTGCTTGTGTTTTGAGGCTTCAGAAAACGATTTAGGGTCTGTTACTCCAAAACATACATCATCAACGAAATTGTGAATTGCTGAAGTCTTTGCATAAATATCATAAAGTTTCATCATTTTTTTGGATTGTTTGTCTTCTAACTCATCTTCGGAATTTTCTTCAGGGGTTGAATGAGAGTCCTCATGATCTGAAATATCACATGCAAGATTTTGCTGATGTTCTTGAGTGTGAATAGAGTCATAAATGCTTCCGGTTGCTTGAATATTTTCAGCCTCAATATTTTCTGTGCTTCCATTTGATTCAGAAAATTCACTGATTTCTTGTGCATTTCCAGGGATGTTTTCATTCTGAGGTACCTCACCAAGTGGTTGATTCTGATCACCTTCATGAGATTCATTACCAATAATCCGTCGGGAGTCAATCCTATCCTCATCAGAGATCCGCTGCTCCGCATTACCTGTACAACAACAAGAAGATATTTTAATTTCATGTGTTTTCCAATTCCATTCTTTCCCTTCTTCAAATACAACATCTCTACTGATGCAAATAGACTTGGTTTCAGGAAATATTATTCGATAGCCTTTAACTCCTGTGCAGTATCCAATAAAGACAACAGGTTTGCTTTTCTCATCCAATTTACTCCTGTTTGCTTCAGGTATCAAAACATGACACACACTTCCAAAAATCCTAAGATGTTTGACAGATGGTTTAGTTTCATGCCAAAGCTCAAAGGCAGTTTTACCACTCAGTGACCTTGAAGGTAATAGGTTCAATAGATAAACTGCTGTAGATGAAGCTTCAGCCCAACTTTCTTTGGGTAGACCTTTTTCATAAACAAGACATCTCACCATTTCAACTATTGTTCGATTCTTTCGCTCACTTACACCATTTTACTCCGGTGTATACGGTGTTGTGTATTGATGAATAACACCTTCGGACTTACAGAAACTGTCCAAAACATTTGAGACAAATTCACCACCGTTATCCGATCTAAGATGTTTTATCTTTTTTCCATTTTGGCATTCAACCATTGCTTTAAAGTTTCTGAAAATATTAAATGTTTCTGACTTGTTTTTCAGAAAGAAGATCCAGCAAAACCTGCTAAAATCATCTATAAAGGTGATGAAATATTTGCTCCCACTCCAAGATTGTTCCTTGAAAGGTCCACACAAATCTGTATGTACAATGTCTAATTTATTTAGTGATCGATGATTGATGGTAGGAAAAGGGATCCTACTTTGTTTTCCCTTTTTGCAGACCGAACAAGTATCGCTTATCATATGAAAGTTCGGAAAATCTAAAGTCATACCGTTCTTTTGTAGTAGTTTGAGGTTCTTGATCCCATAGTGGTCGAATCTCTTGTGCCATTTTTGTGTTTCTTCCATCATAGAAAAATTGACTTCTTGATATGCAGATTTTAGAGCAAATAAGTTGTTATCCATCATCTCAGATGTGATATAAGAGTTTGACATTGGTTTTTGAATTTTGCAGGAGAGGCCATCAAAGACTAGCTTGAAGTTTTGTCTCAACATCTGTCCAAGACTAAGCAAGTTTTGCTTCAGGTTTGGAACAAACAAAACATCTTTTATCAGTAAGGGCCCTTGATCTCCTTTTAGGACAACTGATCCAATTCCTTGAACGACATGTCCAGTGGCCGACTTTACTAATTTTCTTTCTGATGGTGCAAGTGTCTTAAATAGATTTTTATCTTTGCACATGTGTTTCGAGCAACCGCTGTCAAGAATCCAATCCGAGCATGAGTCAAAATATGTAAGTAAGCTGACTTCGAAATCACACATGTCCCCAAAAAATGAGACTTCTACTGCATTTGCTTGTTCTCTGGCATTTTTCTTTGTAGGGCACACTTTCTCAACATGGCCCAGATTTCCACAATACGAGTAACGAACGTCTGGTCTCCACCAGCAGGTTTCAGATTTATGGTTGGTTTTGGCACAATAAAGGCATGCTCCATTTGCTTCTCGTTTTTCCTTCCAATTTGTGTTTGGCTGCTGATTTATAGGTACTTGATAATGGGATGAAGAGGCTTTGTTTCTGTTGATAGTCATGGCTGCAGCTTCGAAGGGTTCATGACTTATCAAGGCAATTTCATTCTTTGGTGTGATATCTTCAATCTCAGGAGGCCGAATAGACATTAGTTTTTCTGAGGATTGTAAACTGCTGATGAACTCCATGAAGGTAATTTGTTCTTTCTTTATGCCAACTAGTTTCTTCAATTTTTCACACTCTGCTATCGCCGATAGTTTGGCTTCAAACTTATTAGGCAGGCTCATGGTAGCCTTTTCGATTATCTTTTCATCTGATAGATCCCCTCCAAGTGCTCTTATTTCATTCACCATCTTAATTGTTCTGTCGTAGTAGTCTTGGAGAGATTCTTTGTTGCTTATGCGGTTTGTTTCGAAGTCAGTCATCTTGTTTCGAATGTGTATCTTTCTTATCTGATCTCCTCCTTCGTAGAGTTCTTTTAGCTGGTCCCAAATTTCTTTTAGAGTGGTGCAGCTAGCTATTTTGTCGAACATAGTGTCGGTCATAGCATCGTGTAGTATGGTCATTGCTTTGTACTTGAGTATGTCATATTCTGCTTGTTGTTTCTTCTCTGCTTCGGTTGGAGGATCTAACATAGTACATGTTGTTTCACTTATGATTACTTGCCACAAACCTTTTGACTTGAGGATGGTGGTAAGCTTTATTGCCCATGTGAAGTAGTTTGTGCCTTCCAGCAGTGGTGGTGCTTGAGCCACTCTACTGTTCGCCATTTTGTTGTTTTTTTACAGTTTGCAGGTTCCAGGGAAGAATGAGGATACCTTAGTCGGAAGCTCCGATACCATGATAGTCTTGTAAGTTTTGACACAGTGTGTGAGAAGAGCAATGGAACAGAGAAACAGAGGCGGCATTCATTCATTAGAAAACATAGGGTTCACAAGTGTTTTATAGTCCTATTTTCTTGTACGGATATTTAAAGGATACAAAATATATCAAAAGCGTGTGTGCGCTCTTAGTCAAAATAAAGGGCTGCGTTTGACTGATGAATTACTCTTCGTTCATAAAAGCTTCAGTTTTCAGCACCATTGGATCCTCAGGTTTTCCAGCTTCTGTGTCGTCCTCAACAGTCACCTTGGCGGCCCCTTAGGGAAGATTCAGCACGCTTGTCCTTCTGATCATCCTGATCAGTCTCATCCTTCGTCATCGCTGCTGCTGTCTCGTGCAGCAGCGGGCATTTGAGGATCGGGTGTTCATTGTTATGATGCAATTCGCAATACACCCATTCTCTTCCCTCTTTGGGTGATAATTTTTCTCAGTCACAGCCCTACTTCTCGGGGCTGTCTCTTAGGGTATGCAACCATATGATCACCTACGGGTTAAGAATTCCCAAAAGGCTTCGTGAAGTTTGGTCCCAATGCTTCATCCACCTTAATACTTATTGATCTTTTGTAGAAGCTTTCCCAATGTGGATGAGGACTCTTTACCAGACTAGCTGAAAGGCCGCACGGTCCTAAGACCTGATGTAGAATATCGATCTTATCTCTGATCTCCAATTTAATGCCCCGGGCTGTTTTGTTGAACTTCTCCATGAAGGACTGGAGACTCATTTTTGCTGGAACATATTTTAGCTGATATAGTTTATGTCTGCTTCGAGACGGTCTTATGTTTGGTGCGAACTGCTCTGAGAAAGCCACAATAAACCCCCATACGACTATATGGATTAGGTTGGCAATTTTTTGAACCACGTTCGGGCGTCTCCATGTAAACCTACCGCGAATATGCGGCACTTCAACGAATATGAGGCCCGAACCGGCGACGAGATCAATGAGATCCCCATCACCCTTGAAGGTTGGAAACCCGTCAGGGTTGTGATAGTGCCGATCTACGACTGTTGTCTAGATCTCTTCAGAAAAAATGGACCATCAAATCTCTCAAGACAGCAGAAACGCTGCGAGACTGCTAGGATGACGTGTGGGCAACATGACAAATTTTAGGTTAGAATTACGACCATAAGTCTTTTAATACAAAATTAATTTTTTCATTCCGACGGGGACTTTAAAACTATTCTGCACAAATATTATATTTTTTTTGAATTAAACAATGTTGATGAAGCCCTCGGATCCCGGTACCCTGATCCAAGTTTGCCCCAAACCTTGCAGGGCTGACCCAAATGACGGAAGACGAACTTGAAGGCCCCAAATCCAATTTCGAGTAAATGATTGGCCCGACATGGATAGCTGGATCCGAGAGCCCATTTGGCCCAAAAGCCTATACTCATTGATCGGGAACCGAAGGCCAATAATGCGTTTGGCCCATTGCTTCGGGAACCGATCCGATGGATCGGTCCATACGGTTACAACCCACGTGTCTTATGCTCCAGGCTTAACCATGACTTCCACGCTTCTGTCCTGATCACGCAGACTGCGCTTCGGTCATATCCACTTTTTCCAGCATGTGAAAACAACCTCCAACAACCGTGTCAGAGGCGATTGCAATGCTTGAATTACACGCGATTTCAACTCTATAAATAGGAGGTTTGACGACGGAATTAATGGGACCTTTTGGATGCGAAAAGATAGGTTGTTACTCTGCCAATATCCTTAGCGCTTTCTTTATTTACCTTGTTATTTTCTTAAGCCGTCTCGTTTTGTAATGAACACTTTCATTAAGGAATCGACTAAGAGTATTTCGAGCTCTTAGCAAAGTGGTTTTTTCCCATTTTTCAGGGGTTTTCCATTCTAAATCTGCTGTGTTTATTTCCTCTTTGATTCATAATCGTTTCCTCAATTTCAAATAAATTAAAATCGAGTTCGTTTTGCAACGAATCAAACGACTATTGATACCCTAGGTTCTTTGACCACAACAAATGTTAAAGCAACGTTAACTTTCACATAAATGCTAATTATCCATTCGAATATTTTAAATTTATACTATTTTACGTGAATCCTAAACATTTAAATTTGACAATTACGAATAGTGTATATTTAAATTATTGTATTCACCCCGTATATTCTAAAAAATAATCATTTGTATTTTATTTAAATAATACCAAGTTGGACGGAGCAAACTCGATTTATTTTTATTTATTTCAATTAAATTAAATAAGATTATTTATTTCCCCCTAAATCCATTTATTTAGGGATCAGATCTGGCCAAGTCAAACATTACACTAAAATCCCGGATCTGTTTACTTTCAGAAAAATGGTATTATCCATTCGAGTATTTAATTTAATCATAAATAATCAAATCCGTTTAAACACGGTCTATAAATATCCGACTCCACAGGCCAAAGTCAAGGCATGCATGCTTCTCTGATGTTCCCCACTGCTCACACGAGAGTTCAATCATAAATCGTATTTTGTACATCTAAGCCGGCAATGTCAACAACTTCATCTCCGAACCGTGAAGCTCCTCTCCCTATTCACAACGCCGCTACTCCCGTCGTACGCCGTACGCCGTGGTGGCGTCGAATAAAATGGATTGGTGCGAAGCCACTCCCACTACTCTTCTGTATTGTTTTAGGTGTTATAATCCGTTTCGCGATTCCAAAACCTCACGCTTTAACCCCAGAAGCGTGGTCCCTTCTTGCCATCTTTATCGTCACCATTTCGGGTCTAATTGTCAGTCCTTTACCCGTCGGCGCGTGGGCGATGACATGTCTGACGTTCACCATCGCCTCCAAGACACTCAAGTTTAAAGAAGCGTTTTCTGCGTATACCATTGAGACTATTTGGTTGGTCGTTGCTACTTTCTTTTTCTCTAAAGGATTTGTTAAGACGGGATTGGGAGATAGAATCGCAATGTTGTTTGTTCGTGTTCTTGGGAAAAGCACATTGGGTTTGGCTTACGGATTGGTTTTTGGTGAGCTCATAATTTCACCGGGAATGCCGAGTTCTGCGGCCAGGGCCGGTGGGATTTTTTTACCGATTATTAAGTCTTTAGCTTTGGGTGCTAAAAGCAATCCAAAAGACCCATCATCAAGGAAACTTGGAGCATTTCTGATGCAATGCCAGGTTCAGGTAATCAATCTTTCATTTCGATGGATTCTAATTAAATGCAAACTGTGTTATCTAATTTCATTAACCTTGAATCAGACAAACAACAGCACAAGCGCCATATTCTTAACCGGAGCTGCACAAAACATGCTATGTGCCAAGTTGGCTGAAAGCCTTGGTGTCAAATTTCACAATAGATGGATAACTTGGACAAAAGTCTCCTGCGTTCCTGCTATTGTCACCTTTCTCCTAACTCCAGCAATAGTCTATAAGCTTTATCCACCTGAGATCAAGTCAACTCCAGATGCACCTGCTATGGCGAAACAGCGGTTAAAAGAGATGGGATCGATTAAAAAGGAGGAATGGATAATGATAGCTACATTGCTTCTAACTATTGGTCTATGGATTTCAGGGTACACACACAAACACCTAACACAAATCATTGATTTTTACCTTATATCTTATATTCATCTGCTTTTTGTTGTTCAGAGAAGCCTTACACATGGCTAGTGCAGTTGCAGCCTTAATCGGTTTATCTCTATTACTTCTACTTGGAGTTCTAACTTGGGAAGATTGTTTAAATGAGAAATCAGCATGGGACACATTAGCTTGGTTCACAGTTATTGTAGGAATGGCAACACAATTAACGAATCTCGGAGTTGTATCGTGGATATCCGGTGGGGTTGCTAACTTCCTCCAGTCTCTATCCCTTAATCAGATAAAATCATTCGCTATTCTTCAAGCTTCCTACTTCTTCATGCATTACTTATTTGCAAGCCAAACTGCACATGTTGGAGCTCTTTATTCAGCTTTTCTAGGGATGCATTTAGCTTCAAATATTCCTCCATTGTTATCTGCTTTAGCTTTGGCTTATAACACTAATCTGTTTGGCGCAATAACTCATTACAGCAGTGGTCAAGCTGCATTGTACTATGCAGGTATGATTATTATGATAAATGAATCATTTGATACACAACGTCACTTTTGACTCGTTTTTGTAATGTGCAGCGGGGTACGTATCCCTTCATCATGTGTTCATGTTGGGTATAATAATGGCTGCAATTAACTTTTCGGTATTTGGAGTTGTTGCTGTTGGTTGGTGGAAGCTTCTAGGACTTTATTGAGAGATCAACATAATCTTATTGAGCATCTTGTTTTTTTACACTTTCATTTTTGATTCACTAGTATTTTTTTTCAATAATTTACCAATTTTTAGTTGTGGTTAATACTTTTGAAAAACTGAAAATGATAATCCTTAATCAAACCTTCAAACTTTTCTGCACTGAGAGAATTGAATAAGATTCCATATTGTTGTGTGTCTACTAAGATGATTTAAGGAATGCCTTGATGTGTCTGTAAACTTGCTTCTTCTTCTCCATATTGATAGCGTGCCCTGCATTCTTAAACACTACAAGCTTTGCCTTGTTCTCCAAATGCCTGCAAATGGTGCAGCAATTCTGAACACATCCTGGTTGGTATTTAGTTGATTTCACATACCTTACAAGACGATGAGCCAATTCTAGAGGGAAAATCCGGTCATTATCTCCCCATAGAACAAGCGTAGGCTACAAATAAAATTACAAGTATAAATCCTTGTACAGTTTGATCAGAATTCATAACACCTGACTGATCTTTGGGAGCTCAGAGAGGCTTCTGTTCTTGTACAATGCGTAGATCAATTCTTTTCTTTGTTCAAAATGATCACAACACATCACCTGTAGATGAAATCAGATATCTTTCATTCATTCATTGAAGCATTAACAAACAATCAATCTCCTTACTGCAATGAAATCAGAAAGAAAGCAAGTGGGAACATTCTTGATCGGCTTATAAAACGAAAACTTCAAAAGTTGCCTCAGTTTCTGAGGCGTACGAGCCAAAAGAATGTCAATTCCTTCATCCAAATTCTTCACTAGGAATAACCCTTGTTCCATATCCCTCTCCTCAACACAAACTCCGGCGCAAACGATCACCACCATCTCCACCGCGTCGGGAAATTGTGCAGCCATACTGTAAGCTACAAACCCACCGTAGCTTAACCCCACAACACTCATTTTTTTTACACCCAAAGCCTCCATAGTCCTCATCAAACACTGGGCTTGGAAAGATTCACTTCTTTCGGGTCTAGTTGTATGTGATTTTCCAAAAAACAATAAATCTGGAACATAAAGGTTGAACCTTCGGGAAAACGGAGAAATAAAGTAGTTCCATTGCCACATTGCGTTAGCGCCAATCCCATGGACAAGAACCAAAGTGGACTTGTTTGGATTGTGGGTTTTCGGTCCCCAACAGTGGATTTTCGTGCCGTCACCGATATCAGTTATGATGGATTTCAGACCAGAAGTTGAAAAGGAGTATCGGTGGATACGATCCCGCGATGCCGTGAAACTGAAACACTTGCCCATTTGGAAGTGGACTTGAATCGAAGATCTGAAAACCAAAACTTTGTAGTCCACAGTTTACTCATGCAATCATTTGTTTTGTTCTTGATGACGACACGACAGGACTAACCTTTACGTCCACAAAAAATAGTAAATGGAAGAAAAGTGGGATTTCGATTCTTTTACTGGATGTTAACCAAACTACGTGGTCGATTGTTTTATCCACAATATATTAATTATAACTTAAATGTAATGTGTTTACAATTTCAAAATAAAATAAATACACTTAATTATTTAGGATGATACAAGTTTTTATTTTAGATACTTTGGCTTGGGTTTCTCAAATGTGGGTAAAAAAAATTTTAAAAATTTAACCAATTATATTTGACAAAAACTAACAACTTTTGTCAGTTTTCCCAAAAACAATTGGTCAAATTTAATATATCTTAATAAATTTTTATATAATTTTTAGTTTATATTATATTTCACATTCTACTTATTATTAGTGTAAATAGTGTGATTGTTTCTAATTTCATAATAAACATATTCATGTTATATAACGCATTATTACGTTAGGTTATTTGTAATTTTGTCCGCGCCAAAAATCATTTCCGTCGTATAAATATCTCTAACATCATCATTCTCTCACATCCACATTATATTATCTTTCAACTTCTACAAATTCTCATTCATCCACATCATTTTTTATTTTTCTTTCATCCACATTATCTATCTCTCTAAATTTAATTTTATCTTTTTATCTAATCAATTTTATCTATATATTATTCAATTTCTCATTAAATATTACATTTAATTTAATACTTTTAACTATTTCGTTTGAATTTGAGTTTCTTTTTTATAATTTCATATTCCAAATTGTTATCTTTTTTCGAAATATCCAATCCGAAACAAGTTACGAATTTAAATGATTAAATTAATCTAATATACGTCATTTTTAACATTATTATATTTTTTAATTATAATATTGTAAATAATATATAATATTTAATAGATTATATCAATTATATAATTAAATATAAATAATAAAACAAAAAATAAAAAATCATTTCCGACAAGGGACGCCCAACCCCTTGTCCGCCCAAAGTATTTCCGCCCTATCAAATCAACGCCCATGAAACCATGGGCGCTGATGTGGCGGAAACTCAGGCGGACAAAACCATATTTCCATACGGTTTTGTCCACCTTTAAAGTAAGTCTTATTGACATAAGTCGGATATCTAATTAAATAAACGTATAAAAAATTATTAAACTTTTGTAGTATCTTTTACAAACTCAATATATATAATGCATATCATACTAAATTTATATCAGAATCAATCTACTTTGTCATTCTCACATTTCTTGGTGTGTTATTTTATTTGTATTTTCGTCACATTATGTCAATGAAATAATAATATGTTATATAATATAAATACATTTATTCCCAAATTATATTCATCTACATTATTTACACTCGTATAAAATACGATAAATCATGAGTTGAAGATGAAAATATGATATAAATAAAAATTACATTAAAAAATTATTAAATAATATTAAATTTGACCAATCACATTTGCCAAAATCGATTTATATTATCCTAAAATTCAAGCTCATTGAATTATATTTATCTTTTATTTTTCTCCTCCATCTTCTTTGGCATAGGGTTAAATTGTTACTTATATCAATATTATGATCTATATAATATTATATATTAAATTTTATTATATCATTTGATGGATCATAAAAGTTATATTACAATATTGAACCTTCGGGAAAATGGAGAAATGAAGTAGTTCATTGCCACATTGCGTTAGTGCTACATCTTTTCGCAATGTCCTTAAGACATGTCTTAGGATGACAACAAAATGGGTTACACCGACCCAAAATTACTATGAGGTACATCCTTTTATATAGTCAAATTCCAAGTATTATTTATATTTTAAAGATACAATAGGAGCTATCGATGGAAGCCACATTGTGGCTTCAATACCAGAGCGTGACCAAGTTAGTTTCATAGGAAGAAAGGGCGAACCAACACAAAATGTTATAGATGTTTGTGACTTTAACATACATTTTATTTTGTAATGGCTGGATCTGAAGGAATTACACATGACAGTATGATACTTTCCCGATGTCTTGAAGATGATGTATATCATTTTCCTAAACCTCCCGAATGTATGTGATTAATGCATAACTTCGCATAGATATAGAATTCTTATTCATTTTGTTTGTTTTACAGGAAAATATTATTTAGTTGATGCGGGGTTCGCCAATACTATGGGTTATTTAGCTCCCTATCGCGGGGAGCTTTACCACATGTCTGATTTTCGTCATGCTCCAAGATATAATAGTCGAAATGAATTATTTAATCACAATCATTCATCTCTTCGGATGGTTATTGAAAGGTATTTCGGTGTATGGAAGAAACATTTTCATATTCTGGATGATATGCCACACAACCTGAAATTCAAACATCAGATATCTTTAATTCCTGCAACCATGATCATATATAATTTCATTCGCCATGTAGATGCTTGAGATGATGGATCTAGCTTGGATTAATCCGATAAAAATAAGAGTGATAGAATTGATCGAACTAGTGAAGGATCTGAAGAACCAGAAAATTATCATTATGATGTTATTATGGAGATGACAAGAGATAACATTTGTGAAACATTATGAAGAGCACATCGTGGTGGAGTCGGACAATCTGGAAGACGTGGCTTATAAATTTATGTTGTGTCCTTTATTGTTTGTATTTTTTTGTATTTGGAATATTTCAAATTTAGTTATTTTGAATCTAATCTTATTCATAAGCAAAAGGGTAATAAGGTTATTTATTACTTAAAATGCATTTTACATCTAACTTTTTACAGAACATCATTCTCATTCTGCGATTCAATTTATAAATTACAGAACATTGAATGCATTTTTTATCTGTAATCACATTATGAAAATACATTCTCAATGCATTCTAAATCTCAAAACACATGCATAACATACCCTTAGTATATATTTAGTGGAACACAATTTTAATTATAATTTAAATATAATGGATTTACAATTTCTATATAAAATAAATATACCTAATTATATTGGAGGATGCAAGCTTTGAGCTAACACAATGGTCTAGGTGGAAGTTACCCTTCAAGCTCATTGAATTATAATTATCTTTTACTTTTTTAGGAATGGAGGTCAGGTGATAGTCGAAGGGTTCGATGATGAAAGACCGGCCGGGGGAAACGTAACATGAAGCGGTGATGTTGATCGACTTGATGGATCTCGGATCTATTAAGGAAATCAATCGAACGATTGTGATGAGTCTATTTGATAGAGGTCGGATTAGACTTGGATCAGGATTCGAGGGGAAATATCTTTCCTTAATTGATGCATTAAATATATGGAATAAGATATTGATATATATCTTCTTGGTTGCATATATGGAAGAAGATACTGTGATATATCTTGTTGATTATATATATGGAAGAAGATATGAAAATATATTCTATTGGCGATATATATGGAAGAAGATATGAAAATATATTCTATTGGCGATATATATGGAAGAAGATATGCAAATATATCTTGTTATATATATATGGAAGATGCGGTCAAAGATATGGAAATATAATATTGTAGAATATTCGGTAAAATATTTCCTAGATTAGATCATAGTTAGACTCTATAAATAGAGGCCTCATGAAGACAATTGTAATCAATCAATTCTATTCTTCTTGTGATAGTGAGTTCACGGCCAATGTTTATCGGTACTGTGGTTTTTCCGGTTTTGGGTTTCCACGGTAAATCTTATGTCTTTTACCTTTTCTTCATTTACATTCGGCTCTCATCGCATTAATTCCATCCGACCCCGAATAACGAGAAACCCTGGATAATAGGAATTCTTTTCTTCTCTAGGAATGAGGGAATTTTCCCAACAACTTTCTCCTCCATCTTCTTTTGCATAAGTTTCAATTACTCAATTTCAAGAATCGCCGACGCGTTCCATGTCGACAATGAATACCCAGTTTCAAGCCTGGCTATCTCCAGACCAAAGGGATGCCCGTACAACTCTATCAGACACACCTCTAACAGGATTGTCAAAGGTTGTTGTCACATGTTGAGAAATGTGGATGGCCCGAAGCATAGTCTATGCAACCTGGACTGATCGGTCCCGATGAGGAAGAGAACGCATGACTCTATCGATTTGTCTTGATCAATAACAACGGGTCTTAGGGCCCGACTGTTCTCGTCGGGCCATCCATTCACGCGAGCTGGACCTGGGCCTCCAAGTTCGGATTATATCACCTGTGCTAGCCTGGCTAAGCTTGGGCCTAACCAGGTTCGGGGTATCGGGTTTCGAAGGCCTCATCGGTTACGATTTTAGGTCGTAACGGGGAAGAAAAATTATTAATTTTAGTGAGGTAGAAATGAGGGGAGAGTTAGATTGAAGAAATGGGGAAGAAGCCGTGAGGTGATGGAGAAAAGATAGAGAGAAGGGAGAGGAATTAAGGTTAGAGATATAGTTGGAAAATGATATTTTTTTCGATATGGATAACGTAATACAACCAGGGTCTTATGCCGTATTAATGTGTTAGGCCCTTACAACGATAGCCTAATACTACAAAAGCCATAAATTATTTATCCGAGAATCGAGATCGTGACATTTCCTGCTCCTAAAAAGCGATCGTTGACCCCAACGATCATCTACCACAATAGAACCTTCCAAATGGAGAATATTATTTTTTTCTTTATCCACTCCATAAGTCACCCACCAAAAAGAATCACAGAGGCTTCTCTTGCTCCAAAACAACTAGAGCCCAAAAACAAAAAACCACGAAGAAAAACAATGAGCATTGTGCTTCTCAAAATATACGTGACACATTAAAAACAACGAAAGTTCTAAAAACATAACTGAAAGAATAACTAAAATCCTAACACTGTCGGCCAAAACGCCAAAAACAGTAGCAAAAATACTATATCTAGGATTTTCGGACTATGAAAAAGAAAATGAACGTCAAACTTAAACCCGTTGTAGGTTTGGATTGTGCTCGGATATAACATATAAAAGGGAGGACACCACACCGTAAAAGACTTGAACAAGTCATTTGCTATGGTCCACATTTCTTATAAACCAATCCGCCCCACTTTCATTTTTCGATGTGGGACAATTCACACTATTTCAGTAGTAACGAGGATAAAAATATTAATATTAGGGGGGTTGAAATCGGGGGAGATATATATTGAAGAAATGATGGAAGACTGCCCTAAGGTGAGGGGGAAAGATGGAGAGAGGGGAGAGGAATTAGGGTTAGAAGGATAAGTTGGTTTGATATTTGATTCGATATGGATAATGCAATACAACCAAAGTCTTACACCCGTATTATAGGGTTCAACCCATACAACGATATCCTAGTACTACAAAAGACAAAAAGTACTCATCCGAGAATCGAGATCGTGACATTACCTGCTCCTAAACCACGATAGAACCCTCAAAATGGAGAATATGATTCTTTCCTTTCTGCACTCCATAAGCCACCCACCAAAAAGAATCACCAAGGCTGTTCCAAAACAACTAAAGTCGAAAAGAAAAAAACATGAAGAAAAACAGGAGCATTAGGCTTCTCAAAATATATGTGACACATTAAAAGCAACAAGTGTTCTAAAACACAACTGAAACATTAACTAAAATCCTAACACCATTGGTTAAAACATCAAAAACAATTGCGAAAATGCAAGATCTGAGATATTCGGATCATGAAAAAGAAAATGAACGCCAAACTTAAACGCGTAGTAGGTTTGGGATTGAACCGGGGAGCTTCGCATCAGTAAGAAGTTTTGAATCTTCGGTTGATAAAAACCCGACTTGAGTTTTCCGTCCTTAATATACGATGGCTCCGATACAATTTGTTATGCTTTTATGTCATAACGGGGATGGAAATATTAATATTAGGAAAGTAGAAATGGGGGGAGAGTCATATTGAAGAAATGATGGAGGAAGCGGTGAGGTGAGGTGTAAAAGATGGAGAGAAGGGTCAAGGGAAAGGAATTATGGTTAGAGAGATAAGTTGAATTTGATATTTTATTCGATATGGATAATGTAAGACAACCCGGGTCTTATACCCGTATTAATGGGTTCGGCCCTTACAACGATAGCTCAATACTACAAAAGTAAAAAATTATCTATCCGAGAATCGGGATCATGACATTACTTGCTTTTAAAAAACGATCGTTGACCCTAGCAATCATCTACCACGATAGAACCCTTCAAACGGAGAATATGATTTTTTCTTTCTTCACTCCATAAGCCACCCACTAAAAAGAATCATAGAGGTTGCTCTTGCTCCAAAACAACTAGAGTCCAAAAGAAAAAAACCAGGAAGAAAAACAACGAGCATTTTGCTGCTCAAAATATCCATGACACATTAAAACCAACTAAAGTTCTAAAAAGACAACTGAAACATTAACTAAAATCCAAACACCGTTGACCAAAGCACCAAAAACATTTGCAAAAATGTAAGATTTGGGATCTTTGGATCATGAAAAAGAAATGAACGTCAAACTTAAACCCGTAGTTGGTTTGGGATTGGACCGGGGAGCTTCGCATCGGTAAAAAGTTTCATATATTCGGTTGATAAAAACCCGACTTGGGTTTTCCGTCCTTAAGATACGATGGCTACAATATCATTTGTTACGTTTTTAGGTCGTAACGGGGAAGAAAATATTAATATTAGAGAGGTAGAAATGGCCGGAGAGTTAGATTGAAGAAATGTTGGAAGAAGGCATGACTTGAGGGGGAAAATATAGAATGGAGAGGAATTAGAGTTAGATAGATAAGTTTGAAAATAATATCCCATCAATATAGATATTGTAATACAACTCGGGTCGGGTCTTATACCTGAATTAATGAGTTAGGTCCTTACAAGGATAGGGAATACTACAAAAGCTATAAATTATCTATCCGAGATTTGAGATGGTGACATTTTCCCCAAACAATGCATTTTCCCAAATGTAATGGGAAGCAGATGCGACAACATCAACTACAAAATGAAGAAACTGCAACGGAAGTTCCAGCATTGGATTCGTTCGTCACTCAAGTGAACAATCCTGTGGCTGGTTGGCTAAGCCATAATCGATACCCTCCAGGTGGAAATGGTTACATCAAATCCCCATGGTGCTTAGAGTGATAAAATGGACACACAGAACTTTTTCTTTATTCTTCAAGGATTCTCTGAGAAACTAACGAAACCAACTAATGACTGTATATTTTATCAAGTCAATTGTATTTGTCGTCATAATAGAAAACAAAATTAATTAAGAATGGGTTTAAGTTAGCAGGATCAAATGTACTTGTTCCTTTGCCTCTCTAGTTCTTCTGCATCTTTTTCAGCAGGCGCAGCTTCCTCCTTGCTGCTCGTTATGGTATGCGTTTGATGTTGACTTCAAGTTTACGTCCACCATATCCTCCTGTTTCGTAGATGAAAGGGTTTCCATTCCGGGCAATGCAGCTGCGATTTTTCGGAACAGAGGCTGCAATCAACCAATATCATACATCAGATTGATGTTTTTACATCATAAGATTCGTGGGTTACCTTTATATTGAAACCAGCTTTAGCACTAGCTTCTATAAACATTACTCCAAATTCACGAGCCTTAAAATCCCCTTCTTCGATCGAAACTTGCCTTCGCATTTATAGAATGATTCAAGCTGGTTATGCGAAGAAATGAAGAGATCATTTTGTTACCTTTTATCCACAAGATCAGTTTTATTTCCCACTAGAACGATGATAACATCACTACCACGCTCTGTTCTTACTTCCTCAATCCACCTTGCTGTGTTTAAGAATGACTGCCGATCTGCAGGGATTACCAGATTAAAAACACAAAGAAATGGAAGATGGAGAGATATTGTATCCTCTTACTGGCAACATCGTAGACCACGACTGCCACTGATGAATCTCTGATATAACTCGGAATAAGACTCCTGAATCTCTCTTGCCCAGCAGTATCCCTGAAATATCAACAGAATTTTTTAATTATCGTTATCTATACGCTGATAACAGTAAACTAAGCAGAAAAACAACCAAAGCTGCAAGCGAATAGTCCGATCTTCCAGGTACATTGTTTTCGATAAGAAGTCTATTCCAATCGTAGCCTGGATTGAAGAAATACTGAATTAAACATTTCTAAATCAATCACCAAATGAAATTAGGAAGAAATCTAAGAATCCGAATTTGCGAATGCAGTCTAAATAACCTAATTGTGAGCGCGCAATACCTGATACGTTGTGTCGAATTTATCGTACATGAATCGGGTAATGATGCTGGTTTTTCCGACGGATTGATCGCCGAGAAACACCAGTTTGTACTTTGCTAATGGTGAAATCGCCGCCGCCATTGATTTTTAGATCTGGATCGAGAAATCTTGAGACAAGATGGCCACTGAAAATTGATGAAAATCTGGTCGCTGATCGTATTCCATGCAAATGATTTTCTAATAATTGAATATTGGATAAATTTTCATTAGTTGTTAAATTCAAATTGACATCTTTTATTTAAAAACATTAATAATTAGATATCTAATTTTATATTATTGTAATTTTTGTGATAAATTATGAATTATCCATAGTATTTTTAAATATTTTATTTATTATTTTAATTGTATAATTTGTTTCACATTGGAAATAAAAAGTGGGATATATTGGTTTATAAAAAGGAGGAAACCATACTGTAAAAAACTTGAACATTCCCTTTTAGAAGTTATATCCGAGTACATTCCACACGTTAATTAATCCGATTCTAGAAACTTAACATCCCCAATACATATTTGTTCTATTACCCTCAAATTCTGGTCGCCCCTCGAATTATTGGGTTTGTTTGAGATGGTGGTGGAAACTAAATCGCGTTAAACGAAATTTTATAGAATGTGATTTTTCAAAACATAAGACAAATCGCGTTGCGTTCAACCTTATTTTTTTGTCTTTTCTCCACCGTTGCTAATAGCATCTATAATCCCAACGAGTTTTTGTAAAAGACTAAAATGCTTTTATTAATCCTACATATTACTTGGGGTTTTCATTCTATCAAATTTATCGCATGTTGTTATATCAATCGGTATACCGATTGGTACCATCCGGTATCACGTTTTAGGCTTGGATCCCGTGTTTTCGCCCAACCCTAATAAAATAAATATAATTATTTTAAATTGTAATAAAAATATTATTATTTTAAAATTTTGGTACCGATCAATATACCGTTCTGATTAGCCTGAAAACATTGTATTTATCTCATTACGACAAAATATCTCTAATGAGAACTCTAGGACCAGACACCCTGCAACGGATGAGACCCAGTAACGATTGGGTCGATCTGTATGGTGGAAGCGAACTTGTGCAGCCCATTTATACACTTAACGAAAAGCGGCACGATGTTCCGCGAGAGGACCGAAGATAACTTTGGCGAAATAAAGCGTTTTCTGGTAACTGGCTCCGTGGTTCGGTCCAAACGGTTACAAACCCGCGCTATCCACGCTTCGGGTCTTCACACGTTTACCACTCCTCGGGCCCGATCACGCAGACCACGCCTCGGTCCCAACATCGCGCGACAACAACCTCTAACAAACCTGTCAGAGGCGGTTACAGAGCGTGATTTACACACACCACTAACTCTATAAGTATAGAGCGCGACGACACAAATAGCAAGACCTTTTGGACGCGTAAGAACAGTCTGTTACCCTGCCGGAGTTCTTATTGCTTTCTTATTCTTTGTCATTTTCATTAAACCTCTGTTGTATTCTGTATGGATTGTTTGATTAGTGAACATGCTATGAGCGTAATTCGCTCTTAGTCAAGTGGTTTTCTCCCCAAATCCTGTGGTTTCCACTATAAATCGTTGCGCCTCTTTATTATTTCTAGTTTTGATCGTCTTCCACCTCAAAAACAAATCAAAACCGAGTTCGTTGGCTGACGAATCGGGTGACTGTTGGTACCCCCTAAAAAGGGACCATAACAATCTCGTTTTCAAAGACTTTTCAAATGAAATTATTTTATCTTCTCATTTTTCATTTGTGTAAATATGTTTTTTGGTTTTTCGTGCATAATTCAAGAAGTATCGATTTTATCTGTAATTTGACATTGATGTAAAATCGATGCAATTTTGAATGTTAAGAAATATAAATTGATTAATTTGAATAAATCATATTTTTTTATCTTAAGGGTAAATATGCAATTTTACTAAAATCACGTTAATGGTATCGTTGTTTTTACAAACTAGTTTTTAAAATCATGTTATAATAAATGCAATTAACTCAATACAATTTGAATGCATTTATCCCACTACACCTCAGTATACCCTACCGCACTTTCCCACATCCGTACCAAACAAGTCCATCGTACAATACATCCAAATTCTAAACATTGGCATTTTTGTTTTATCAAATATTTCAAAACTTCATATGAATTAGGTTTCCTGAAAATAACTCCGACACATATTTTTAAAAAATAAAATAAAATAATATATATTTAAGATATGATAGGATAGGATAATTTAAAATGAAAATATATATTGATTTTAGGTTTGTATAAAGAATATAATAATTTATGAGAAACGAATAATATATAAATTATATTCCCAAAGGACAAGCAAGTAATATATTTGGTTTGGTTTAAAATTATTCTTTATTAAGTATATGATAAATTCTCATTTTTTATACGTTTTTAGCTTAATTAATTGAATTTTCTTTACATGAAAAATATACAAGGTTGGATTTACAATATCTAAGATTACATTATGGGAAGAGCAAGTTCTATGTTGTTTTCCACTATAATCAAATGAAACTTACAATACACACAAAGCAAGAGAATGGAAAACTATGTAGAATATCAGAAACATTATGATTTAAACAAAACCACATGAAATGAGATCCAAACAACGTGAAACTACGAATGAATAAGGAATGAAACCAACGCAACTACATATAAAACACATAACTTCCAAAACCATTTAATTTTGAAAATAAATCACATGATTCATAAACCACGCAAAGAAAAACAAAACCACGAGAAAACACTCAAAACCAAACGAGGTTTTGTCAAAGTTTTCAACCCTGAAAATGACTTTGGACCCTATATTTTTGGGACCAGCACTCAACAACCATAGAAACAACTAAAAATCTAAAATTTTTCGTGATGCATGTTCAGACGACTCTGACGAGAAAACACTCAAAACCATAGAATTCATAATTTTATATTCACCTTCTTTGTTCCAAATATACTTCTCCATATTACGGGCAAATCAATTCACCTTCATGCCATGTGACCCCCAAGATTAGATAACTCGTAACACACACATTGATATGACTCCCAAAGTTAGATAACCCGTAAACCACAACATATATGGAATAAACAAAGAAACACAAAATTGTACCCAAATAAAAAGAATGATAAATGTGTCACACTCACAGAATATAGAAGAAATTGAGAGTAATAAATCAGGCAACGCCAAAAGAGAAATCTTGATAAGTTCGAAAAAATTTTTCAAAGAACTAAAAAGAAACCGCTCATACAAAATCAATCACAAGTTCTCAATTTCGAGTTCGAGGCTTTTTATAGCATAACATAATAAAAGAAGTCAATTTGATCTAGAAGGCTTTTATTCTCGACCCAATTTTAAACGTTACGTAAATTGGGCCTAAATTGAACTAAACTCAATAAGATAAAACATATTCAATCCATTATCAATTAACCGTCCAATTCAATCGATCCAAGTATAACCAATTAAGTCACCGATTGCCTCATCATCTTATTGCTCCATAAAAGTGTCATGGGTCGGCAAGAAATACTAAATGGTTCTATTGTGTTTAAATACATAGTTGAGCCCATTTTGCTAGTCTCATCATTCTCTCCCTCATAGAAAAGATTTGTACTCGAATCTGAATAATCATAAAAAATGGATAAATCAGATTTAGTGAATGTCACACTAACATTATACTTACCTGGAAGTTCCAATCAGTAGACATTGTCGTTTATTTGGACAATTACTTGAAACAGAATCTTGTTTAGGTTGTAACTTCCATCTTTGTTGTTCTTGGAATCGTTTTTTTCGCATATGTACCAAAACCCAATCTCCGGGATCAAAAACTTTTTTTTAAGTCATTTGTTTTCAGATTTTGCATGCTTCTTTTTTTCTTCAACAATTTGACATCGATTATTCTCATGAAGTTGATGTGCATGGTCTGCTCATTGTTTTCCATTAATTTCATGGGAGTTACTCACTTACTTAATAGATTTAGGTTTAGGCCACTCTCGAATTACTCTAATCTATTCATGATCAAGTTCTATTCCTTCATCACATAACCAAGAAATGTTACTATATTTAAGCAAAATATATATTCTTTAATATTAGCATGTAGTTTTCCACAGTAGAAAATAGATAGAATATCAAGAAAATGTTAAATATGAGCTTCTAAAAAATTGTTATATACAAGAATATCATCAAAGTAAACCACTATAAATTTTCCAATGAATTTATGTAAAACATGGTTAATTACTCGCATGAAAGTATTAGGTGCATTAGTTATGCCAAATAATATAACTAACCATTCATATAAACTTAATTTAATTTTAAATGTAATTTTACAATTATCACCTTATTTCATTCTAATCTTATGGTATCCACTTTTCAAATCGATTTTAGAAAACAAACATGATTCATGTAATTCATCTAGCATATAATCTAAACGAGATATGAGATAGCAATACTTTACAATGATTTTGTTGGTAGCTCGACAACTGTGCACATTCGCCATGACTCATCTGCATTGGGTACTAGAAAGTTAGATACCATTTGATGTGACCTCCAAGATTAGATAACTAATAACTCACACCTTAATTTGACCATCAAAGTTAGATAATACTTAACCCACAAAATAAATAGAATAAAAAAACAAAAAATTGTACCCAAATAAAAAGAAGGATAAATGTACCATACTCACATAATATAGAAGGAATTGAGAGTGATAAACCGGGGGAACGCTACAATAAAATCTTGATAAGTTCAGAAAAATTCTTCAAAGAACCAAACTCCTCACACAAAATCAATCCAAAGTCCTCAATTTCGAGTTCCATGGGCTTTTTATAGTATAACATAATAAAAAGAAGCTAATTTGACCTAGAAAGTCTTATTCTCGGCCCAATTTTAAATTTTACGTAAATTAGACCTAAATTGAATTAAACTCAATAAGATAAACCATCTTGATGCACTCCTTCAATATATCATCAATTAGCCATCAAATTTAATTGTCCAAGCATAACCAATTAAGTCACGGATTACCTCCAACATCTTATTGCTTCATAAAAGTGTCATGGGTCGTCATGGAATGCGAAGTGGTTCTCGTGGATTTAAATACGTAGTTGAGTCCATTTTGCTGGTCTCATCATCATGTTACAATGTCTACATGATGATGAGTTATCTCATATCTTTTGAATAGTCAATAGAGTCCATGTGAATGAACAATATAACCTTTTGAAAGTTACTCTACTTGGCTCATAGATGAAATCGACAATCCTCTATATCTTTCAAAAAACACTCAAGAATCCACCACTTAGGTGCACTATCAACAACATTTTAATTGAAAATGTTCTACAATATGGAAATCAAAACATCTTATTGAAGTTCTGCTTTGTCTTTTATACAGATTCATTTTAACATCGAAATATGAAATATATATGCAACAATAATACTTAATACATAATTCTATAGTGTAACGTAATATACAAAAATATTACAGAATATTTGGAGTAGCATTGATGGCATAATATAATATAAAATCAATAATTAAATCCCTAAACTAAAAACCAAGAAATTTAAAATAAAGATAACTAAAAACATGCGGAGATTTGGGATACGGTAGAAGTGATTTTGGTATGGGGTAATTTGAATAGGTAAGGATCCTTATAACCTGATAATTGGTGGGCTCTCCTGAAACAAAAGTTTTTCCCTTGCAACTCGTTACTTTTACTTTTTTTTTCGTTATCTCATGGTTTTGTTTTTTAAGAGAATGATTTCTTTGGGCCAATTAGTTCTCTATTCTTTTTCTCGTCAACACAAACAAAGTTACAATATTTGTAATTTACATGAGAATGATTTCCTTGCGCACATTAATCTCAAAGTATTAACATTATATTTGCTGAAATTAATTCCTTATAAAAATTTAAATATATATTTTCCATTTCCTTAACGTTTGACTTCCTCAGTATAAACAAAAAATTAATTATGGTAATTGAATAATAAAATGGATGATGTCATAAAAGTTGATAAATAACTCTAGATTTATAATGTGAAATCCATTATAGATTCAATTATACTGAAAATTAAATATTATTCTCATTCTACCAATAATACCAACATCATTTGTTGTTCTCATTCTCATGCCCAAAAAATGTGCCATTGTGTGTTTTTAAATAAAAATAATAATATTAAAAGAAAAAGGTAGAAGGTACTGGACAATCATGGAGTTAGGTTGGCGATGGCTTTCTGCAAAGTATTCAATACCAATATTCCGTAAATTATTCACCGACACATTTCCTACCTATACAAATGGAATGTGGAGGTTGAATGAAGACAGAGGATGGCGGTAATTTGAGAAATTTTGACGACAAAAATGGCGGACCGAAATTAGTCCAAGAGGGCGATGGGTCAGTTGAATACGTGATTTCAACGCTCCTGGGGCTGATGAATTCATAATTGCTTTTGTTCATTAAGGGAAAATGCGTGTTTCCAGTTTCTACTTCCTATTCTCTTAATCTCCATTATTCTGATTACTTAACTAGGTGATCTGTATTAATCGTTCTATGTAGCTCAATTAGGATGACAACTAGTTGGCACTGAACAGTAAAAAATTCATTTTAGGCAGATCCCACATAACAAGTGCGTGGTCATTCAATTGTTTTATCACCGTTGAAAAGGATAGCCATGGCTGGCCGCCGACGACGAATATGCATTTGTATTTAAGGGGCTGAGCTGAGCTGAGCTGAGCTGAGCTGTGCTAGTTCTGACGGCTAATTCATTGCTGTCTATCACCTGCATCAAAGTTTCTTTGTAGTTTTACAAGGTTCTCATATATTGAGGCCCACTAGTTCAAACGACAAATTACTGTGCAACACGTCTGGGAATCAAGATTCAGGATATAGAATGATCAACAAGAGTCATTCTCATTGTTTTGGAGCCATGGCTGGTTCCTTTGTGCTTCTTCTTCCCTTGCTGTTACCTACTCTTTTTGCTCCTCTTAGTCATGCTACACCATCTCTTTTATCGGTGGGTTTGGTTTTTTCTCAGTTCTTTCGTTTCTGTTTGATTTTAATTTGTTGGATTTGTGTTAGAATCGTCGCAGTTGTTCTTTTTTTATATCTGGTTATTGTTGAGAAGATAAGCAGATCTGATTTCCTGAATGAATGAATTGTCTGTTTGCTGTACAGGAATGGAAGGCTATAAAACCAAGACATTCAAATCTACTTAAAAGTGCTTTGGAGAGCCAAACTGTAATTCATTTTCCGTTTTTATGAGCTTTTCTTGTCTATTTCTCATAAGGGTGTTTTTTAGAGCAATGAAAGACAAGCTGAGTTATGGATGCCTTTAGTTCACCAAGGATGGAAGCCATGTGTTCGTCCTAGCAGTACTTTGTGTAAGTTAGCAATTTCTCGTTTTGTTATGGTGTTTATTTTAACAAATCCTTGTGTTAGAACATGCAAAATTAGTAATTGCTCTGTTTGTTATGCAGCAAATCCATCTAAATCATCAGGGTACCTTCAGGTTTTCCTTGATGGAGGATTAAATCAGCAAAGAATGGGAGTAAGTATTTCGTTTTTGTAATCTTCTAGTATTACTGATGTGCTTCAGCTGCGGTTCACATTGTTTGTTTTTAAAAGGTATGCGATGCAGTTGCGATTGCTAAAATTCTGAATGCAACTCTCATAATTCCTCATCTTGAAGTAAATCCTGTTTGGCAGGATTCAAGGTTCACTTTTTAATGAATTCCATCTTCAATTTTCATTTCGATTTCGTTTATTAGTTTTATAAGTTTGTTCTTTATGTTTAACCCTTTCTGCAGCACATTCATGGATATTTTCGATGTTGATCATTTTATAAATGTGTTGAAAGATGAGATATCCATAGTTAGAGAGCTTCCAGACGAATACTTTTGGAGCACTAGGGATTATTATGCAACTGCAATTCGAGCAACACGGGTTAAAACAGCTCCGATTCATGCTTCAGCAAACTGGTATCTGGAAAATGTTAAGCCTATTCTGGAGAGGTTGGTGTTGTGTATCTTTTAGATGTTTCTTCAATTAAAATTTGTTTTTTAAAGCTTTTGATATGTTGATTTCCAGTTATGGAATTGCTGCAATCGCACCTTTTTCTCATCGGCTTGCTTTTGAAAATATGCCTGAGGAAATCCAGCAGCTACGGTGCAAAGTTAACTTCGAAGCCTTGGTTTTTGTTCCGCACGTTAGGGATCTCGGAGATGCATTAATTAGTCGTCTGAGAAGCTCTCCTGTAACTGATGATAACGCTAGTAAAGTCCTCAAAAGTACCAGTGATTCGGAATACAAGCAGCAGAGTAGAAAATTTGTTGTTCTTCATCTTCGTTTCGACAAAGTACGACTTCTAGTCGATTTCTAGAGTTCTTTAAAATTGTTTAGAATGTGGTGGCATGAGCCAAAGTTGTTGTAGTTTCAAAGCTCCACAAATTGGAGGCGAGAAAATTATATGGTGTGAGTTCAGTTTCTTACATTTCGAGTGTCTTTCAGGACATGGCAGCCCACTCAGCTTGTGACTTTGGTGGAGGTAAGGCTGAAAAACTGGCTTTAGCCAAGTACAGGCAGGTTATATGGCAAGGAAGAGTGCTGAATTCCAAATACACTGATGAGGAATTGAGGAGTCAGGGACGATGTCCATTAACACCCGAAGAAATTGGATTGTTGTTAGCTGCTCTCGGATTCGACAACACCACTCGTTTGTATCTTGCCTCTCACAAGGTTGTTCTACAATTGAACAACTGTTTTGTTTGAAAGGATGGTGTTAATGCTTTTTGTTTCAGGTATACGGTGGAGAAGCTCGGATATCTGCATTACGAAGTTTGTTTCCAATGATGGAAGATAAAAGAAGCTTAGCATCATCAGATGAAAGACGTCAAATTACAGGGAAAGCATCACTGTTAGCTGCTGTTGATTACTATGTTGCATTGCATAGTGATATTTTCGTTTCAGCTTCACCTGGAAATATGCACAACGCAATGGTCAGATTTTGCTTCAACATTCTGATTTAGTTTGTCAAATAAGTATATAATTTCTGTTTATCCCATTCGAATATTTGTCACCGTGAATGGCAGGTGGGGCATCGAACATATGAAAACAGGAAGACAATACGGCCAAACATGACGCTTTTAGGCCAACTTTTCCTCAACAAAAGCTTGAGCTGGCCGGATTTTCAAGACTCTGTGATTGAAGGGCATAATAACAGACAAGGTCTGCTCAAGTTAAGGCAATCAAAGCAGTCAATATATACATACCCTGCTCCTAGTTGTATGTGCAGCTCTTGAATGATTGTATATGCTGCAAGGAGTTAAGATGAGATGCGTGTTCTTTGTAACTACAGGTTGTATTTATAAACTTATAAGTTGAGATGAATAAAATATATTGTCATTTCCTCGAGCAACAGTCACATGATCCGCTTTTACAACTCGCCCAACCAAAACTGCGGGCTTACAACAATGGTACCAGTATAAATGATGAATACCAAACTTCAGCTTCATATTTGTACACCACTTGTTTATTAGTAGCTGAAGGAAGAATTCATGCTCTATTTCATTTTGATTTTTCACAGCCACTATGCAATGGGTTTCTTTGGATCTAAATTTTTAAAGTGAGGTGTGGTTTGGTTAGATGTGGTGATGTGTAATGTTGATGATCGTGAATTTTTAAATATATTTAGTAAAATAGTATTGTGATTTATATTAATATACATTTATATTAAAGTAGTATTTTTGCTAAAATATTAATATATATTTATGGATAAAAAATAATAAACATAATTATATTATAATTATTAAAAATAAAGATAAATTAACCATTTTTGCGGCTCAATGTTGTATTTTTTAGACCCTCAAGTATTATATTTTTTGCGATTGAACTGCAAGAGATGCCCACACATGGTTCAAGTACCTATTCGTATAGTGGATTTATATTGGCGTTCTGAACGTTTCGCTCCTAACATGGGAGTGTCCTTAAGTTGGATGAAGTTGTATCATTTGACATGTACCCCTTCCCACATAAAGGGGAAATCAAGTTGGAATGTAATGAAATGCTGGATATCTTTTATAACGTGCTAGACAATGCGACTTATCTGCAAGTTTGGTAAAGAGTCCTTCCTAACTTGGGAGGACTTCAAAAAATAAACAAATATATTAAATTGGATGAAACCCTACATGTATGTTCAACAAAATCTCACCGAGGTAACCTGATCTTCTAAGGCCATGACACATGTTGCTGAATGGGTTTCCAACATGGTAGGAAACTGTCCAAAGTGGTCGGGGTTGTGAAAGAAGAACGAACCATTTAAGATGGATATGTCTGGCCCTCTATATGGTTAGACCCATGAACACTATGCTTCACAAGTAATGGATCGGTCTTCACAACATATTGGATTGGGTATGTGTGAGACAAAGAGGATTAGTACTTGTAAACTCATAGCAGACTTGATGAGGTTAACTGAGCAAACATGTCTTTAAGAAACTCAAGGTTGTTATGATATTATATGAAATCATGATAGATATTATCGATTTTAAGTATCTAACGATTATTAGTGGCGATGAATTAAGAGTGAGTACAAGATATTTTAGGTCATGAGGAGATCTATAAATACAATATTGATATAAAGGAAAGAATATAGTTTTTCCATATTAGATTTCCTTGTTAAATTATTAATGCCATATGATTCTTTCAGCTGTTGTACTTGATTATTATATTGAATATGTCAAGAACTTCTTCTCTCGAAACCATGGTTTTTTACTCCTCATCGAGGTTTTTCACGTAAAACTCGTGTGCCCTTGCCTCATCACAACCATGTTGTCCCAACATCAACTAAATATAAAGTTTAATTTTATGAAACATGATTATACTAAAATTTGATGACTTGGTATTGACTAAAATGAACCTTAACATATATGTTTATGATTTGAACTATGATACGAAGTCCCACCGCCGAAAGCTATTGAATCATCTTGTACAGAAGAGAGAAGTATCAACGATGGTGTCAGTAGATTCAAAACTGTTATTGAATTTGATCATCCTTTGTCTCGACCAGCTGCAACCTCAGAACCAGCTTTCTCATCAGATGATTGCACGCACTTCCCTCCTCTTCAGATGTAGAGACACAAGAAGAATTTCTCTAAGTTCTTTCACCTTCTTGAAATCAGCTTCCAGCTTTAATTTTAATCTTATATTTCATATTTTGTTTAGGGAGAATTTCATTAATAAATATTATTACCTTTTTGAAAACAAAGCATTTATGTTAAACTATTACAAAACTAATTTTTTATTTTATTTCATTTTATTAATATTCTTATTTATTATATAATTCTTTAATTCAAAAATATATAAATGTATATTTTAAGGATTGAAATACAATTTATCTATTCTTTATTTTTATTATAAATTATTAATTGTAAAATTTAAATATTAAACTCAAAAGGTTCGTCAATATTTAAATATAAATATTCACGAACCTTTCGAATCAAGTCGGTCAAGACTCAAGTTCAAATTACTAACAAACGGATCCTCGGAAATCAAAATTTATGACGAATCGAATTGAATCGATTTGCGAGCCAATAATATTATATTATTTGTACTTAATTTTAATCATATTCAAACTCATGTTTTCTTACTGGCTGGTACATCAAATATGAGATAGCATCAGTATTGTTTTCAGTACCTCTTGGTACCCTGTTTTAGGGTCAGATTCTGATTCTAAAAAAGTAATTAAATAAAATTTGATACCGATATATATACCACTCGTAAGTGTCATACATGTCTAGATCGGTATTGAATTCCAGACATGTAATAAAACATTGATTCAAACTATCCGAATCCAGACGGAATATTGAATCAGAATATTTTATAGTTTATATTGAATCTAACCCTAAAACAAAAACTTTTATATTTCGAGATGAACTTCAACCTTAAAACACCTAATTCAGTTTAGTTAGTTTCTTTTACACCCCTACACTAACCCGACACATGGTAAAACTTAAATACATTATATTTCAATTTTAGAATTTAATATTTTAGATTTTTGGGTTTTAAAGTTAAGTGTTTAGAATTAATAATAAAAATAAAAAATGGATAAATTGCATTTTAATCCTTAAAATATAAGTTTATTTATTTTTGAATTAAATAATTATACAATAAATAATGATATTAATAAAATTATACAAGATTATCAAGTTTTGTAATTGTTTAAGAAATGTGATTAGTTTTGAAAACCTTAATCATAATAATGTTTTTAGTCATGAAATTCTCCCGCTTTTTTTGGATGGCTCAACCAATAGTAGTGGAAGCTTTGCATCACACCCTAAGTAAACACAAGATTCCCAAACGGTACGTTATGAATGTTGAATTTTGAATTTTAGCATATAATATCTCAACATTAGAATTTTGAAATTAGCATAAATAATTTTTATACTTAAAGTTTTGTTTTTATATTTAATGTTGAATTATTATTTTACTATCTACATTCTAAAACTTGTGGAACACTTATCATATTGTTGAGGAAGTTTTATAATCTATACTTTAATAAATTGATTATTTAATTGCATAATTAATAGACTCATCAATGGACTTGTGATTAATGGGTTTATTAGGATTTCTAAAGATAAAATATTGAATATAATGGAGGATGACCGTATAGCAATGTTTTAAATTTCCGGTATATCGATTTGGTATACCTGAAATTTCGATTGTATTTCGGGGTATTTTGGCAAAATACCGGTCGGTACAGGTTTTTTGTGGGTTGAGTAGGGTTTTATTTTAAAAAAAATATATGAATATTTTATAATTTAATTTATTTTAATATTCTTGTACATATCCGGTACATATCCGATACATATATGGTATACCGATCCAATGAGATTGTCCGGTATACCGGCCGGTACCGATTTTTAAAACATTACCGTATAATATTGTTAAAACATGAATTATGATAGTGGGTCGGCTCGTAATGGATCGGATTTTGACGAATAATGGGACAGAGGTCGGTCGAATAATGGGACAGATGTCGATAGGTACGTTTTCGCAATCGACACCAGCCACAAGGTGAAGCAAGACGCTCGCCACAACCGATTGGGATTATTAGCATCCGATCTATAATAAACTCATGATCGACACCGTTGGTGATTAATGTCAACAACGGCTACGCCACCAATCTTAGGTGGCGCCGCATGACTTTTAGGCAACTAAAGTCATATAAATCAACTCGAGGGCAACTGATTTGACTTGGGAAATATTACGATTAGATTTTGTATTTTTAAATTATATCATCAGCCCTATAAAAGAGGCAGAAGACAGTGAGGAAGGATAAACTCTTTCCTCTACATGCTACATTCATCTTCATAGTGAAAGTCTTCATGAGTTTGGTGCCCCGTGGGTTTTCCTTCCGGTTCTCGGGTTTCCCACATATAATTCTATGTTTTTCTCATTACGGCAACCGAATACCAGCGGTTATCACTCACTAAGATTCAAATTAATAAAGAGTAGAAGTTCCTTTGGAAAAATATTATTTCAAGATTTGGTATACCACGGGTGTTAGTGTCAAATAACGGCACACAATTTACCGTAAGGAAGGTTCAAGATATGTGTGTTGAGTTTGGAATCAAACAAATGTTTTCTTCCGTTTCACATCCTAAGACGAATGTTCTAACCGAGATATCCAATCGTGGGATCGTCAGAAGAATAAAGAAGAAGCTCGAAGACATACGTGGCATCCGACCCATACAACGGGTGAGACCCTTTTTTCATTGGTCTATGGATCGGAAGCTTTGGTACCAGTTGAAAACGTTTTGAAAACGCTACGAGTGGCCATGTACTTAGAGGAAAACGGATTTGGATTTAGTTGAAGAAAAGCGTGAGGATATCTATAATCAACTGTTGATGCATCGATATACTGTGGAAAAATGCTATATTAGGAAGGTGAGTCTGCGATCTTTTATGAAATGAGACTTTGTCCTTCGAAGTGTCGATGCCCAGAAAAATCTTGGCAAGTTTGATCGACGTTGGGAGGGTCCTTACAGGATTAATGATATATTATTTAGAGGAGCTTACACACTTGAAACATTGGATGAGGAAGAATTTCCATAGTTGATCATCTAAAAATTTATCATCCATAGTTGTGGTAACGCTTTTATTATTGTGTATGTGTTGATCGGTTTTGAAAAACTTTAAGAAACTTTTTCAGTATGAATGAATTAAAACACTATCAACGTCTCTTAAAGCCTATGTTGTCTATGAACGACATAATGAGAATTCCGACAACACTTATGCACCATTATGCATCTCAGGGGCCGACGTCCTATCCCTAGTGACCTCTTCGGTTAGTAACCATCATCAGATCCGATCGTATCGGTCGGCGATCACCTCTTCGGTAATATTGTTGATGAACAATGATTTTTCTTGCTGTGCATTCCAAGTGGTACAATGCCTTTTCATCCTCCGATGGTCGTTGACTTCTTGTCGATCGTCATAACTTTCAAGCTACAGTAGCTTGTTCGAAACGAAGAGCTCATTGTATGGCTTGTGTCAAACGTTCATTCTTAGGAAACCTCTTCGATTGTGATTTCTGTCGAACGTTCCTCTTCATGAAACCTATTCGACATAACTCCATTTTTAAGGCAGAAGGTAAAATTCCCCTAATTTCAGAGAAGCATACATAATTTATTTTTTTTTCAAACCGATCAGTATAGTCAAAACACACAGCTTCAACGGTGGGAATCAGAGGATGCACATATGTTATAGAATCTAGACATATATACCGGTGGCTACTATCAATGATTACCCACTACGTTATTATACATCAGTATTATGGGTAATCATACTTAACCGATAGTATGTTCTAAGACGAACATCCTAAGACGAATGTTCTAACCGAGGTATCCAATGATTACCCACTACGTTATTATTCGTCTTAGAATGTTCTAAGACGAATAAACACTTAACGACTTGCATTAAGTTTGGTGTGGCGATTGATGGTTCATGTACTACTTATTGACATCAATATTATGATCGAATTATTATTATTGGGGCGTTATTATTAAAGCAAAGCAGACTGAATATCATAAAATATACAAGTGACAAGATTACATCAGGAGGAAGAGGAATCAAGAGACAAGGCTCCTAAGCTGTCCATGACGAGCTTGTCCAACCGATCGGCATGGGGTTGAAATTCTGGATTGGGATCGTCTACTTCAATTGGCGAGCGAGGATTGAACTCCCCATAAAAAGTAAGGGGATCGACATGCTCCTAGTCCTCGAAGTTTGGAATGAGCTCAAAGATGTTGACGAAATGTTGTTTTATAATATTCTTTTGCTCTTCCATCGATCCAAGGGAGTAAGTTGTTGCTAGATTTTTGAATGTTGGCGAGACAACTAACCGATCCAGAAGTAACGATTTGTCTTCTATATGTTTGTCGATCGCTTGTTGGAGAGTGGTGATCCGACCGTCATATTTCGAACATTTCTTCGTAATGTCCAGGAGAACGCCATTGGCATAGTTCATGAAGTGTTGGACTTTATCTTTCTAAACTCCAAGAGCGCGACGGTATTCCTCCTCAGCATATCTAAGGGCACGTTCGGCAAGGTCGACATTCTTCCGTTAGGCATCTAACTTAACAGCAAAGAGGTAACGCTGTGTTTCAGCTTCGACTCTTCTCGTTACTTATGTTTGAGTTTATTTGGCCGATCAGGATAGCTCTTTGGTCATCACTTCCACTCTATTTTTCAAAGTCTTGTTTTCCTCCTAAATGCGATGGAGTTCTTGTGTTTGATGCCTTGCTTCGGCTAGCTTCCCCTCTAGCCGAGCGGCTTTATTTCTATCTTCTGCAGCTTTATTCATTTCTTCAGCGATTTGATCATTTGCTTCTGAAAGTTTCTTCTGCAGAAGGACAGTCGCCTTCAAGGAACATGTTATGTTGTCTTATGATACATAGACAAAAGTTCCTTCAGCATCTGCATCGATCGACAGTTAGCATGATATGAAACACTTAGTTAAAATTATTTGAAGCACCTCACGAAGGGCGATCGCTACTTTACTGAGTGAACTAGGGAGAGGGGTCGACAGGGTACCGATCGCTATCATCTCGTCAATATGTGTATTGACGAGCATCCCTACACCACTGGGACAGTCGGATGCTTCATAGCTTCGCTGCCGACCGGTAGTGGAAAAATAACATTTTCCTCCATGTTTTTTCTTTGAATTCAGCAAACCATGAGGGAAAACTTTGGCTCCCAGTTGACTAACTTGCTTCAGATGGTGATGCAGCTTCGTTCGTCATTTGAGTTTGGACTGGAGGAGGAGGCGGAAGGTCGTTCATTGGGATTATTTGCGACCTTACTAGAGACTCCTTCGGATAGTCGATAAGTTGGACTTGCTCAGCCTGCAGGAATTCATTGAACAATGAGCATCGTTCGGCAATCAAACCGGCGATCCTATAACAACTTTCAAGAGTTTGATCATCAAAAAATGATTTACCCTTTCGACGAGGGGTTCCATTTGAATAGCGACGATCGCCAAAGGGTGTGGAGTTGTCCCTTCGACATCGTCTGCCGACCGCGAGGCTTCTGCCGTCTCAAAAACATCCCTTTATGCAGCAATTTCTGCTAAGGAAGGTGTTGGCGATGATGGCGATGGAGATCTCTTTTATGATGAAGAGACCTGTAAGCGAGAAAAAAGTTTGAATAAAGACACAACTAAAAGAGGAGTATTTGACGATCGAGAAATAGTTACCTTCGTCTTTTTTGTCTTCTTCTTCCACAATTTTTCCTGCTTTCTCTTCAGTTTTCCACCAGAAGAGAGTTTGGAGGAAAAAGCTGAAAGATGAAACAAATAAAATATTGAAAACCAAATTGATAAGTAAGAACTTACGTTCTGCAGTTGGCGATGGAGGTTGAACCCATGGTCGACTGATGCGGTCACACATCGATCGACATGTTATGTACAAGCGGATAAGGTTATCCTCTACACATACCGCTTATCAACAGGGAAAGTAATCTTTCCCTGGTCACACATCGATCGGACCAGGGAAAGATTACTGTTGTGGTCCGAAAACCAGGGGTATCAACAGTCGTCTAGTATGTTACAAGACAAACTCGGTTTTAATTTGTTTAATGTGGGGGAAACGATTATGAATAGAAAGGAAAGGAATACGTCAATTTTATAGTGGAAAACCCCTGGACAATGGGGAAAAAACTACTTTACTAAGAGCTAGAAATGCCCTTAGTTGATTCACTAATCAAACCGTTCATTACAAACATGAGATGGTTAACTCGAAAATGACCAGGAAAGGGAAATTCTTCCAGAGGGAACCGCAAAGGTTGCGCCCTCTTTTATATGCCTCCTTAGCTGTGTGAACGAGAGGGTGTCGTATTGTGCTTGTCTCATGCAGCCAGATCAGCCTATAGCGGACGTGGCCGGGCGTGGCTCTATTTGGTTGCGTGGCGTCAGGCCTTTCGGCGCCGCTAGCCGATTGTCTCCTGACCAAAAAGGTTCGTTCTGTTTTGGCAGGCACGCCTCTCACAAGGTTGTCGGAGGTTGTTTTCACATGCTGGGAACATGGATGGGCCTGAAGCGTACTCTGCGCGCTCTGGACAGAAGCATGGAAGGCATGGTTGAGTCCGGAGCGCAAAACACATAGTTGTGACCGTCTAGACCGATCGGTCCCGATGAGGGGAACCATGCACAATTCTAGCTTTCGGTCCCCGATCACTGAGCATGGGCTTTCGACAGGCTTTCAGGTCCATCTATCTTCGTCGGGTCGTACATTTATTGGAAGTTCGATATGGGGCCTCCAAGCTAAGCTTCTATCACTTGGGACGGCCTAGCAAGTCTTTGACCTGACCTGGTTCGGGGTTCCGGGATCCCCGAAGTAGTTCAAACGGTTGCGAAAGGCTGGAGACAAGCCTGCAGCCCCGATCCCGACGAAATGGATCACAATAGGAGAGCAATCGGTCCCCTCCTCATCAAACCCGGAGTTTATTCGGGAGGCAGTCTAGGATATGGTGGCCTATGTTTCGAAGGCTCGGGGATCGAAAAGAAATCCAGTTTCCTGGAGGGATGCCATGCTAGAGGACTACCGGCTTTTGGGAAGAAAGAACCCACCCGGTATTGATGGCCTGATCCCAAGTCTGGTAGCGGCCTATTTGGAATCCCAGGTTGCGGTAATTTAACCTCATATTCTACCATTTTTAACCAGATTTTTGTTCTTATTAAGATCATTTTTTTACAGACAAGCATAAGAGTTTTGGACCTGCCTTCTACTATCTAGCTGAGCCAAAGCGCTACTTCGTCCTCAGAGGAGATAGAAGGTCAACTTGCTTTGGCTCAGCGGCAAGTTGAAATTAAGCAGAAGGAACTGGAGTCGGTCCGGGTCGAGCGGGACCGTTTGAATGGATAGCTGCTGGGAGCGGGTACTGAGCTTTTGCTCGCCACTTCTAGAGCAGAGGAGGCCCAAGTAGCTGCTAACTCCGCGACGGCCCGTGTTTTGGAATTGGAGTGTCAGATGCATGATCTATTTGACGAAAGCAACAGACTTCTCATTCGATCCAAAGGAGAGAAAGAAACCTTGAAGGAGGACTTGGTTAGTAGCCAGGAATCGAGGGAAGAAGCGGTCCGAGAAGCACTACTTGGCTTCGCTTGGTCCCCGCTACTGTTTGCCTTGGCGGCCAATGTGTATGGACCGAACGTCTCCCTTTACATGGACAACATGAAGGGCCAAATCGTTAAAGAATTTGATTTGGTCCCCAATGATAAACGCAGGGAGTCGATCGATCCTATAACCAAGGATGAGGACTTCAAGAAAATTCTCGATCTAGAGGGACCTCCATTGGAGAAAGATCCCAACTTTCCTCTATTTGACTTGATGGAGAAATCGGCCAATGAGTTAGTTGTGGAGAGGGAGAGGAAGCTCGAAGATCTAAAGTCGTGCATAGCGCAGAAGTCTGGGAAACCAGATAGAGAGGAAGGACAAGTAGAATAGATTTTCAACCTTATGTCCCATCCTTTCTGTATTTTGCAATATTGTAATCTCCATCTTCTTAATATATCTGCTTTTTCTTCTAAGAATAAGTTCGGGGTTCGTACTGAACCCACACCGCTCAGTCGTCTTAATTCATATTGGGATTTCACTAGGCTTAATAAGTTGGGGAATTCTAATTGTATTGACAGATCACTCTTCATTCCGTCACTATCGGATATCATGATTCTGGCTGTGATATCGTTTAAAAATATTTTGGATATTTATTTTTAGATTAGTCAATTTCTTTAATTATTAGGAATTTAATTGTTGTGGGGACATGAGCGATATACGAGGTTGGACCCACAATGTGTGAGCTTACGTCCTCAGGAGAGCGATGCTCTACCTTGGTTTTCACTATGATAATCAGAGCATACAATTACAATGAATAGATATCGATAATCTGAGCGAAAATGGTACGAAAAGCGATCAAGTCTGTCCTGCCACAGCGATATTGTCGAAAACTTGCGAATGAAGGGCTGGCCGCGAGTTTTGAACAAAACCTCGTGAACAGTGGTGTGTTCAATTGAAAACTCGCGAATGGAGCCTCAGACTGAACTGGTCGCGAGTTTTGGTGCAAAATCTCGCGGATGGAGGTTGAAAAACGAAATCTGCGGATACCTTCACATGTTCGAGCAAGAGTCTTACCTTAGGAGGTACAAAAAGAGTCCGAATCTTCTTTCAGTGCCTTGGAACTCATATTTATAGAGAAATCCAGCTCAATTGATACGTTTCAGGCCCAGGAGCCCAATCTCCTTTTTGAATAAATGCCATACTGCCCTAGAACTTCGGAAATGCATCTCGATCGAGAATTAGTTGAAAATGTCAGTAAGATAATACCGGAAAACCTCGTAAAATAATTCTTTGCTTCCAGATATCGAGTATATAGCCTACCCAGTCGTTAATACTTACCGACACGCCCCCGTGTGGTAAATTACGAAAATACCCCGGCCCCGTTCGGGACCGAATTTGTTCAAAACTAATAAAAACGTTAGTGAAATTCTCATATATAGGCCCGGGAGGTCCGAATTACGAGAATACCCCCAAAGATATACAATGGCGTAAGTATACGAGAATACTGAAAATGTCATCTAGCCACGTCGGACGAGCTCCCGGGATGTCATAATACCAAAAATGCCCCCGGGTAATATCAGGCTGCATTGCCTTGGTTCTTTATGAGTTTCATGACGAGCTTTATCGAAGCCCCGGTTCTAATAAAAGTCCCGAGTCAAGCTTCTGTCAAGCCCCGGTACTACATAAGTCCTAGTGCAAGCTTGCGTTTGCGCTTTGACTGGCTAACTCCGTCCCTATTGTCTCGTTTACAGTCAAATACAAAGAGGCAAGAGTTATTTCCGAAGGGCGAGTGCTGTCGAAGGGGAGATTAAGTTCGCAGTGAGTCCCACGAGTTTTGCAGTCCATCTAAGTACTCAACAAGCGTGGAAGCATCTGACTCGTCAGAGCGGTCACAACTTGTCTTGAAAGCTTTATGGATGGACTGCTACGGTCACCAGTTCAAACTCGTCTAGAAAATCCAACTTCAAGATCGGTCGCTCACCTAGTAAGAAATAATTTGTATTGCATCTATTGTATCTCTTTCGTAATATGATGATCATTTTTGTGGTTCGGAATTGCCATTAATGTCAAAGATTTTACAAGAAATACCGCCTTAAGTTCATGACATTCCAGGTTCGGGGGATCTCATTCCCATACACTGTTTCCAACTTATAAGCCCCATACCCTAAGTTTTTCATAATTCGGTAGTGTCCTTCCCGATTGCTGTCTAGCTTGCCAATGTTTCTCTAAACTCTCACATTCCTGAGAATAAGGTCACCTTCTGAAAATTTTCTGGGTAGGGCACGCTTGTTATGGGTCCGCTCCATGGTTCGTTGATAAGAACACATGCGCGCGTAGATAGCGTTTCTTTTTTCTTCAGTCATTTCAAGATCTAAGGATCTTGATTCATCTTTCAGATGCTCGCCAAATTGAGTTATCTGAGGTGATGGTATGACAACTTCCACTGGACTGATTGCTTCAGACCCATACACCAAAGAAAATGGAGATTCATGGGTCGTAGAGCGGGGTGTAGTCCTGTAGTTCCATAAAACCTCGTAGATATGATCGGACTACTTTCCTTCCAAGACCTCCAACTTAGTTTTTAATCCCTTCAGGATAACTTTGTTGGAAACCTCCGTCAACCCGTTGGTTTGGGGTTGAGCCACTGACGAAAAATGCTGAGCGATCCCCAATTTGGTGCAGAGATCTCGAATGCATTTTCCGCGTAATTGGAGTCCATTATCCGATAAGAGTGCTCGGGGAACTCCAAAGCGGCTTTTAATGTTCCTCCACAGGAAGTGTTTTACCACATTTTCAGAAATAATAGCCACTGCTTCAGCTTCAATCCATTTAGTATAATATTCAACTGCCACAATGCAGAACTTACGTTGCTTCACCGATCGGGGGAATGGTCCCAAGATATCAATCCCCACCTGTCGAACTGACAAGGGAGTCGAGTCATTGATAAGGGTGCTCCTGACAATTGGGGGTTCGGAGCATGGTACTGACAAGCAACACAACGTCTAGTGTACTTCTTAGCATCCTCAAGGAGCGTTGGCCAAAAGACCCTGATAACTCGATGATATAAGGATCGGGCCCTAGAGTATATACCGCATATTCCCTCATGAACATAAATCATGATGGCTTCAGCCTCAATAGGGGATAAACATCGCCAGAGCGCTCCTTCAAAACTCTTCTTAAATAATTGCCCATCGTTTAAGACATATCGCTTAGCATGAGTTTCAATCTTTCTGGTCTCAGATGCATTTTCAAGCAGATGGCCATTGGTCAAGTATTTCCAGAGGGAACCGCAAAGGTCAGCACCCTCTTTTATATGCCTCCCTAGCTGTGTGAACGCGAAGGTGTCGTATTGTGCTTGTCTGATGCGGCCAGGTCAGCCTATAGCGGACGCAGCCAGGCGTGGCTCTATTTGGATGCGCGGCGTCAAGCCTTTCGGCGCCGCTAGCCGATTGTCTCCCGACCAAAAAGGTTCGTACGGTTCTGGCACGCACGCATATGACAAGGTTGTCGGAGGTTGTTTTCACATACTGGGAACATGGATGGGCCCGAAGCGTACTCTGCGCGATCTGGACCGAAGCATGGAAATCATGGTTGAGTCTAGAGCGCAAAACACGTAGCTGTGACCGTCTGGAGCGATCGGTCCCAATGAGGGGAATCATGCCCAATTCTGGCTTTTGGTCTCCAATCGATGAACATGGGCTTTCAACAGGCTTTCGGGTCCATCTATCTTCGTCGGGTAGTACGTTCATTGGAAGTTGGATCTGGGGCCTCCAAGTTCGGCTTCTGTCACTTGGGCCGACCTAGCAAGACTTTGGCCTGACCTGATTTGGGGTACCGGGATCCGAAGGTCTCATCAATTACAAATAGATTTTGTATTTTTAAATTGTATCATCATCCCTATAAAAGGGGCAAAAGACAGTGAGGAAGGATAAACTATTTCTTTTGCCTGCTACACTCATTTTCATAGTGAAAGTCTTCATGGGTTTGGTGCCTCGTGAGTTTTTCTCCCGGTTCTCGGGTTTACCACGTATAATTCTCTGTTTTTCTCATTACGACAATCGAATACCAGTGGTTATCACTCACTAAGATTCGAAATAATAAAGAGTAGATTTTTAATCTTAACAAGTATAATGTATACACAAATTACATATGAAAAATTAAAGTTTTCTTTGTATAAAATTACTGAGTGATCAAATCGATATTAAGGAACGACTATTCAAATGGACAATCAAAATCAGCGTCATATATCTTGAATTCATGCCCCGAATAGCCATTAAGGCACATGTAAAATTTGGTAAAATTTCTTATTACCAAAGTATGGGTTAACTTGGTAAAAGAAATTTTAATAATTTAGGAAAAAACCCCGACTTCCATAGCTCTAAAATAATTTTAAGAAGGATTCCGATTTTCCTGGATGAACTGCAGGCTGGAGAATGCAATGTCTACATGTGTTGATGTCTCCTTTTCCTCGATCTATTCCGCCAAATATGGTTAAGGTGTTCCCAGTTTTTCAACCAAGATGTAGTATTCAAATACTTGACAGCTACCCAACCGATAATGAGTTCGGTGGCAGCGAATTCGTATCGAAACTGCCACCAAACGTGAAAACCATAACCAGCACTTCAAACCCGTTTATTAAACACTGTGTCAAGCTTCGCCAGAATTCCTCCTATCGTCATCTTCATGGCTCAGTCATTGTTACGGGCGCGACACCCATAAGGTAAATGGCGTCCTTTGTGTTTTCCTTTGCTTATCTTCTGCAACTCATACTTCCCTCTTAGAATTTATCTTCTATGTTAAAATGAAGAATTGTGTTTCATATTTTTGTTAGAAGTGTTTATTTTGTTCTCTTGTTTGGTAGTTAATAGGAGTTTAGATTCTTGACGTGCGTGAGAATTTATAGGCTGCCGAAAGATGAGATACATTCATTCCTTTAAGTATGTTTTGCTAGATTTGTCTCCTTGCTGCCTTATATTTTTATTAAAGTATGTCTTCAGACAATCCCTTTTTGTCATGTTATAGAGATGTTGTCTCCTTTAACCTTTTGATGTTTTTGGTTTCTGTAACTCTCCATTTGGCTTGCCTATTGAAACCTATTATGTTTGTAGTTCCATGCCAATCTAGAACAGGAAAACTTGTCGTAATGTTGAAGCATTTATTCAGTTTTTGTTATTTGTTGGGATAGTGAGGGCTAACAAGGCCTTGTCCAGAGAAATATTCTCCTTCCAGAGCAAACTATCTGATCGGCCTACAGTGGAATGCTTGTTTGTGCTGGATAACTTTAGATTTCCCGAAGTAATTGACGATGATGTTCAAATTATAAAGGTTAACTCTCAAGTGATAAGTAAATTATCTGGTGTCCTGTCTGATGATTCTGTTCAAGTTATTGCATTGCTGAGAATTCCTTCATCCTATCACATTCTTAACATCGGCCTCGAACATAAAGACTGTCTTATGCTGTTTCCATCTGCACAACGTATTCTAGTTCTAGAAGGAATCCAGGTGACTTATGCTTCACATTTTTTTGTATCATAAATAATTCCTAACTAACCATTCACGTAAATCTTTGAGATGCTTGCAAATTTTAGAGATCATTTTGAGATCCTGAAATTGGCAAGGTGTTTAAAGCACCCCTACGTTTGGCAACCTGTTTTTATGTTATACATTCACAAAGATGCTTGAAATGAACCATTCTTTGTCTATTTCCTTTCAGAAGTTCACTTTTTAGGTTCTTATTCTGCTAAATGGAGCCTGTCACAACACCCCATTAATTTTCTTGGAGTTTCAGGCTTTATATTACACAGGATTTTCATTCAAAATGTCAAATTTATGCACTTTTTTTGCAGGACCCAGGCAACTTGGGTACGTTACTCAGAAGTGCTACAGCCTTCAGATGGGTAAGCTTTGTTATTTTTCTTGCGCTAATGCAAACGCTTCTTTCATCTTTAGCTATAATTTAAACCTTGGTGCTTTTATTTTTATGTGATTTGTATTCTCTATTCTCTATCCACTAGCTGTGAGTTTTTATTGCTGATTTTCTCCAAATTTGCTTGCATCCTGTATATATTCACAATGTTTGAATTCCCATATTCAACAGGATGGTGTTTTCCTGCTTCCCGGTTGCTGTGATCCGTTCAACGACAAGGCCCTTAGAGCTTGTCGAGGATCTTGCTTCCAGATCCCTATTGTGGGTGGTTCATGGACTGATCTTGAAACCTTGAGACAAGCATTTAAAATGAAAATGCTTGCCGGTCACCCAGCCTCTAGCCACAACCAGAGTCCAGTAATCACCCTTTCGAAAGATCTTGCAGATTCTGTCGCTGATTTGCCTATATGTCTGGTTTTAGGCACCGAAGGCACCGGCCTTTCTAAACTAACTCGCGAGGTATGTGATCTTGTTACCATTCCAATGGCTGGAGAATTTGAATCGTTGAATGTTTCTGTAGCCGGTGGTATTTTCATGTACATGCTGCAGAACCAAATAAGTTGAGAGTTGACACAAAATTCATCAAAAATTGTATCTTTTGTCACTATATTATAAATCTAAAACATTTGATCATTCCCTTGTTGGGGGTTGTGCATTCTAGTGATCCAGATTCCAAATGTATGCTGCAAGGAGCGTGTAAGCACATTTTCCATAACAAAAGTCTCCACACTTTTCCCATCATCATGGTATCATATAGAGGAATAGCTACAAAAACACATGGTGGGAAAGCAGAAAACATTTCGATATTTAAACTCTGCAAATGAATCTCAGAAGATCATCATCATCCTCTCTGAAAGGCCATTCCTCTACCAAATATGCTCGCTGTGGACAAGTACATTCTTTCTTAAGCTAAATCATCTTTTCTGCTGTATTCCAACAATTTTGAAGATTTGTTGGCTGCACCAATTCAAATGGGAAACCACTTAGCCAAAATATATCATTTTACTTATTAATACCAAGGTATACTATTCCAGCTTACCTAGCGTTGGGTGTGATCTAACCATGGATCAAAGGAAGTCAGCCCTGAGTCAAAAACTAATCGTTTCGATCATATAAACTAGTCATGTTGTTGAGCAACTTTACAACGTTTAAAACCATATTTCCCATTGACTCCATCCATCAATTATCAACACCGAAAACTTATTTTGTTGGACATAAGTAATGTTGTTGAGCGCCAGCTCTATTTCACCTATTTTAAATGTGTGGTTCCTTCCCTTAATCTCGTTTGTTCATGTTCTCCCATCGTAATTTCGTCCATAATATAATTTCAACACAAACTCTATCATATTCTTTCTTATTTTATTTTTATAGCTTTTAGGTGAAGACGGTGTCTTCTATTTTGTTTGCCCATGTCTTTAATTGTAGTGGTCATTTAATTCTTGCTCGGCTCATTTTCCTTGTATAAAACTCTGTTATCTTTTAATCGCTCATCTCTTCTTATCATTATGCTACGGTTTTATTTTGAATGTTGAAATTGAAGATTTGTTTGTATAAATTTCCTATTATACAACATAATCAAGCATACATTTTTTTGTTATTTCCTACACTATCTCATTTACTTGGTATTGGAGCACCTAAATTGGGATTTTTTGCCATATTTTTTTCAGATTTCGTTTTTGTTAGGAAACTTGTTTTTCCTTAGTTTTTGTATGGGATGGGGATCGATTATTCATACAATAATAATTGCGAAAACTCCACAAAGAATTTTGGAGAAGACATCTAAAATGTTCTGAACTACCTAGGTTCTCTAGAGATAATTATGTTCAATGAGCACTTCGTATGAAAGCTATTTGAGAGGGCCGAATATATGGATAACCCTCGAAAATCCTAATCCAGCCCAATTGAATGTATATGAGGAGAGAGGGTAATTCATTCTTTTCATGTTTTGGTTGTTTTATTTTCAGTTGTAGATACTTTCGTTTTTAATATGATTATAGATTGTGAAACTACTAAGGATGTGGGATATAATGAAAACTGGTTTTCAATGGTCTAAAAAACCAAAAATATGAATATTTTGACACTAAAAAAGAGTTTTAAGTCTACTACAATGAAAGAGTAAGTAGATAAAAGATTACATTGATAAATTTTGTAGATAGTAAATCACATTCGTTTGCTTGGTGAAAATTTTGATGATCAACGTGTGGTTGAAAAAGTCCTTGTGTTTGTCCCTGAAAATTTTAAGTTCGTCTTGCAACAATTGATGTTGTGTATAAAATTTCAAGATGTGAAAACCAACGTTACTAACAAGTATGATTCAAAGAAAAATAGACAAATTTTATAGAGGATGATTGGAATTGTTTTACGACATCTTATCGCACAAAATGATTGAAATTGTCGAATATGAATCCACAGCCACAACTTGAGCTCCGTTTCTGTGCTGACAGAAACCGAGCTCACTATTTTTATATATAAACAATTGAGTATGGTTTCACAAATGGGCCCAAATTAAGTTAATATAAAAAAATACTAGCTCAGTTTCTATTAGTATAGAAACCAACTTCACTCGATTCCACACGTCAATAAGGCGACTATTAATGTTATTTTGCAAACAAAAAAACTGCTACTGGTGAAATTGTCCCGTGACGAGGGGTAAGCCTTACAATACTCGTTAGCGTTGTGGCCTCGACATGTGCAAAACCTTGGGATCCAAAACGTTGGCACAACTTTTTGGGACAGGGTTGTTGGGCGTGTGATACAACAACCCACATGGCCCCAAGTAACAGAATTGTCTTGGTAGAAAAATGTTTTCCTAGGAAGAGAGAGCGGTCCAATGCCTAGATGGTTGGATCTCGATCATCTTTTCAAGGTCATCGATATCCAAGTGAGTGGGGCATCCAGACTAGGTATGTATATGTTTCGGTAAACCGACATGACCTTCTGTGAGAGCGGCCATTGGTACTGGTTCGACGTACGAAAAACAATCAGGATTTAGAAGAAAAAGAGTGGACCCTGTGGGGTGAACGATGGGTTATGGTCGAGACCCATTATAGGACAACATCCTAGCAATGGGGCACATGTTGAACAGAATATCAAGAATATAAGGCACTGAAATGCATTACAATCAACATTACAGCGCGTCTCAAGATAACATAACATTATTAAAAAGACAAGAATGGTAGGCATTATCAGCATTTACGGCGTTTAGGATAGTTAAATTTGACAAATTTAATAATGTTATGCCCCTATGATGTCTATTAGGGGTATGCATAGAAATCCGGTGATCCAAATATCCGAAGTAACCGAATCGTAATCGAACCTGATGAGGGCTCCGGGACCGGGTACCCCGTATTGGATGGAATCTAATCATATTGGGCCAGCCCAGATGACCAGAGACAAACCTGCGCGGCCCAAGATCTTTAAGTTAGCCCATTTGAAATAATCGGCCCGAAGACCCATTTATGTTATTGGACCGAAGATGGAGTTATGCGTAACCAAGATACCCGGGGACCGACCCTTTGGATCGGTCTAAATAGTTACAACTCACGTGTTTCGCGCTCCCGGCCTACTCACGCTGTTTGCACTTCGGGCCTCACCACATTTTCCAGCATGAGAAAACGACCTTGTAAGAGGCGGTTACAGAGGGTAATTTACACGCGCATGGTTAGTTAGGAAAACGACCTTCCCCTCTATAAATACAAGGCAAAATGACAAGCTCAGCAGGACCTTTTGGGCGGGCGAAATAGGTTGTTACCCTACAGATTTCCTTTCTTGCGCTTTCTTATTGCCTTAGTCATTTTCTTTTAGCCTCATCTATTTGTATCATGAACGGTTTATTCAATATATCGGCTTAGAGAATTTTTAGCTCTTAGTCAGATGGTTTTTCCCTTCTCCGAAGGGTTTTCCATGTTAATATCGTTGTGTCCTTTATTGTTTTATCCGTTTATAATCGTCTCCTCAATTTAAATAAATCAAAACCGAGTTCGTTTATCACGAACCGGACGATTGTTAGTACCCCGGTCTTTTGACCACAAAAGTTTGGCGCCTTCCGTGGGGACGATTTACTGATTCCCACTCGAGGTTTCTCCTTGGGAAAGGACAAGCATATGCATGGCAACTGGAAATTCGATGAATAATAGTGACGTGCTTCCTAGCAACCTTCCAGCCTCTGCTTTCTCTGTGTAGGACCTGGAGGTTGTTATCCGGAAGGTGGTACTGGAGATTAGGTCAGAAAGAAGTGGAACAGAACCACCGGCTATAACAAACTATGTTCCCACAAACAAAGGGTACGAGAGTGACCCTGAGGCGCGTATCTCCGATGAAGAGGAGATTATCAGGCGCGGTGTAACCATGAGGAGGCCGATGTATCAATCTACTCCACCTCCTCCTACCAGAGCTCAAATTTCCGTTCCTGAGACTGATCATGAATACATCCAGCAACGTATAAATGAGCTCACCAAAGAGATGAAGACTCTGCGCACGCGGAGGGATTTTGAGCCTGATCTTGGGCGGAATCCCGGTTTGTTCTACAGGGCCATGGAGGCTCTGATTAAGCGGAGTATGGATGACGATTGGTGGCACAATATGCATGCTGCCCAGACGTCATCCCAGCAGTCTTGCGGTGTCTCAGCCACTTTGAAATATTTGATGCTCCCTTTCTCTGAAGAAATCTGGGCGGCAGTCCCAGATCGTCACGATCGCAACCCTGAGGGATTGACAACATTTAGAGGCGACGGGGATCCCATTGACCTCGTTGTGGATTTTGAATTACGGATGAGAATGGTTTGGGGCTCTGATTCATTAAAGTACTGTATCTTTGCGGTAGATTTGTAAGGTGACACCCAAATCCGGTTTAAAAACTTGCCAGCCCGATCCATACAGTCGTATGGAGGCTTCATCTTGGCTTTATCTGAGCAATTTGACGAATGTAGACCGCCCCGAAGTAGGCAGGAACTATATCAGCTGAAATATATCCCGGCAAAAATGAGTCTCTGATCCTTCATGGAGAAGTTCAACCGAACAACCCGGGGTATCAAATTAGAACTCATGGATAAGATCGATATTTTACAGCAAGTTCTCGGACCATGTGGCTTGTTGGCCAGTCTGGTGAAATGTCTCACATCCACCTTGGGTAATCTTCTCCAAAAGATCAACAAATATATTAAGGTGGATGAGGCATTAGGACCAAACTACTGGAAACCTACTGGGAACTCTGAGCCCCCAGGTGATCATAGGGTGCTGTAAGTGAGAAGTAGTCCCGAGAAGTAGGGGGATGTACCTTAAGAAGTAGTCCCGAGAAGTAGGGGTTGTAACTGAGAAGAACGCTCCCCGAAGTGGGAAGTGAAGTTGGTGTATTGTGAGTTGCATCATAACCGCGATCACACGACGTTGAAATGTCCGTTACTGCAGGAGACAATAGCGGCGATGAATAAGAAAAGGACCGATCAGAATGATCATAAGGGCAAACGAGCTGAATCTCCATGTAGGGACCGTCAAGGTGACGATCGTCACAGGCCGTGAGGCAGAGATAATGGGGGCAGCCCCAAAATTATAATGACCGGAACAAGAAAGAGGCCAGCATGGTCGAGAGAACCGTGGCCAGAGCTGAAGAAGACACTTCCGAGGTCGGGGTGGCCGAACCCCGCAAAATGAAGGAGGGAGACAGGAGAATCCTCCTCCTCCCCCCGCTCCAGTGGAAGCACAACCTCCACAAAACGAGGCTGCTCTACCTGAGCGTACTGTTGCCGGAGATATTTATGTTATCTCTAGTGGAATTCGCATCAATGAATCGGTCCGGGACCGAAAAAGAGCAGAGCTCGGGAATTCTGTAGAAAGTTCTGAATCCGTATCACTGGTTAAATATGATGCCGCTGAACGGTCTTCCTCTTACGAAGACTCTATTACCTTCACCGCTGCTGACCGGGAAGGAGTTACTGACCCGAGTGATGATCCTCTTATCATCACCGGGATCATTGCTAATTGTCAGGTCCACAGGATCTTGGTGGAGGATACCGGGGCTTCGTGCAATCTGATGAAGCGCGAAGTAGCTGAAATGTTGAGAGTGTTGGTCATGATCTCCCTATTGCTAAAATATCACCCTCTGGGCATTCGACCAGAGGAGCGTCATTCCGTGCGGGAAGATTCTATTCCCAATCACTTTGGGAGATCAATTCAAGGACCGAACCGAGACCCTGCAATAATGCCATTATCGGACGGACCTGGTCGTGGAAGTCGACCTGGTTTATAACGCCATTATCGGACGGACCGGACTCAGTAATTTTGAGGCGATTCCTTTTACTTATCATATGATGCTCAAGTTCCTCTCTGCAAATGGAATAATATATGTTAAAGGGGATTAGATCGTAGCAAGACAGTGCTACATGAGCTCGTGCAGAACGTTGACACCCATTAAAAGGGCCCGAGTGGATTTGCTGGAAGAGCCACCGCACCAGAGGCAGGATGTGAGGTCCCCTCGGGGGTGCGAGAAAGAGGGCACTTTAGGCGAATCCCTACATCGGCTATAGACGGGGAATGATCGTATGTTAAGTATAATGATTCGTCTCCCATTGCACGAGGCCTTTTTCCTAGCAAAGTGACAAGCGGAACGTTAGAACTGGAAAGTTAAGCGTGCTCACCCTGGAGCAATTCAGGGATGAGTGACCCACTGGGATGTGTGGGTGCTAGGGAAAAAGTAAAACCGTGAGGACTAGGTGGGTGTCATTAGGGTCAGCCTAGTCCAAAGCGGACAATATCGTGCAAGCGGAAAGACGGGTCGTTACACAGGATATGGAACCTAGTGGGTTCAAGTTGATCAACTTGGTTGAAGATGATTCGACCAAGACTACTCGTATCGGGGCACATCTGGCCCAATCTATTGAAGAAGAGTTGCTCCGCTTGCTGAGAAGCCATGTGGTTATATTTGCGTGGACCCTAGATGATGTTACGGGGATTGACTGATCCGAGAGTGAACATTAGATCAATATCGAGCCTGGAACGAAGCTTACCAGTCAAAAGAGGAAACGTTATTCTCCTGCAAAAATTGAAGTCATCCGGACATAGGTAAATAAATTGCTAAGGTCCGGATTTATTAGAGAGACCAACAATAATGAATGTGTTGCAAACCCGGTGGTGGTCTCCCAGTGGATAATGTGCATTGATTTCACCGACGTCAACAAGAGCTGTGAGTCGGATCCATCCCCCCTGCCACATATTGACCGTTTGGTGTACGCTGTGGCTGGCAGTACAATGATGAGTACTATGGATGTTTATTCCGGGTACCATCAGATCTTCCTTGCTGAATAAGTCGGCCATCATGACCGAAGATGGCATTTATTGTTATGTGGTTATGCCATTTGGCTTGAAGAACGCCGGAGCAACATACCAGAGGTTGGTCAACAAAATCTTTAGAGATCTGATAGGCCATATAATGGAAGTGTATGTTGATGATATGATTGTCATGTTTATGAATGATGAAGATCATATTTCTTATTTGTCTCTCTGTTTCGAAGTATATCGCAAATACACGCTCAAATTAAATCCGGAAAAGTGATGCTTCGGGATCCGAAGTGGAAATTTCTTCGGATATTATGTTTATGAGAAAGGCATAGAGGTTAATCATGAGAAGGTTCAGGACATCATCGACATGCAACCTCCTAGAAACAAAAGGGAATTTCAAAGGATGACTCGTCGTCTAGCTGCCTTGAGCATATTTATTTATAGATCCATAGATCGGGCCTTACCCTTCTTCAGAGTACTAAGGAAAGCAAGTCATCTGTACTGGACTGAAGAATGTGATCGGGCCTTCTTAGAATCGAAAACTTATTTGAGCACTTCCCCTGTGATGGTGAGTCCAAGTAGCGATGAACCTTTGGGATTATATCAAGCTGTATAGGAAGTCGCAGTAAGCGTAGTTCTTGTTACCATTAGGGATGACATTCACATGCATGTTTATTACGTGAGTCACTCCTTGGTATCGGCCGAAACTAGATACACTACCCTGAAAAAATTCATGCTGGCGTTGAAGAATGTTATATCTAAGCTGAGACATTATTTTGAAGGACGAATGGTTTACGTTAATACTGATCAGCCTTTGAAAGCAGTTTTGAATCAGGAAGATCTGAATGAGAGACTATCTAAGTGGGCAATCAAGATCAACTTCATGTATCTGGAATTCGTTCCCCAAAGGGCGATCAAAGCTCAGGTTCTTGATGACTTTGTTGTCGAAATGACCCGATCATCTATATTTTTAAACCAAGAGAACGATCGGTGGATCATTTATGTTGAAGGATCAACCTTTGAAGGAAAGGGGCGGGCATTACCCTCACTACGCTACAAGGTGATGTTATTCATTCCACATTTAAGTTCTTATTCTCATGAACAAATAACATGGTGGAGTATAAGGCTGTGTTATTGGGAATGACCCTTGCCCGAAGGATGGGAGTTGCTAAAGTACGAATGTTCTCAGATTCCAAGTTAGTGGTGGAACAGTTTGCGGTAAGATTCGACACACATGAGCCCATGATGAAGTTGTATTATGCAAAAGTCCTGGAATTTTCTAAGAAGTTCAAAGAATTTTCACCCGATCATGTGCCACGAGAATAGAATAAGGTCGCTGACGTGCTGGCCAGATTGGCTGTAAGTATACCTAATATAGGACTAGGCACTATATCTGTCCATATCTAAGACCGACCTTCAGTCGAGATATCGGTGACTAAACAATCAGTCGAAGAAATCGGGGATTTATGTCATGAACTTCATGGCTTAAATATTGATGCTACTGAGTCTCCCGGGGAACCCACATGGATGGACTCCTTCATCAAATATCTAACTAATGGTTATCTTCCTGAGAACACATCAGAGGCCAGAAAAATTGAATTACGGGCTAAAAGATACGTCTTGGGCGATGGGCGATTGTTCAAAAAGAGTTTCGAGTGACCGCTTTTACTATGTTTATCCCCTATGGAGGCTGATGCTGTCATGATTTATGTTCATGAAGAGATATGTGGTATTCACTCATAGGGTCTATCTTTATATCATCGCGTTATCAGAGCCGGATATTTTTGGCCAACATTACTCGAAGATGCCAAGAAGTATACCAAACGCTGTGATATGTGCCAATATCATGCTCTGGTCCCACAACTGCCAGGGGCTCCCTTATCAGTGACCTCACTACTCTGTTTGTTTGACAGATGGAGAATCGATATACTTGGACCGTTCCTCAATCAGTAGAACAATGAAAATTTTGCATAGTGGCAGTGTAATATTACACTAAGTGGATTGAAGCACAAGCGGTGGCCATATTTCAGAGAAGGTTGTAAAACACTTATTATGGAGAAACATCGTCAGCCGCTTCGGGGTACCCCGAGAGTTGGTATCGGATAGCGGGCTCCAGATTTGCGGAAGGGGCGATTCGGGATTTCTGTGTTAAGTTGGGCATTACCCAATATTTCTCATCAATGGTTCATCCCCAAATTAATGGACTCACAGAAATATCTAACAAAGTTATCCTGAAGGGATTGAATGGCCCGAACATATCTATGAGGTCTTATGGGCCTACAGGACTACACCCGCTCCACGAACCTTGAATCTCCTTTCTCACTTGTACATGGGTCCGAAGCAGTTAGCCCGGTAGAGGTGGCCATCCGATCGCCTCGAATTACTCAGTATGATTAGCATATGAATGGCTAAAGGAGATTATTGGACCTCGAGATAATCGATAAAAGAGAAATGCGATTTACGCGCGAATGTGTTCTTGCCAACGAACTATGGAGCGAGCCCATAACAAACGGGTCCTACCAAGGGAGTTCTCTAAAGAAGACCTCGTCCTTAGAAACATAAGGGTTCAGAGAAACGTAGGAATGTTGGACAGAAATTGGGAAGGACACTATCGAATCTTGAAGAAACTGGAAGGTGGGGCTTACAAATTGGAAACATTAGATGGTGACGAGATCCCCAAACTTGGAACATCATGAATCTAAGGCTGTACTTCTTGTAAATATTTGATTATTAATGACAATTCCAAGCCAAAAACATATTCTTCTATACGTAGACATGATACAAATGGGTATAATACAAACTTTTTCTAATTAGATGATTGATCGATCTTAAAGTCGGATTTTTTGGACGAGTCTGGATTAGTGACTGTAACAATTCATCTGTAAGGCTCCCAAGTGGTAGTGAATGCTCTGACGAGTCAGATGCTCTTGCGCTTGCTGAGTATTGAGGATTGATCACAAAACTCTCAGAACTCACTATGAACTAAACATGCCCTTCAACAGCTTTCACCCTTCGGAAACAACCCTTATGCTCTTGTAATCTGCTGCGAAAAGAATGAACAATGGATAGAATTAGTCAATCAAAGCACAAGCTCAAGCCCGACTTGGTACTTATGTAGAACCGAAGCTTGAACGGAGCCTGGGACGGGACTTGTATAGAACCGGGGTTCGACCTAAGCTTGTCATGAAACTCATAATGAACCAGGGCTACGCCTTTCCAATATGGTCATGACCTCAAGGACGGATTAAGAGCGGTCTTCACATACATATGAAAATACAATATAATTAACCCAAATCAAACCTCAACCTAAGATAGAATCGGGGACCGAAGAGTCAATGCTTATCGAATAACCTTGATCTTATACTTAATTAAGTATGAAAGAGCTTATAACCAACAAGCTTAATCACTTATAACAAACCCGAACCTAGTTCCTTTTAACCCTATTCTAACTCTGAAAAGAGAAAATGAAGAAGGGAGAACTAGTCATTTCATTGAGAATAAGAGAATACATGGGTACAACAATATGTAAAATTATTCTAGCCTATCTGCCCCTCGTCCTTATCCTCATTCTCATGCTCCTTCGGTCTGGTCCAGGCTACAAGCTGCTTCAGCTCTTCTTCCTGATCACCAACCTTTTGGTTTATTGTACTTTCCATCTCATCGAAAAGGGGGAAGAAGGGATCGTCCTCCAAAACGGGCTCTTCCAAAAAAGGAATTGCCTTGAAGGTCCCCATCCTTCTACAAAGGATCGATCAGCTTTCACCTCTCATCATTTGAGGAAAGCCCAAACTGCTTTGACACATGATCCCTCATGTTGCTCAAATACTTAGCAATATAGATCTCGTGGATGTTATCTACCAAAGCAAATAACAATGGGGATCGAGCGAATCCCAGAACAGCTTCCCGGGCTGAACTCTCTGCCACGGTACGACCCCGAGCGAGATCTTCTTCCAAGCACGTCTTTTCTTCCAGGGCCCGAAGGAGAAGTTCGTTCAGTTTATTTCTTTTCTCCTGGGCCCGAACTTGGACTTGGCTCATCTCCTCATCTTTCTCCCGCACTTTAGCCTCCAACTCCGAGTTCCGGGATTTGACGGAGTCTGCTTCTGCATGAGCTGCCTTGAACTTCCCATCCAGCTTAGAAACATGAGCTTGTAGAAGGGAGGCTTGCGTCCCGCTCCTAGCAGCTCGTCATTTAGCCTGTCTCGCTCCTCCCGGATCGACACAAGCTCTCTTGTTTTATTCCAACTTGCCTTTTGGCTAAGACAAATTGATCTTGGACTGCTTGTGAGACCGACGGGTCACCTCGATTCTTGTGGACAGTAGCCACGGACGTGAAACCCTTCCTCAACATCTGCACATAGTGGTAATTTTAGAATCTAAGCCTTCGGGCCTTCTGGAATAAGAAACCTACCCTTGTTGCAAGGTCGAGGAAGGCCTCAATCATTTCTTCCCCGGACATGTCTAGATGAACATTGTCAAGGTTCTGCTTCCCGTATAAGCGAAAGTCTTCCAAAAAGACGCTCCTACAGGACGCCATTTTCTTCCCTTTCGTATCCCTGTCTAGCATGTCCAAGGCAATCTCCCAATCGTAGTTCGTCTTAGGGCCCGAGACAGGGTCTTTTAAAATTATCCCTTTGCTCGGGGCTGGGATTGAAGCTCCCCTCATCTCCCTAAGCCTTTTCAGCTTCGGCCACCCTCTTCCCTTTACCCAAAGGGATAGGTGGTAAGGAGACGTTTGCATCAAGATTCGAGCTCGGAAGAATCCTCTCCACTGGAACAGCTCCCTGCAGCAATAAACTCATTACATTAGGACTGATGGGGGAGCAATTCCTGATTCGGTGTAAACTGGCCAAGCTCATAGAGCGAATTCTGGCCGTTATCACCTCCTCCACCACTCCTATCACCCTGCACAAGGGAGCCCTTGCCACTAGAGAGCTCCCTTGTGCAGCACAAAGTCAACGTGCTTGCACAGGTGGTGCTGATAGGGGGATTCCCTGCTGACGATGATCCTGAAGGGATCAGCGTGCCTCCGGTCGCGGATTTCGAAGGCCCTACATTGTATGTCGCCCCCTGTTGGTCTTCAGTGGGACGGGCCGAGGCTGTTGCCATACGCTTGAATCGTGAGCTAGGCATCGGGATATGTGAACTTAATATTAACTCATTCCATAGCCGATCCTTCGAACGAATGGAAACTGGAGAACACCCCTTTCGAGACTGGGGCTCTAGTTCTACCCGCTACCCTAATCTCCACTAACCTACTCTCTCGAAGGATGTCTATTCGCCTAAGACGCACTTTGGGAGGGGGAAACATTGCTAAGGTATTAGCGGTGTCCTGGCGAGAAGTGTTGAACCTTATTTGGTCCAACCTACCTATGTGTGGGTGGATAATATTAGGTCACACCTTCAACAAATCCTCAGTTGGGACTGTTATCCATACGAAACATGACTCTTATTCGTAAAGGGAGTCCTACTTATCCACTATAGCACACTCTGCGGTGCGAATTTCTATGTAATATAATCTATGGTCCCCTAATAGCCTCCTACCTCTTCGGGACCCGACTAAAAACAAACAGAAAAAACGTTCTAAAGTCGGGGCTATTCCTTGCTTATGTCAATAGAAAATAAAAGTCACTATATACACATAACTACCCGGGAACAGTCATAGGTGGCGCAGTGAATGTACCGAAGTACGGCCGCAACAAAAGGGTGTAGCTGAAAACGTAACCCGCTCTTCAGGGGAAGCATAACTGATGGGGATAGCGCTCACAGGAACATTCATTTCCTCTGGAAGGAAACAATGGACATCCTCTTTTCCTTCTAGATCGAATAGTGAGCGGTAATCGAAAACTTAGACCTAAGCTCTTCGATATCTAGTTCGGACAGAGATGGGTATCTAACTTTGCGAGGAGCCATAGTTATTACCTTAGAAAAACGTGGAACGAAGGTTAGGGTGTGAGTAAGAATGAAAATCGCAAAGCTTTTCTCGCTGCAACATTTTTTTCACAAATGACGGTGGGGATGAACAGTCCCCAGAACCCCAATTTAAATAGTAATTTCCTGACCAATCGCGAACCGGCACGTACGCCTACCACAGGCGGCTACAGTTTGTACGCACTCATCACGCCTTCAGGTAACATAATACGGAAAAACACAGATCTGAAATTTAAAATTCAAATAGAAACAAGGTGAAATAACCGTTGTACTTTTTGAAATTCAAAATTAATGTTTCAAATTCGCCAAGTATAGGGTCAGTCCTAGGGATGCTCGTCATAACTGGTTCGGGTACCGGTCCCCTGGATGCCGGACCGATTATCATGCCAAACGCATGCATTGTCATATGGTCGGTCTTGTATCACCTCTGCGATGGTAATCAAGCCCGAGGGGCTAGTGATTAGAGCTCCGAGACTGAGTACCCCGTATTGGATGGAATCTAGTCATATTGGGCCAGCCTAGATGACCAGAGTCGAACCTGCGCGGCCCAAGATCTTTAACTTGCCCCATTTGAAATAATCGGCCCGAAGGCCCATTTATGTTGTTGGAACGAAGATGAAGTTAAGAGTAACCAAGATACCAGGGGACCGACCCTTTGGATGGGTCCAAACAGTTATAGCTCACGTGTTCCGCGCTCCGGGCACATCCACGCGTTCCACGCTCCGGGCACATCCACGCGTTCCACGCTCCGGGCCTACTCACGCTATTTGCACTTCGGGCCTCGCCACGTTTTCTAGCATGTGAAAACGACCGTGTCAGAGACGGTTACAGAACGTAATTCACACGCGTCTTCCCCTCTATAAATACATGGCTAAATGACAAGCTCAACATGACATTTTGAACACGCGAAACAAGCTGTTACCCTACCGATTTTCTTATTGTCTTAGTCATCTTCTTTTAGCCTCCTCTGTTTGTATCATGACGATTTATTCAATATATCAGCTAAAATCATTTTTAGCTCTTAGTGAGGTAGTTTTTTCCCTTCTCTAAAGGGTTTTCTACGTTAATATCGTTGTGTCCTTTACTGTTTTATCCGTTTATAATCGTCTCCCCAATTTAAATAAATCAAAACCGAGTTCGTTTATCACGAACCGAACGACTGTTGGTATCCTGGTCTTTTGACCACAACAAAACCGATATATCAAATATTCGAACTGCAAATATTTAACCGGATCAATTTGACTGCGGTTTCGAATCTGATACAGTTTTTGAAAACTCCTATACGATCCGATCTAATACTTATTATTATATTATATTATATAATGAGTCAATTTGTGTTGATATATGTTTAGAAGAATTAAAGAATTTGAAATTAGGTATATATATTTCGTGTTTAATTCACTTTTTGTCTCTCAAATTACACATTGTGATAATTTTGGTCCTTCAATTTTGAATAATGCATTAGATGTCCTTCAATTAACCAATATGTCAATTTTGGTACATAATGACCAAAATACCCCTATAACATTTTCAAATACAATCTTTCTCAACTCACTCTGTCACCACTTTCTATCTTTAAATACAACTTCGGCACCCCACACATTCCATTATTCATAATCCAGTCTCCAACCAATCCTATCGTAAACACAATCTTTAATGGTAATGTAAACCCTAACTATATTGATCATATCATATCAATTATTCTTAACAAGTTAATATGTTACTGAAAAAGTTTTCTTTCATTGAAAATATAGAGAAAATTTTATTAATAAAATATGACGTAAAGAAGGTTTTACGGATAAAAATATACATACTAATGATGTGTTACATAGATTTCCACGACTTCTAATTGAATTTTGTAATTAAATTAATGCTAAAAAAAATAAGAATCTTATGCTGCTAAATTTTTTATGTACGATATCAAAGAATCAACACATTGGAATTTTCCAATAAATCTATGAATTCATCAACGTTTTCGGTAGAAAATTGACAATAGAAACATGGTCATTATGTACCAAAATTATGAAATTTTTAAATTCCATTTTGAAATTTGTGGAATTTAATTTAGAAATTTTTCAATGGCATTTTGGTCATTATATACCAAAATTGACATATATTGGTTAATTGATAGACATCTAGTGCATTATTCAAAATCATGGACCAAAATTGTCAAAGCGTGTAATTTGAGGGTCTACAATTAAATTAAACCGTATATCTATCACTTGATCTCATAATTATTTTTTCGTTAATATTAATGTTTTTATATTTTATTCTTATATTTTAGAGATAACTGATATTGAAGTGCATCAAGTAATCAATATCAGATATTGATTTTTGAAATTCATATTTTTCTAGTAAGTTATATAATTCTTTAGAAATTTTATATTGTTATTTAAAATGTAATTAATTTTACAATTGATTTTATTTTTCAAGGTTGTGATTACGAATATCTAAGCGAATTACGTTTATTTTTTGTAGATTTAGTGCACTTTGAAGAAAAATCATTCATTGCGTGCATATGTTGGTTTTGATTCAATAATAGTACTAAATTCAACTTTCAATTTATGCAATTTTGAAAAACTCCAAATATGCGTTTTTTAGTTGTAAGTGTTATGTTTTGCAAATAAATAACATTTTTTTGTGATTATTGACAATTTTTTATTATCAACTATAATTCAAAAATAAAAATTTGAATATCCGCAAATGGATCCCCGAACGGATCTACTATTGAGGATCGGTTTCGGATAATAATTTTTCCGATCCGTATTCATCGGATCGGATCAAAAAATTAATGATCGGTTCGATTACCCGATCCACGCACACTCCTCATGTCTATAAATACATGGAACCATGAAAGAAATAGTATATGGTCTTTCATTATTCCGAGCACTTGTTATTTTCCCAATCCCTCAATATGAAGTTATTCTTTCAATACCGTGTTTTTGTCCTTTTTTTCTGCAATTTTCATGTAAACTACCTTGTACATCCGCCTCACACTCCGTCCAAGTTGTCTTCACAAGCAACGAAATCTAAAACTTGGGTTTATATGTGTTAACAACTCCAAATCGGGTGACTGATGCACATAGCTAATGGAATAGAAGGATCATCCTCTCAAGTTATTTTGTGACATTTATTTTATTATCTAACAACAACACGAGAGAAAGTTCAAATACATCGACATCAAGACCTTGTTGTAAAAGAAAGAGTTGCATATAATAAACTATATGTAGATCATATATGCACTAACTCCATGTTTGTGAATCCACTCCCTACCACCCAAAAATGTTTATGAAATTGTAAAGAAATCCCCGAAACCTTACTTTCTTGAGCGTGTTGCTCATATGGGTGTGAGTATTGGGAGAATATTTAGTTTGCGCCTTATGTATTATGTAGTTTATTTTAATTTTCAAAGTTATATTTGACACATTTCTGATATCACAATGATTAAATTGAACCAGCTGGAATAGACAAGTTTTATTGAATTACATGTAATTTTCCATACTTTACTTCTGCATCATGTGATTATTGATAGATTTAGTTGACACTTCACGAATACTCCTTGAGTAGTATATTGTATAATTGATGGACTAGAATGAAATCTTGAAACATTATTGTGATAACAATAAAGAAAAGTTAAAGTATATCATACATAATTATAAAGTAACATATAACCTGGGAGATTGTCTGATAATTAATCTAACATTGGACTTATATGTAAATAATTGTATGAGAATACTTGTCTAATTTATTACATTTAATGTGAACTTATTAATTGAAATTAAAGAATCCAATATAAGGTGACTTTTAGTATATAGAGACTATTATGTTTCTATTTGTTTGATGGATCGAAGTAGAAAATATTGTAATAGTCTCAATATCATACGTTAGTTTTCATATATATTCCTAATCACATTGCAAAATTGACTAAGGGAAAAACCTAAATAAATTCTCCACAAAATACATATTAATTCTCCACAAATCATTTACGATGTGATCTCTCCCCTTATATATTATATTAATATACACTCCCCACGTAAGTTTATCTAACTCTAGAAATTTAACAGTTAGAACACCTCTTCACACTTATAAAATTTACAATACATTCTTTAAAGTAATCCTAATGGGAATCCAAAGACGTTAACCAATGATACGGATCCCTATTGCTTATCCACAAATATAAAATCACCACCACTCATCCTCATCCCATCCCATTCCATGATTCCCATTCCATCCCATGCCATGTTCTAAGTTATCTAATGCATATTTAAGTTAGATCGGATCTAAACCATATCTATTAATACTTTTTATCATAAATAATTTTATATAAAGAATATAAACAGGTTTTAATTATTTCAAAAATATGCTAGGTTGAATTAATAAAAAGTACAAACTAATAACATGGTATAATATACTTGATTTTATAATAAAAGTAACAGCATACCAAATCATTTTACCGTGAAATGTCTCCCTTTCCTAGGGGTGTAATAAATCTGAAAGTGTTAATTGGTTATATTTTGCAAATACATATTTTCCCTTTTGTCTTAAATATTGTAGGCAAATATTAAAATGTTATGAATATATTCTGTACTAGTTGGATGAATTCATATTTTAATAGATCTATCAAATAGGAATAGAATGAGAGATATAATTTTTTTTCATTTTTAAATCTGAAAAATCAATAAATTTAATTCAAACTATCCATTTAATGGGATGTGGATTGTAGTTTTTAGATTTGCACTATATATATGGATAGCAAAAAAACGAGAGCCGATCCGAACCTATATCCAATTAACCTGAATCAGATCACATGGGTCTAGCTCGGAGTCTAGTTATATTGTTTTGCTACGGATCATGGGTAGACTAACTAATATCCGATATTACACACATCGATTGCGGGTCTCCCTAACCAAAACCCGGAACCCGATTAACATTTGAATAAGTTTAATAATATATTTTTATTTAATATATATAATAAATATATCACATTAAATAATCAAAATACACAATTTTATATTTCAAATGTTATTTTTCTAATTTTTATTAATTATGTACTCCCAATGAAAGTATATTTTGTATGATATTATTTTGGATGAAGAAATTATGTTTATGGACCAACATATGACTAGCTAAATTAAGAGAATTTGTCCTTATGTTTTGAAGATATTATTTTATCATCTTGTGGTAATCATAATTATTTATAAATTGTTTCTTATAATTGATATTTGTTCTTGTTACTTTATGTTGATTAATATTTAATATTGAAGGTTTGGTCAATAATTTAGATTTCTTTATTCTTTTTATACAATTATATAAATAAAATATTCAGACTCAAGGATACAGACTCATTTACAAAATACACATCCACCTTACAAAATACACTCCAATCCAAAATCATGTTTAGATGGGTATTTTGGACAAAGGTACATGCCAAAATAGATGCCAAAATCATATTTAGATGGATACACAAGAATACACCACAAAACCACAAACTCATGATAGATCAATGCATCGAGTTTTTTGTGTTACATAACATTGAAACTTGTTAAAATGTTAAAAAGTAGCATGAATTTTCAATTGATTTTGTTTTTGTCATTGATTAATTTTGTTTTAGAAACATAGCAATGATTTGCAGTCTGTCGTGGACAGCTTTTTTCGTAGCTCGGTTTCTATAATTATAGAAACCGAACTACCATTTTTTTATTTTTAATTGTTGTTTTTAATGCCTTTTCAATATAAAAAAAATGGTATCTCGGTTTCTATAATTATAGAAATCGAGCTACGAAAAAAGCTGTCTGCGGCAGACTGCAAATCAGTGCTATGTATCTAAAACAAAATTAATCAATGACAAAAATAAAATCAATCGAAAATTAATGTTATTTTTTACGTTTTAACAAGTTACAATGCTACGTAAAAAACTCACCCCCAATGCGTCTGTCCCGGCAGGTCAATAGTGGGTCTAGGGCAGGTGTAGGTAGCAATGATATAAATGCATTTGGGTCTCAGTGTAGTTGAGAATCCAACTCATAGTTATCACTAATTGTAAACCAATTAAAAATAAATGATATATTTATTATTTAGATTGTATACAAATTACTTCTCTATATTTAATAAAACATATTAATCCAAATAATTTAAATAATTATATATGTTGATAAAACTTTAATATAATCATTTAAATAATTAAATGTATTTTATAATATTTTTATCTGTATATAATTTTTATACATGTGCTGTTCTAAATTATTATATTTTGTTGCAATGTGCATTTTTTGACCACCAACTCGATATTTTGATTATTTTTTTGTAATTGGGGATATTCAATAGATAAGGTCTTATCAGCTATATTTTGCAAATGCATACAAGTTCTGTATGTTCTTATATATTTTATAATCTTATATAAATTTATCGATTTAGTATTTGTATACCATTAGTAAATTTAGCAAAACCGTCTTAAATATTTTAGGTAAATATTAAATTGTTATTAATATATTATTATGTACTAGTTGGATGAATTATATTTTAGTAGATCTATCAAATAGGATTAGAATTTGAGATATAATTTAGTCATATTTAAATCGGATTTGGTTTATTTTATTTATTTGGATAATTGTGAATTTAATTTAATATAATCCATTGAGATAATTAATCAAAATAAATGTAGAAAACTAACCGTTCTTAATATATCGAACTCACACTTAGACCATCTCCATCCGTGACCAAGACCGTATCTGTCAACATTAAACTTCTCTCCTGACACATCATCATGCTCACTCCTACATATCATTTTATATTTCATCAAACTCATTTTTTTACACTTTCTTTCCTCCACATATATCAAAATATATTTAATTACATGTATTTTATCGTATTTCCTTAATAAATACAATATATGAGTATTTCGCTTATATTCTATTATATATACACAAAACATTATGATAATTTATATTAAATATGTGATAATAAAATATTATTGATTTTGCCCATCAATTATTCAAAAAATATGTGAACATCAATTATTCACGAAATTTTGCCCAAATATGATCGACGAGATCACTCTTCAAGTGTTAACAAATAATTTTATCACGAGAAGCCAACATCCGATTGTAATATCCTTGAGCAGTAGAATCCAATCGGTGTTCTACATTTTCAGTGGTCAGTGGAGGAATAACATGATTATAGTCGGCGTTCATGTTAAAATTTGCAGTGTAAGTGTCTCTCTCATCTTCAATAATTACATTGTGAAGAATAATGCAACCGTACATAATATCAGCTAGAGAGTGAGAATCCCAAGCACGTGCAGGCCTTGCTAATATTGCAAAACGAGCTTGGCGAATTCCGAATGCTCTTTCTATATCTTTTCTAGCTGCCTCTTGGTGAGCCACAAACATTCTAGCTTTGCGATCTTGTGGAAGTGGAATTGATTTAACAAAAATAGACCAATTCAGATATATGTCATCAGCTAAATAATACCCCATTTTGTATTGATTATTCTTTAGTGTGAATTCAACTCGAGGAGCACGACTTTCTTGTATTTCCTGTAAAAGAGGTGATATGTTGAGCACATTTAAGTCATTGTTTGAACCCGGCATCCCAAAGAATGCATGTCATATCCAGTGTCCCAAGATTCAACTGCTTCAAGCATTATAGTCGGTTTTGCATGATCTCCACTTTGAAATTGATCATTCCAAGCATTTGGACAATTCTTCCACTCCCAATGCATGCAATCTATACTTCCAAGCATACCCGGAAAGGTACGCATGTCAGCCCATTGCAACAATCGTTGCAAATCATGCGACGTAGGTCGGCACAAATACTCTTCGCCAAACATTTCACGTAAACCCTTAACAAAAGCTCGCAAGCAAACCATTGATGTATTTCCACCGATTCGAACATACTCATCGACTTGGTCTGCTGAACCACCATAAGCTAACATTCTAATGGCCGCTGTACATTTTTTATGAGTCGTCAATGATGTGCGGCCAGCGCCATCTTGAGACAATTGAAAGTAGGGATCATGTGAGGCCATAGTCTTCATGATCCGTTCGAATACATGTCTTCTCATTCGAAATCGTCGACGAAAAAGCTCTGATATGTAAGTTGGCGATCACAGAAATAATCGGCAATAAGCCGCATATTTCCAGCTTCTCGACCACGTTCAATGTAACGACGTTGTCGACGCCGCTGACGGGGTTGTGTCTCTTCTTCAGTTGATGAGTCAGTATCCTCTAAGCAATCTAACAATGCATTACTTGCATCTCCTGAAACACGTAAAATTTTGGTTACAATTGGGATTATTTTGTCCCCAGTGGAACTAGGGCCAAACGGTATAAAAGGAGGAAGATTGCCTGACATTTTTCTTTGCAAGAAAATTTATGAAGGAATTGTAGATAAGTGTTGTAAATTACTTTTGTTATGGTCCCTTTTTAGGGGGTACCAACAGTCGTCCGGTTCGTTCATCAAACGAACTCGGTTCTGATTTCTTTAAAATGTGGAAGACGATTAAAAGCAAAAAGCCAAAATGAATGCACAGCAATATATAGTGGAAACCCCGTGAATTGGGGTGAAAACCACTCGACTAAGAGCTGATTATGCTCTTAGCCTACTCATTAAAGAAATGAATCAAAGTTCATACAAAACAGGCTAATGAAAATGACGAGGTAAAGAAAGCAAGAAGAATCCGGCAACGTAACAGCCTGTTCTTCTCCGTCCAAAGGGTCCTGTCTTTTCCTTCGTCTTGCCCTATATTTATAGAGTTGCCGGCGAGTGTAATCCACGTCCTGTAACCGCCTCTGACAAGTTTGTTAGAGGTTGTTGTCGCAGGATGTAAAATGAGGTTGGTACCGATGAGTGGTCTGCGTGATCGGGCCCGAAGCATGATAAACGTGACAGGGCCCGAGGCGTGGAACGCGTGAGCCTGTAACCGTTTTGTAACTGTTCGGACCGAACCCCGGAGCCAGCTGGCAGATAACGCTATTATTTACTAAGGTTATCTTCGGTCCTCTGTGTTGAACATCGGGCCGCTCTTCCTACAGGTGTAAGTGGGCTGTAAGTGTTCGTTTTGATTATTTAAGTTGGCCCAACTGTTATCGGGCCTCACCCATTACAGGGTACCCGGTCCTAGAGTTCTTATCAACTTTGTTACTAACATCTTTTATAAACATAAATCCAATACACATTTATTCACCTTTGGACAAAAGTAAAAGTAACAGAAAATGTGTTGATAATCTTGGTATTTGGGAGATTCAAAAATAATTGCAACACAACAAATAAACACACATGTCTATGGCATGACTAGTCACATTTGTAATAAATTTAAGACACATTTATTCACATTTAGACAAAGGTTAAAGTAAAAGATAAGGTGTTGATATTCCTGGTATTTGTGAGATTCGAAAATAATTGCAATACAACAAATAAACACACATATCTATGGCATGAATAGTCACATTTCTAATAAATCCAAGACACATTTATTCACCTTTGGACAAATGTGAAAGTGAACGATAAGGTGTTGATATTCTTTGTATTTGAGAGATTCGAAAATAATTGCAACACAACAAATATACACACATATCTATGACATGACTAGTCACATTTCTAATAAATCCAATATACATTTGATCACCTTTGGACAAAGGTGAAAGTAAAAGATATGGTGTTGATATTCTTGGTATTTGGGAGATTTGAAAATAATTGCAACACAACAAATATACACACATATCTATGGCATGACTAGTCACATTTCTAATAAATCCAAGACATATTTATTCACCTTTGGACATAGGTGAAAGTAAAAGATAAGGTGTTGATATTCTTGGTATTTGAGAGATTCGAAAATAATTGCAACACAACAAATAAACACACATATCTATGACATGACTAG
>RWGZ01001758.1:196954-461554 GCA_009725065.1 Utricularia reniformis | reverse complement strand
GGAATAAAAATGAAGAGGTTCTAGAGATTTTAAAAAGAAAAAAAGTTTAGAGTATTCATCACTAAAAGAAAAAAAAGTTTGTTAGTATTTCCAACCCTTCAACCTTTAATTCGTAAGTTGAAAAAAACAATGTTACACTTCAATTTTGAAGGCACAAATCTTTTTTCAACCACTAGTTTGTAAGTTGAAAGAAACAAGCTCAAAAACCTCTTTTAGCCTCTAGTTCGTAAGTTATATGAAAGAAATCAAAACCTCTTTTAATCTCTTGTTCGTAAGTTGAAAGAAACAAAAACTAAACTTTACTGTTGATACCAAAATAAACGAACGAGCATACATGACTTCGAATGACAACATGAAAGGAAGTGTTAGATTTGATGCTATCCATTGCATCTCCAAAAATAGTTGAATGGATGTATTAGGGTTCTAATCCTTTTTGAAGGAATTCATCCGACTGATACTTTTGCTTTGTAGTTCATCTCCGGCATTTCCGTTTTGTAGGGCTACGAGACCAACCAATTCGGGTTTATATTTTTTCTTTATGTTATTGAATTGGTAAATCTAATAATGTTCTTATTGTTCTTCTTGTGAATATAGGTCAATGTTTTCGGACTTATTGTACAAATCGAGGTTTTTTTAGGTCGGAAGCTACAAAACTCATTTCAAGAACAAAAAGATTAATTAAATGTAAAAGATTTAATACGTCTCTTGCAAACGATGTACTTGAGTAAAATAATTCATCTAAACTTGTAATGAATATTTCTATTCGTAACAATATCTTGAGATTTAAAGATACTAAAAATGTTAAGCATATCATATACGAGTAATAATAAGATGATTGACTGTTGAATGAAACGTAGATAAGCGATATATCATGTAAATGTAAATAAATTAGATAAAGAAAAAAGGAATGATTGGATGAGTTTAGAGAGATGGGGTGCCACATTCACGCATGCACCGCACCCACCATATTCAAGTTGAGAGACAACTGTCCTTACCAAGTTGTACAAGTTGCAGCATGCAAAAAACAATTAAATAAATGGATATACATCAAGATTGTTGTCGTTTTATAAAAAGTTTCATTTTTAAAAAACTTACTATTCATGTTTTTTTCTATTCTTTAATTAAGAAAAATATTTTTTTAATATTAATGTTTCAAACATTTTTATTACCGATTTGTAAACTATTTAACATCTATAAACGAATATCTCATAGTGCATTTCGATTAACGTTACATTTTTCAAATATTGCATGACATTTGATTTGCGTTGAAATTGTTACATATTATTTAATAAAGTCAAATAACTAAATTTGGATCTATCTTCGTGTTCTACGTCTTTTTTGTCCTTCTAAGATATAAAGAATGGATTGCAATTATATTCTTATATTATTTTGATTCTATAAAATATATCTTCTTTGAAAATCAATATAACTGATTGAAACGATATTATTATATATATGGTTTGATACTCTAATATTTCTTAGTTTTTTCGTTGCCAAAATTTCCATATCGGTAATTTAATTCTACAAAATACCCATACGTCGATTTTAACCTTTGTTATGGGAAAATTTATTTAATAAATCATTTCAAAATAAACAATTTATCGTATTTGAAATGCAAGTTGCAAAGTGGGTGGGTGGGACATTACACATTAGCAATACTAAGGATTGATCATAATAATGTATACATCAATTCGGATTAGAGATGCAAACAAATTGAACACAAATGAATTAGTGTTCTTTACAAATTTGAGTTAGACTCAAAATGTAATAAATTCGATTGGAGTTAAAAATCCCAAAGCATATGTCATTTACGATTGGATTAATGTTCGTTCGTGTTCATCTTGAGATCAAATTTTAGCTTGAATAATTATCACAATAACGTAGTATATAATATTAATAGCTCGAATGTCATCTCACAAATTTGGAAGAAGTTGAAAAATATTTGATATTCAATTTGTCATAAACTCGAACTCGATTGTAACTCGACTATGAGTTAAAAATTTGAGCTAGAACTCGGAAGGATTGTGTTCGTTTGTCTGCCTAATTGGGATTATTTTGTCATCCACTATTGTTATAGTATTCAATCATGGTTTAGCGTCATTTAGGTCTCATAAAATGTATAGAATAATTAGTAAATGATTTGATCCCAAAATATAGCTTGTTGCCATTTTTCTAAAAATAAATAAACAAAAAGATATAATGCTCAACCTGATCAAATACACTTTTCTAGTAGAATAAGTAGAAATTGTTTAATACTTAAAAATAATTACATTCTCAATTATCAACTAAGATGTTTAAGAAATTTACTAAATTGTCGAATATACTAAAATAAATAATATTTATTCTATGCTATATTGATTATTTTCTATTTTATAACTTTTAAATCAGGTTGGACGGTTTGAGCAAGACATCCAATTTTTTTATGTATGTGCCAAATATTAATTTTTATTTAAAAACTAAATCTTATTTAAAAAGTAAAAAATATATTTATTATAATAGGACAATTTCATTTATTTCAATCTAACTTATTCGGAATTATGAAAAGTATTTCAAATGTAAAATATTGGTCATTAATTGTATATGTGTTGTGGTATAAAAGATCAAGGTATCCACACTCACATGTCCGCAAATATCGGAATCTATTTTATGATTTATATTATTTGTTGGACAATCTGATAAACGCAAATTGAGCAACAACACGATGATTTAACGTAGAAAAACCCGTAATAACGGGGAAAAACTACATGACTAAGAATATGAATACTCTTTGTCGGTTTATTACAAAAACAATACGATTACAAATCTAAAACGTTTAGAAAATGGCTAAGAAAAGATAACAACGAATAAAACGAGCGATGCAGCAACATAGGCAGCAAGCACTAAAAAAGGGTACTCTCGAGCTTGTGGATTCACATCTCTTTTATAGATGAGAAGAGTGAACTACCATGTAAGCGCTCTAACAAAATAACTTTTGCCACTTTTAACAGTTGATATGCCCGTTGGTAACTGCTCTTAACAAACTAACCGCTCGGATGATCAGTCCCTCAACTCTCACAGGATCGGTCCTGGATCTCTTCCTTCGGTCCTATTAGTTGAGCAGCCCATCAGACTTAGTTAATCTTAGATAAACTGGATTATCACTAAGTTATGGATTCGAGCTGACGTATATTCGTTTCTTGTCACGTGGATCAACTCGATATACCTTGGACTTCCACCCGTTCTTGGCATGGGGCCCGAAGCCCTTATCAATATGTATATTAATTATCAAGGACATCATCTCAACCAAAATTGGAATAAAATTTTGGCCAAGATGGATATGTTCAAAAATTTGCATTATACAACTTTTGTCGATTGGGAGAATTTTTTGGTACCAAACATGGTTAAATACATTTATAATAAAATCAAATAGTCTTTTATCTAATTCCAACATGATTCTTTTTTTGAAACAAAATATTGAATTACTATAAAAAAATTTCTAAAAATTAAATAGTACATTGAGTGATACAACCGATACTCTTGGTGGTTGAATAAAATAATCATTTTATGTAACATCTATTTGTTAAGTGTGGAGATCGGTATTGTTGTCGATCGGTAACAATTGGATGTTGGTTGATGTTGTTGTCGATCAAGCGCACCAGAGGATGGTCGATATTGATGTCGATCAGTCGAGCACCGAAGCACACAATGCCGAAGGTGACAAAGGGACCGAACTAAGTCATTTAGTTTAGGATGTCGTTAGTTATGCAAGGGTATATTCAAGAAAACAAGATCATATCAAATCAATATATATGGACGCTAATATTAATCGGGGTTATTTTCGTAATTATGATACCCCGACGGCTCGTTTGGTGCATCTAAGGGGTATTTTCAGTCTTCTTTTATGATTTTAGAATAAAGAAACTTTGAGGGTATTCTCGTAATATGTGCATCTCGGGTCCGCATGTAATGATTCTAATGGTACTTCGGTTTTTTTCATATGATTTCGAGTTGAAATGACGGCAGGGGTATTTTCATCATTTGGTGCTCGGAAAACTCGTCGGTGAATCTTTGGTGATATTCTAGATTGTCTTTTGAGTATTTGGAGATGAAATTATATCAATGGTATTTTCTCTTCATTTCCTATAAGCAGTGGTCGATCGGGATGCACTTCGAAAAACCCAAGACATTACCATGCATATCACGGTGAAATTGGACGTTTTTAGATAAACCAAGCCAAATTGACTAAGACTAAGCTTTTGGACTTATAGTTGACCTAATGAGCTCAGATTTTATATTAACACATGTACCTCGGCACCGACAAATGGGTTAGACTCTTAGCACGCTTCCCAAGGCAAAGTTTTCACGTGAGCTTGCCCCGGTACTCACGTAGAATCGCATTTCTGGCCATATTCGCGTGGACTTGCACCTGGTAGTCGCGTGGACTGGTCTTTTGCCTAGTAGCGTGGACCCGTCTCTTGGAGTGGTGTGGACTTGCTTGTTTGGCCGTAATCGCATGGGCTTGTATCCTCTCGTTATTTGCAGAGTTTCATATCTTATTTCGTGAGAACTCGAACTGACTCACGTGGACTCGACTCGCGTGGAGTTGCCCACTTGGCTTCACTCGCGTGGAGTTGGCTGGTGAGGAGAAACTCATGAACTCGCCCTTTTTCAGAACTATTCTCATTCGGATTCATGATATCTCTTGATTGTAATTGTATTAATGAAGTGATTATAGTGTATACCAATGTAGAGATTTGCTATCCTAATGATGTAAGGTTACACATTGTGGGCCCAAACTCGTATATCGCTTGTGTCGTGCACAAACTCCACATTAATTGAACTTAAGAATACCATAAATAAATCGATTGATCAAGAACAAGACCATAAATTTTTTTTATACTAGATTAGTTTGGCACCATCTGTGGTTCCGAGACTTAGTCCCATTGCGAGCTTTTCTGATGAGTTTTGTTAATTCTTATTATCATGATGATCAGGAATTTTGAGGAAGAGAACATTGATGAAGAGATTTAAATGGAGCGAACCCTCTGGCAACTAGAAGTAACGAGGGCACTATATTACCGAGGACTCAGTCATCACTTCCGGAGGAGCCCCTGGTTTAGGAAATCACTACTCAACCTTCCTGGAGCTAGAATTCATCCGGGAGGGCACCTATTATCTATCGTATGCCCCTGTGTGTGTCGAGATGTTTAGAGTTCGGAAGAGCGGGTCGAGTAGCAATCCGAAGGAGTGTTTATCTCCCACTACCTGTACGTACTCACTCAGTTAGAGGATGTGGAGGCCCGAAAGAGGTCTCGGAAAAGTAATGTTGTTCTAGAGCCTGTTAATGATGAAGTTACTGCTAAAGAGAGAGATCATGTTCGGAACCCCAGTCCCATATGTTAAATTGGGGGCAGAACAAAGTTTTACTTTACAGAGAATTAGTAACTTGACCGAATCGAAGTTGAAAGAGATAAGTTATAAAATCGAGCACAATGATGCCTGAATGAATCAGTTGGAGGACAATCTGGGTGTTGGTTATGAAAGGGTATATGGTGAACATACCCGAGATACTCATCACACATATGCTTATGAAGTTGATTATACTGTACAATAGAGTGCAATTGAGCCTTACAATGGAAGAGGAAAGACTTTTCCGTCGATGGAAGTTTTACAAAGTCCATGGAACGCTTCGAGTGCTTTATTACTGTTTTCCATGGCAAATATAAATGCTACTAGGTCAGAATACATTGAGATGCGAAGGATTTTTCACAGTATCGAGGATCGACAAACCCCATGCTCATTCTTCGAATTTGGAGATTCACGTGAGTTTGATGAATTTTAGTGATGCCGCTTCTTTCAAAGAGTATGCTTTCTATCGTTTCATATCATGATTTTAAGAATCAATTCTATTCAGTTTTTGTGCCTTTTAATGCACATGTTAAGTTCACATCTTTGACCGTGTTGCAGTATGATTCATCATAGAGATTGTTGGGTTTTATGACGTGTTTCATTGCTAAATGTAGGAAAATTCTTCGAATTTCGATTAGTGAGAAATTCGGAGTACTTGAGCTTATTTTGTTAGGGCACCCCTTGTGCAATTCTTTAAATAGGGATCCCGGAGAACATGGAGGAACTTGCTTTTAGATGTACACAACATAATCCAGAAGATGAAGGACTGCGTGACCATAGAGTGATGGAAATTCGTACTTATGTGTCACATATCCCTACGAATCACGTAACAGAGAGGAATGTTTCGCAGACGAAACCCAAGATGAGCACTTTTCCAGGGTTAAGTTACAAACAAATCATTGCAATTATTGAAGAGAATAAAGGGGGATCTCTTTGATATCCACATTCGTTGCAAGCATAGACAACGAGGACTCATGAGTCCCAAATATTTTGTAGTTTTCATCAAATTTTTAGCATGCTACGAACGATTGTGAGATTTGATGTCCGAGGTTGAAAGATTATTGGAGCTGGGTCACCTTTCAAACGAAAAAAACCCGGGAGAAAAGACCAAGAGAAAATTTGTGCCGAATTTGCGAAAAATCACCGCATATTTTCACCCATAAGCAATTCACCGCGGATTTGGATAATCAAGGAATTCATCACTGATTTTAATGGAATTCACAGCGGATTTGTGTGGGAAGTGTAAATTCATCGCGGATTCGATAGAAAGAGAGAATTCACAATGATTCTTGAAGTACTACCCAAATTCACCTCTGATTTTGTTGCAGGGACGAATTCACCGTGGGTTTCATAAGGGAGGACATAATTCGTCGCCAATCAGCCCGGAAACGTGACAAAGAGGGGTAGCAGAGATCTACGTTAAAACAACGGGTGACCAACCAACGTAGTAGGGATATTCTGCCGTATAATAGCATGATAATGTGATTTATGAATGCATGAAGGACAAGGTAGTGAACGGAGTATGAGGACCACTAAGTAAGCGGAGTTAACACAGTGTGGTAAAGGAAGATTTAACCATAGGAAATTGAGAGGGTTTGAAAGAATGAGACAAAGTCTGAATAATAAGAAAGAGCGAAATTTACTAAGACTTGGTGTAAGGTGGGATAAACCGTCCTACCAAACCGGGCATCGTACCTTGAATACGATCTGCAAATGGAAAAGCATGTCTGATGAAGGGAATGTTATGTTCCAGAATGAAAAGGTAAGTACAGATTGAGCAAATTGGGCCCGAGTGGGGAAAGAGGTAGCGTCCGATTACTCATTCGAGGAAGGGAAGCATACGGCTTGCCGAGCCAACCAACAGCTAATGATTCGTTTGGCCGATACATGGAACCAAAAATGTTAATCTCGACATGGTAGGACGGAACAAGAATTAAAGGAATTAAGGAAGATAAAAGGTGAAGGGTAGTAAAATACAAATAGGAAAGGGACAACTTTACGTTTTATCTTTTTAAGATTTATGTGATGATAAATGTTTATAGTGAAGTTTCCTTTAATGGATTGTGATTGCTTTACAAAATTTGTAGGTGACGAGACCAGGATGTGAGGAGGGCACGGGATGAGGTTTTCCGTTGTTCCCTATTTGAGTCCGATTGTTTTGAACTCTTTAAATGTTTCATGTTTCTACAGTTTGACTAGTTTTATCTTCATTTCCGAACTATGTTTTAAATAAGTTATCATGATTAGCATAATACTCTCGATTTGGCTAGGCTTTGTTTAGGGGTGTTACATGGAGCAATGAACTTAGCTTACCTTGTCGGACCACACTTGGTTCCACATTTCTTATGGTCACATGTACTAGCAAGGTGTTGGACTGTGGCACGTACCTTCCCAGGGTTTTAACCTAGAGCATGTTCTAAGTGAGTGTTTAATACTCTTATTTTCCCCCGTTTTGTACTCTCTTCGAGTGGTTATGCTCCAAATCACATAATTTTTGGCTTTTATGCTTGTACTTACGACGTGTCGCACCAAACCACACGCAAACTGCATTTTTTTTACAAAATCGTGATATTTTGCTTAAAAGGTCGAGTTCGAGAGGTTTTTGTTCCTCACTCACTATTTTTGCGATTTGTCGGGAGTCGCGTGGTCATGCTACATTTTAGCTGGGTTTCATGCCTGAGTTGTCAAATCTCCTCATTTCCACTTTCTATCACCTATTTATAGGGTCACTTATATCTAGTTTCGTTTAGTTTTCCACCCAATGCCCCTTGGAATTTCTACTCGTATTTCAATCTAATTACCCCTTTCTGACTTGAGGCCCACGTTTTACCTCTCCATCTCATTGTCCCTTTGAAATCTGGGTTCGCATATCCCCCTCTCAAAAAGAATTTCATCCAAAAACGATATTGTTTCACTCTTTCATAATGTAGAGGGAACTTCCATTTATCTCTCGCTCTACATGCCAAGTGACATCTCTTTCCCCCTAGGCATTGCAATTTCATCATTGGAACCATCCTATTTGTCAACTTCCTCTCTGCTCTTCCCAAGATGGTACATTATTGTAGGTAAGTTCGGACGCAAGCTCCATTGATTTAATTGCTCGCTCTTGCCTTCCCTCTTAGGCTCCTTCTCAACTAATATACATGGAAACGTTGTGTATGTTTGCTAGCCCTTCTAGCAGCTCCAACCTATATGCTACTTTCCGATTCTTTCTATTACTTTGAATGGTCCCATGTACGTCAACCTCAACTTCCTAACGTGAAACTCTCAACTATCCCTTCATCGGTGACGCCCATAGGTAGGCCATGTCTCTAACTACCATTTCAAATGGACGCATCATTGCATTGGGCAAAATCATGTAATGGTCTTTGGAAGATTTCATTTTTTCCTTACTTTGTACACCTTTTCACTTGGGATCTCCAATAAATTTGGCCCCGTATCCCTTTTTTCCTCAAGCTGTCCCAACACAGGGTGTTATGTAAGGTGTCACATCAAGCTGCAAAACTGGCTAAATGAATTTCAAATCTTAGTACATTTTCGTGCTAATTTGATCGACTGAGAACATTGAACCATGGGCCTTCTAAAAAATCCTACTCCTCAAGCTAAGTACATTCGACACGCATACCCTTTCTTACATCCTAACTAGGGGTGTTCGCTATTAAGTAAAAAAATTGAATACCAAACCGAATACAATTTTTTTGTAACGAACCGATACCGAATTATGAAATCGGTTCGGTGTTCGGTTTTTAAATTTTGGCCAATTCAGTTAGGTAAAAAATTTGGTATTCGGTAATATATCAAATACCGAATTTAACCTTTTGTTTAATTTAAAACTAATATTTTTGTATTTAATTATATAATTAAATATATTATTATGATTAATTTTTTATTTAAATTGACTAAATTTTGGCAAATTTGGTATTTCGGTAAATACTGAAACCGAACCGAAACAATTCTGTTCAGTATTTGGTGGCTAATTTTTTGACTTATTCGGTATTCAATAATTTAAATTTGGTTCGGTATTTATCGAATGAACACCCCTAATCCTAACATATCCATTGGGTTCGACCGTGACCATGTGCCGATCTCTTATTATCGACTAGTTGTTCAAGGTAACTAACTCCGCATCCTAACGATGTTCTGCTACGATCTCATCGAGAATGCTTTGAAGCGCCATGATCGTCCCTAAAGACACATCTACATCATCCACCACTTCCAACCTTGACTCGTCCATGTGCCTCAATAGTGGCTTGGCTAGTAGACCATGGTTGTTCGACTTAACACATCCGTGACCTAATTAGCTTCCCGAGGTGATACTTAATGGTGAGGGTATAATCCTTGATTAATTCTAGCAATTTTCACTTCCTCATTTTTAATCCCTTTTTGGTGAACATGTATTTAAAGTTCTTATGGTTCGTGTACACTTAAAACTTTACCCCATACAAGCAATGTCTCCAAATCTTGATTGCAGATAACACTAGCACAAGCTCCCAATTGTGGGGTAATTCTCTTCTTGAGTTTTTAGTTTCCTCAATGTATAGGCTATTACTCATTTGTTCTGCATAAAACATAATCTAACCCTTCCTTGGAAGCACTATTGTACACCAAGAAGTTATGCCTTTCCGTGGGCAATACCAACAATAGTGTAGTGGTCAGCTTTGTCTTTAGAGTTAAGAAAATTTCCTCGCACTTTTCATCCTACTATTACTTCACATCCTTTCTAGTGAGATTCACAAGTGGTTTAGCTATATTAGAAAATTCATCTATAAATTTCCTATAATAGCCTAGGCCGATAAAACTTATGATTTCCCTAGCGTTCCTGAGTTTTGGCAACTCCATTACATCCTCAACCTTTGTCCAGTCGACACTCACCCTGTCGGTTGATATTACGTGACCTAGGAAGGCTATTTTGTTAACTAAATACTCGAACGTAGTGTACTTAGCATATAACTCTTCTTCCTCAGTTTCTGCAAGTTTTTTTGAGGTGATGCTTATGTTCATCTTCATCTCGTGAGTACACTAGTATGTCGTCTATGAAAATGGTAACAATCTAATCAAGATACTGTACGAACACACTATTCATTAGATCCATGAACACTGTTGTTGTGTTGGTCAATCCGAACAATACTACGGTTAGAACGACCCAGGAAAAGCGGCTAAATGGGAGTTCGAGTTAGCAATAATCGAGCTTCCTTAAATGCAAAATAATATAGATAGGATAACGAAAAGGGGTGGAAATGAAATTTCAATGGAAGGGAGGATTAACGGGTCAATTGGGCAAGGTTAATTTCTATAAATAAGGGTCGGAAGAACCCTCTAACCGGGTACCTCAAGGGGTTCGACCCGCAAGTTTAGCAATTACAAATCCAACATTCAACCCAATGACGCAGCTTAGTTCAAACAGAAATGGATGAGGCCAAACCAAAGAGATAATTAAGCTGCTGAAAGTGCTAAGTGTTAGATCGATCCCTATGGTGCTGGAATGGTACCAACATGTTAGACAGTCCGCAAAGTGTAAATAAATATGTGATATACTTGCTAGGCACATTTTAAGGTAAGTTTCACTCTTTGTGGTTCTAATAACAGAAAGGACCTGAAAATAGAAAGAAAAAGAAGAAGAATCATTATATAAACTAGAGGGTTGGAGATAAAAGACAGACTGGATGTAACGACCCAAAAAGGTGACGCAAATGGGAATCCGACAGGTTGGTCTCGCATCAATTTTAGTTAAAACATGAAAGGAGGGGTCTTAGTTATAAAACATGAAATGAGGGAGTCTTTTTACTAATTAAACATGAAAAGAGGGGTGTTTTGGAATGAGAGACTAAAGAGTCGTTAAACAAGTTAGGAGACCTATAAATATGAGTGGTAAGGACAAAGAATGGTCATTTAGCACAAAAAAACAAAATGAATCACGAGAGAGTTAAATTTACTGCAGAAATTGGGGGAAGAGTGATTCACCGCGGAAAACTTGGGGCTAAGAAGTAATTTACCACGGATTTTGGGTCAATATGTAATTTACCGCACATTTGCGGACCTATGTGCAAATTCATAGCGATTCCAGGAACTGTAGTGAAATTACAAGAGATTTCAGGGGCCAACTTGCAATTTGCCATGGATTTGGACTTGCATGCAAATTCACCGCGATTCTAGGGGCTAGTTTGTAAATTACTATGGATTTAGGGTTAGCGTGTAATTTACCGCGGATTCTAGAGCCAACGGGTAAAATTGCTGCGGATTTTGGGCTAAGTTGTAATTCACCGCGAATCCTAGGACTTGATTTCAATTTATCGTGGAATTGAAGAAGGAAAGAGAATTCATCGCGAACCGATCCCGAAAAACAACAAAAGGAGTAACAACAAGAATCTACGGTAAAGTAACGAATGAACAATCAACAAGATGGAGGTTATGGAATTACACGATAGTACAATACATTAATACACATATGCAGGAAGTAGGGAACAAGGAAGACACCATATGCTAGGAAGATCAGGTAAGCGAAGTGAACACAGTAAATTAAGAGAGATTCATGATTAGGAAATATAGAGTAGATTCACAGTTAAAATAAAAATGAAAAGAGTGTGATGTAAAAAGATAAGTCTTGGGGCAAAGTGGGGACACCAAGCCTGGCATTGTATTTATGAGCACGATAAGCCACAAGTAGGACATGTGTGAGCAGGAAACACAGTGAAGAACATGTATTAAGAAGAAGAACACCAAAGTTTAATGAAAAAGAATGCATAATATTCATGATATGATACTCATTTGAAGACTCCAAGATACATGCATCTTGAGTCTTGAACAAATACATTAGTCAAATGAAAGGTTTATGATTTATGTATACAATTAAGTTCATTATCCTTAGTTCATATTTTCATCACCAATTCATCAATGGATCTAGGATTTATGATTTATGCAATCTCTTCATCTTCCAACACTCCTCCATGATGAGATTGATTCTTATCTTCAAGTATCTAACAGTCCTCTTATATTACATAACTGTTTTGCAACTATGGCTTTTGTAAGAATATCACCCAGTTGTTCCTTGGTGGTCACGAAGTCAAGCTCGATCACCTTATTGTTGATGTATTCTCGAATCACATGGTACCTTACACGAATGTGCTTTGTTCTTCCGAAGTGAATAGGATTTTTAGCTATAACAATTGTTGATTTATTGTCCACTCTCATTAATATAGGTTTCAACAGGGGCATTCTAATGTCTTCAAAAACTTTAGAATGCAACTACGTATTCGACTTTAGCGGAGACTGAGAATTAATTTCTTGCTTTTTTGCATTCCATGAGAAAGTGGTTGTTCCGAGGAGAAATATGTAGCCCAATGTGCTCTTAGAGTCGCTTGTTTCCCCATCATAGCACTATCCGAATAACCTTGTATCTCCAATTTTTGGTTTTTTTGAAAGATAATTGATAATGTGAAGTTCCAAGAATTTATTGTAATACTTGTCTAGCTGCTTTCATATGACTATGATGTGGCAACTTATGAATCTTGAGAGTATATTCACCGCAAGTGTAATGTCAGGCCTGGTTCAGCTAAATACATTAGACTTCCAACAATTTTCCAATAAAGGTTTTGGTGTGTTAGAGTAGTGTCATCAGCCTTGTATAGCTTGATATCTGGATTTAAAGGGACTGTTGCTGGAGATGACTTTTCAAACCCATATTTTTTAACTAACTCTTCAGCATATTTCTTCTCAGAAACTGAAATAAAATTGTCTTTTTGCATTATTTCCATTCCTAAGAAAAATTTCATGAAACCGAGGTATGACATTTTAAATTCTTTCATGAACATGTGTTTTGCAGACATGATATCATCATCACTTTTTCTTGTGACTAACAGATCATCTACATATAGAGAAATGATGAGGATGTTCTGATTTTTTTCTCGTATATATATTGTTGGATCACTTGTACTTCTCTTGAATCCTTGTTGTATTAGGTATGTGTCAATTCGACTATACCAAGCCCGGGGAGCCTACTTTAAGCCGTACAAGGCTTTGTGAAGTAGAAACACATTATCTTCTAGTCCCTCTTTGACATAACCGGGGGGCTGCTCAATAAAGATTTCTTCTTCAAACACTCCATTTAAGAAAGCCAATTTAACATCTAATTGATGTATTATACAGTCAAGGGCAGCGGCAATAGCAACAAGCATTTTGATAGTATCAAGCCGAGCAACAGGGGCGAATGTCTCACAATAATCAATTCCTTGAAGTTGAGCATACCATTTGACTACTAACCTTGCTTTCAACTTGTTTATTGTGTTATCAGGATTCAACTTTGTCCTGAACACCCATTTTACACAGATCACTTTTCGATTCTTAGGTCTCTGGACTAAAGTCCTTGTTTTGTTCTTGTAGATCATATTTATCTCGTCATCCATGCCCTTTTTCCAATCGAAATGATTCAGGACAGTAGTGACATCAGTTGGTTCTTTGCTAAGGAGTGTCACTTCAATGCTTCTACTATACATGTCTCTTAATGATCTAAAACCTTTAATCGGTGTCTCATCATAATCATTGCGATAAGGAAGTGCATCTACTTCATTTTCCATATCTTCTTCAAGAATTTCAATGGTTCCCTCTTCTACTGATCCTTCATCATGAGTCACATATGGTACTTGTTGGGAAATGTCATCTGTGAGTTTTCTGCATGCTCCAATCCCACTGTTTGGTTTCATCAAATGTAACATCTCGGCTAATGATTATTTCATTTGTATATGGCATCAAAACTTTGTACGCTTTTGAAGTATCACTATATCTATCAAGAATGCTCATATATGCCTTTTTGTCTAGTTTGGCTCGCTTTACATATGGAATATGTGTATAACATATGCAACCAAAGATTCTTAAATGACTTACGGAAGGTAAATTTCCATACCATAGTTCATGTGGTGCCTTATCGTGTGTGACTTTTGTTGTGATGCGATTAGGAGCCGCCGTATTCTCTGCCTCTCCCCTTAAGTATTCAGGGTGGTTTATTTCGTACATTAAGCATCTTGCCATTTCCATCTCAGTGTGATTCTTTCATTCCAATTCACCATTTTTTTAATGTGTGTGAATGGTGGTCTTTTGATGTCGTATGCAATGTTCGCTTCAGAAAGATGATATTTCGTTGGATATAAATGGGCAGAAGACAGTTTTGGTCCCCAAAGTTTGGATTTTTTGACAATTTTGGTCCTCAAACTTTCTAATTTTGGCAAAACCAACTTCCAAAGTTTGATGTATGCGAAACCGGTCCCCAAACTATTAATGTTTTGGCAAAACCATTCCCAAAGTTATGTGTGTGGCATAATTGGTCCTCAAAGTTGTAATTTGTGGCAAATAAGGTCCCCGGACGAAAATTATGCAAATTTGGTCCTCAAAGTTTCAGGTTTTTGGCAAATTTGGTCACTAACGCCGTTAATGGTCCCCAAAGTTTGTAAAACTATGCAATTTTAAAACCCAAACTTTTGAATGCTAATTTGGTCCCCAAAGTTTACAGAATTTGACAAATTTAGTCCCCAATGAAAGAATATGATGTTTTTTATGATTTTTACGATACATTTTAGTGTTTTAAATTGAAAAATTATTAGTCTTATATCTGATTTGTAATTTTCGACTGAACATATTACAACGATACCAATTTGTGTTGCAAATGTCAACACTTAAAGTTTATTAATGTTTAATGAGATTTATTTGTTGAAGTTTCCATTTAATTATTTCTCGAAATTTATTTTTACGATTTACAACAATTTTATGTTGGTGATTCATTGACTTTTTCTTGAAGACCACGAGTTATATCAAATTTGTATTTTTCGACCAATCATAATACAACGATACTAATTTGCATTCGTCAATACTTGAAGATTATTATTATTTGATGAGATTTATTTGTTGAAGTTTCCATTTACCTGTTTCTCAAAATTTATTTTGACGATTTTCATATAATTACATAGGTGACTCATTGACTTTTTCGGTAAGACCGTGAGTTAAATACATTTTAGAATTTTCGACCGAACATAATACAATGATACTAATTTGTATTCCGAATATAAACACTTGAAGTTTATTAATGTTTTATGAGATTTATTTATTGAAGTTTCCATTTAATTGTTTTTCGAAATTTATTTTGATAATATATATATTGACGAAGAAGTTTCGAAAACGTTCAAAATATCAGTTGTGCCCCATTTTTTCCGTACAGACCAGTATACATGTACGAAATTTTGTATTGGTCTAGTATGACTGTTAAGGCCGGAACTTGTCGGAAATACCGAAATATCATAAAAATAACGCTAATCGTATTTGTATACTCATACATACAAATATATTGACGATTTCGAAATTTATATATTGACGATTTCGTATTTGTATAAATATACAAATAAGATTAACGATATTTCCGACAAGTTCCGAAATCTATTGTCGGAAATTTATAAATTGTCAAATATATTTGTATTAGTATATCGATTGTCAATATACTCATACACATCAATTATTCGATTTCCGACAATTCATATATTGACTATTTCAGTATTTGTATTAGTATATTTGTAAATATTTAATTTTCGTATCAAACCCCGAAAAACCCGCTATCCGCGATACCGGTCAAAATACCGAAAAAACTGTTTTATGTTTTTTTTTAAATTAAATAGTTTTTTTTTAAAATATATATATTTATTTTTTAAAATATATTGTTTAAAAAAAAAATAAAAATTTAATTTTGTTGGGTCGGATCGGGTCTTATCGGGATCCGACCCTAACGGTAAAACTACGGCGTTTGGGTTAAGTGGGGACCGATTTTGCCAAAATTCCAAAACTTTGGGGACCACGCTTGTTACTATGTGTAAACTTTGGGGACCGGTATTGCCAATTTCAAAGTTTGGGGACTGACATTACTTAAATGTTAAACTTTGGTGACTTAATTTGCCAAATTGTTAAACTTTAGTTATTCAATTTGCCAAATTAATTCAATTTTGGGGACTAAATTTGCCATTTAAAACATTGGGGACCAATTTTGCCAAATTATCGAAACTTTTGAGACCAAACACGCCATTTTCTCGATATAAATTCTCCCCCGTTGTCTAAGCGTATCATTTTCATTTTCTCTCCACTTTGCTTTTCAACTAGATTTTTGAAATCCTTGAAGTAGGCAAAAAACCTGGGATTTTTTTTAAGAGGTATATCCAACAATATCTCGTTAGATCATCGTTAAAGGTGACAAAAACCAATTACTGGAATTGCACCACAAACATCAGTATGAACAAGCTAGAGTTTTTCTTTGCCTGCCAAGTGCTTTTACCGAATGGAAGTATGCTCATTTTTCCGTATTGGCATATTTTGCATATTGTGCTTTCATTTTCGATGGTTAGCAATCCAATTACATTCTTATTTTTCTCCATTTTATGAATATTTGTCAAGTTGAAGTGGCCAAGATGTCGATGCCATGTTTTAGATTGATCCAATGCCTTGCAACAAATGTCGTGTTTTTCAACAAAGCGAACAAGGAACACCCTATTTTTCATTGGAATTTCCAGTATTTTTGTACCCAAACTGTTTTCAACAGTACAGTTCATGCTTTCAAATTGTACATTAAAACAATCCTTAAGTAGTTGTCCAAGGCTAAGAAGATTATGTGATGCTTCGAGAATATAATAGACATTCAAGATGGTTACCTTAGGGTTAGAGGTATCCATTCTTATACTTCCAATGCCTTGGACTTTGATGCACTTACCATTTGCAATATAAACAACTTTGTTTTCTATTTGCACCAAGTCAACAAACCAAGACGATTGGTTACTAAGATGATTGCTACACCCGCTATCAAGAAGTCAAAGTTGGGAAGATTGAGTGTATTTAGAGTCCAATGATGCGAGCTAAGTTCTCTTGTTTCATTGTAACCTTCATCAAATTCATTTGCAGCTTTTGCATCACTTCTATTTGATGGACATACTTTGTCAATGTGGCCTTCGATGCTGCATATGTTACAATCGTTGTTAGGATTCCACCAGCAATCCTCTCCTTTATGGTTGTTTTTTTTGCAGTATGGGCACATAGGAAATAGACCTTTCATCTTCTTTTGATTTCTTGTATTTCCAGAAAATGATTTCCTGGTTTTCGCTTGTAGTGCCGTTTCTTTTTTATCTACGTTTTGCATATTGTAGCGCATTTCAGCCCCTCGGAGACAGCTGAATACATCTTGGGATGTCATTGTATTCAAATCCTTAGAGGAGTCTATCAAAGAATTAACTTTAGACTCATATTTTTTTGGAAGGTTAAGTAGTATTCTGTTAACTATTCTTGCCTCACACACATCTTCAATAGGCAATTTCACTCGATTAACGATTTTTGCCATGGCCTCTGAATAGTTTTGTATAGTATCATTGTCACTCATTTTGAGACATTCGAACTCTATCTATATGCTCATTTTTTCAGAATGCTGTGAGCTTTCACTTCCGACAAACTGATTTTATAGTAGATCTCAAGCTTCTTTAGCAGTTTTACAATTTGTAATCATCATGAAAATGTCATCTGTTACAGCACAATTTATGGTGGCTTTGGTTCTTGACTTATGTGCTTCATTCTCAGCATAAGTTTGTTATTTTGTTGTTGTAGCTTTGTCTTCCGACGAAGGTAGATGAGCTCTGTTTGTAATTTCTTCCCACATTTCTAGGGATTTCATATAATCCTTCATTTTTGTAGCCCATATGTATATTTTTTTCCAGAGAATACCCGAGGGGATGGTGCAGCAAAGTTTCTAGATATGGGTGACATCATGGCGTGGGTGTGATATGATATGTGGTTTTTGGAGGTCATCAAATCATAGGCTCTAATACCATGAAGAACTTGTATTAAGAAGATGAACACCAAAGTTTGATGAAAAAGGAATGCATAATATTCATGATAGGATACTCATTTATATACTCCAAGATACAAGCATCTTGAGTCTTGAACTAATACATGTGTCAAATGAAAGGTTTATGATTCATGTATACAATTAAGTTCATTCTCCTTAGTTCATATTTCCAGTAGCAACTCAGTAATGGATCTAGGATTTATGAGGTACGCAATCTCTTCATCTTCCAACACAAAGATGGGATTGTACGAACTACAGAGCCGAACGGAACCGGATGGAAACATGGTACCGTCTGGTTCTCTACTCGGGGAAGCGATGCATTTCCTCTTGTCGAGTTGACCAACAACTAATGATCGGGTTGGGCGAGACATGTCACCGTACATGTAAAAACCGGACACAGTAGAAAACCTTGGAGGAATAAGAAGTGGGAAAGAGGGAAATTAAGAACTAAAGAAAGAAGAGATAATAGAAAAAAAAGAAAGCAAAAAGATGCAAGTTTTACTTTTGAAGTAGAGAAGTTTCTTTTAATAGATTATGAACGCTTTACAGATTTTGTAGGAAATGAGACGGAGGCTTTAGGTGCAGGGAAGCAGAGGTCATCGGTCGTCAACTGTCCAAGTCGTTATTTTTATCTTTGAACTTTATTAGATGTGTTTTGAAAAACTAATGTTGTTTTCTTTGCATTCAGAACTATGTGTTAATAAAGTGTTTTTCCTCATTTTGTGGGCACATAGAAATTCATCTAGACCGAGTTTTCGGTCGTTACAAATGATATCACGGAATGCTTGAACGAAAGGGTCCGACTAGCCATGTACGGCAGGGACGACGAAGAGTTTACGTACTTAGTGGTAGCTGCAATGCGAGTGGACAGGGGATTCCGAAGATTAGATAGTGAGCGAACAAAAGGGTGACAAAGACAGATTCCCGTGACCGGAAGGAAAAGGCAACGATGAGAGTATGGGGTTGGTTCAGGGGCCCTCACGAGGCCGACTTACCCCAAATGTCAAAGAAACCACTATGAAGAATTTTTCGTTGGAAGTAGCGAATGATATACATGCGGGAATGAAGGACATTCTGCACGAGATTTCCCTAAAAATAGAATGATGGAAACAGCAACGACAGATAGTCGAGTAAGAGAAAAGGCCATAGGAAATGCCTGAGTATTTGCAGTGCACAAGGAACAAGCATCGGAGGTCGAGGATGTCGTGGCAGGTACGTTACTCATTTATGGCTTTATAGCTTACGTATTATTTTACTATGGGGCGACACACTCATTTGTGTCGAAAAATTTAGCCCAACGATTCGAGAAGGAAGGAAATCATGTTAAAATAACTTTTACAACACTAGGTGTGAGGTCCCCTTGGGGGTGCGAGAGAGAGGGCACCTTAGGCGAATCCCTACATCGGCTATAGACGGGGAACGATCGTATGTTAAGTATAATTATTCGTCTCCCATTGAACGAGGCTTTTTCCCTAGCAAAGTGGCAAGCGGAACGTTAGAACTGGAAAGTTAAGCGTGCTCACCCTGGAGCAATTCATGGATGGGTGACCCACTGGGAAGTGTGGGAGCTAGGGAAAAAGTAAAGCCGTGAGAACTAGGTGGGTGTCATTAGGGTCAGTCTAGTCCAAAGCGGACAATATCGTGCAAGCGGAAAGGTGGGTCGTTACACTAGGACCGCAAGCCCTTGAAGCAAAAATGGTCCATGAAGGGTGCTTAGTGGAAATAGAGACTGTAAGGACGAGAGTCGAATTAATTGAGTTGGTAAATATGGTTTCGATGTTATACTAGAAATGGATTGGTTGTTGAAGTACAATGCCCACTTGAAATGCAGAGAACGCACAATCTCATTAAGTGGACCATGTGATGAAGTCTTCAATATGGTTGGCAACCCGATCTAAGATGGAAGAGATGAATAACGGATGTGCGCGGGTTATTTGCGTCAGTAATAATAGACACAGAGAAAATTGACTTGAGTCGAGTTCCGGTGGTGTGCGAGTTTTGAGACGTATTCCCCGAGGAACTGCTGGACCGACCCCCAACAAGAGGGGTGGAAATGGAGATTGAGCTTCTTTCGGACACCCAGCCAATCTCTAAGGCTCCGTACAAGCTAGTGCCAAAGGATATGCAAGAGTTTAAGAAATAGATATAATCCCTATTAGAGAAAGGATACATCGGACCAAGTAGTTCCCCTTGGGGTCACCGATTTTGTTTGTAAAAAATAAGGATGGAGAACTGAGACTATGTTATGACTATCATTATTAAACAAGGTAATCATCAAGAACCGATACCCGCTACCTCAAATCGACGACTTGTTCGCACAACCGCAAGGAGCCACGGTATTCTCAAAGTTGGATCTAAGATTAGGATACCACCATGTCAATGTAAGGGAAACCTATATTCCATAGACGGCCATACGAACAAGATACGGTCACTATGAGTGTACGGTTGTCATCGTCGGATTGACCAATGCACCAGTTGTCTTCATGAACTTGATGAATAGGGTCTTCCATCAATACTTGGACAAGTTTATAGTGGTTTTCATAGCTGACATCTTGGTATATTCGAAGGACAAAGAACATCATGAATAACACTTGAGGTTGGTGTTGCGGACATTGAAGAAAGGGGAGTTGTATGCAAAATATAGTAAGTGTGAATTCTAGATGGATAGTATTGCATTTTTGGGGCATGTTATATCTACATAAGGGGTACGAGTGGAACATGCTTAAGTGGAGACAATCACGAAGTGGCCAAGGCCTTGTAACACGAAGGAAATCAGGAGTTTTCTTGGCTTGGCTGGATACAATCGAAGAATTATCGAGGGAATATTAAGGATAACAAAACCCTTCACTAATATCACCAAGAAGGACATGAAATACGTATGGGACGACATGTGTGAATAAAGTTTTGAGGAATTGAAAACGAGGTTAACGTCCACACCCGTATCGGTACTGTAGACAACGGATCGGGATTTCACCATATTCAGCAACACATCGAAGGAAGGACTAGGATTTGTCCTAATGCATGACGAGAAATTCATCGCGTATGCCTCGCGTCAGTTGACAGAACATGAATTTAATTGCCGACACAAGATTTAGAACTTGCAACGGTCGTGTTTGCCCTGAAATTATGGAGACACTACATATACGGTGTAAGATGTGAGGTGCATACCGATAACATAAGCCTAAAATATATTTTTACACAAAAAGAATTGAATATGAGGCATAGGAGATGGTTGGATCTGATAAAAGACTACGACGTCACTATTAAGTATCACCCGGGAAAGGAAAATAAGGTAGTGGACGCACTAAGTCAAAAGGATCAAGATTTACTAGCTAAATCATTGACAAAACAATAGGAAGAGTTGAGGTTGGAAGTAATGGAATCAGCAGAAGCAATATTAAACACCTTGACCGCTAGACCAAATATCCTTGATGAGGTTATGGAATCACAAGGATTGGATGCTGAAATAGCTAGGTGGAAAGACGATATCTCATAGAACAACTACCACAGGATGACTATTGAGTCAAAAGGGTGCGCCCGAATACAGAGGCGTGCTTGCGTACAAAACATTCCCGAACTAAGGGCCAAAATCATGAACAAATCATATAGCTCAACATTATCTAGTCACCCGGGTAACACAAAAATGTATCAAAACGTGAAAACACATTGGTGGTGGAACGGTATGAAAAATGACATAGCAAACTATGTGGCACGATGTGATACATGCCAAAGAGTAAATGCGGAACACCAAAGCTCTGGTAGGGAGTTGCAACGCCAAGACATCCTGGAATGGAAATAGGATTACATCGAAATGAAATTTGTGGTGGGGTGACCAAGGAGCCCGCAGAAGAACGATGCAATCTGGGTGATAGTCGATAGACTAACAAAGGTGGCATATTTTATAGCAATTAAGATTACAGAAAGGGTCGATCGCCTAGCCAGAATATATATCAATAATATTGTCAGATTACATGGGATTCCTACGAACATTGTGTCGGAAAGGGATCCAAGGTTTACCTCCAGATTCTGGCATAGTTTGCAGAAGTCATTCGGGACCGGACTTACGATGAGTACATCATATCACCCTCAAACCGATGGACAGACGGAGAGAACTAACTAAATCCTAGAAGTCATGCTTAGAGCTTGTGTGACGAAGTTTAGGAGGAGTTAGGAAGAATTCCTACCATTTGTGGAATTCGCGTATAACAACAGTTATCAGAGCAACATTGCGATGGCACCTTACGAGGCATTCTATGGTAGAAAAGTCAGAACCCCTCTATGTTGGGATAAAATTGGAAAGACAAGGCTGAGGGGAACGGAACTAGTGGAGATATCTAGGGAGAAGGTTTCCATTGTGAGGAAAAACATGAAAATTGCACAAGACTATTATAAGAACTGGGCAGACTCAAAGAGACGACTAATAGAGTTGGAAGTCGGAGAAATAGCATACTTGAAAGTGTCAACCATGAAAGGTGTACTAAGGCTAACACGTTAGGGGAAATTGAGCTTTCGATATATAGGACCCTTCGAAGTGGTGATAGGAATCGGGAAGCTAGCCTACTAGCTTAGACCTCCCGATGAGATGAGCAGCATATGCGACGTATTCTATATCTCCCAGCTTAGGAAAAGTTTAACGGAGGGTATACAGAAATGGGCAGTGGAACAAGTGACACTGACCCCAGAATTAACATACAAAGAGAGGCTGATAAGAATATTGGAAATGACAGAAAGGAGGCTACGGAGCAAAGTGATCCCCATGGTAACAATACAATGGTCCAACTATGGCGAAAAGGAGGCTACATGAGAGACAGAGCAGGAAATAATAGCGAGATCACCCGAATTGATGGAAGAGTGGAACACACGAGTTTCCGGACGAAACTCCAATTAAGGTGGGAAGAATGTAACAACCCAAAAAGTCTCGGGGCAAGGTGAAGACAAGGTGGAGACACCGAGCCCAACATCGTGTTCATGAGAACGATAAGCTACATGTAGGACATGTCCGAGGAGGAAATACAGAGGTTCCCAAAGATGAGATTGTACGTACTACAGAGCCGAACGGAACCGGATGGGAACGGGGTAGCGCCTGGTCTCTACCCCGGGAAGGGAAGCATATCCTCTCATCAAGTCGACCAATAACTACCGATCGGGTTGGGCGATACATGTCACCGGGCATGTAAAAATCGACTACAATAGAAAACTATGGAGGAATAAGAAGAGGGAAAGAGAGAAAAGATAAGAACTAAAGAAAGAATAGATAAAAGAAAATAAAGAAATATAAAGAAGTAAGTTTTACATTTGACGTAGAGAAAATGGCGTGTTTGGTCCCCAAAGTTTCAATAATTTGGCAAAATTGGTCCCCAAAGTTTTATATGACAAATTTAGTCACTAAAGTTGGATTAATTTGGTAAATTGAATCCCAAAGTTTAATAATTTGTCAAATTGAGTCACCAAAGTTTAACATTTAAGCAATACCAGTCCCAAAACTTCAAAATTGGAAATACCGGTTCCCAAAATTTACACATAATAACAAGTATGATCCCCAAAGTTTTGGAATTTGGACAAAATCGATCACCACTTAACCCTAACACCGTTAGTTTTACCGTTAGGGTCTGATCATAAACCCGACCCGACACAAAAATTTAAACTTAAAAAAAAAATTTAAAAACAATTCATTTTTTAAAAAATAAAAATTTATTTTTTTAAAAAAAACCATTTAATTTTATTAAAAACCATAAAATAGTTTTTTCAGTATTTTATATTGGGTTTTTCTGTGTTTGATCCGAAAATTAAATATTTATAAATATACTCATAGAAATACCGAAATAGTCAATATATAAATTGTGTCAATATATAAATTATCGGAAATCGATAAATATATTTGTCAATATATAAATTTCCGACAATCGATTTCAGAACTTGTCGGAAATATCGTTAATCATATTTGTATAATTATACAAATACCGAAATCGTCAATATATAAATTTCGAAAATCGATTATATACCGAAATAGTCAATATATTTGTATGAGTATGCAAATACGATTAACGGTATTTGTATGATATTTCGGTATTTCTGACAAGTTCCGGCCTTAACAGCCATACTAAACCGGAATGAAATTTTGTACATGTATACTGGCTGATAGGAAAAAAATGGGTTACAACCGATATTTTGAACGTTATCGAAATTTCTTCGTCAATATATAAATTGTCGGAAATTGTCAAAATAAATTTCGAGAAACAATTAAATTGAAACTTCAACAAATAAATCTCATAAAACATTAATAAACTTAAAGTGTTGATATTCATAATACAAATTAGTATCCTTGTATTATGGTCGGTCGAAAATTATAAATTGTATTTAAATCACGGTGTTCCTGAAAAAATCAATGAGTCAACTATGCAATTGTACGAAATCGTCAAAATAAATTTCGAGAAATAGTTAAATGGAAATTTCAACAAAAATATCTCATGAAACATTAATAATTTTCATGTATTGAAAAATGCAAATTGGTATCGTTGTATTATGTTTGGTCGAAAAATTCAAATCGAATATAACTCGCGGTCTTCACTAAAAAGTCAATGAATCACCAACATAAAATTGTCGTAAATCTTCAAAATAAATTTCGAGAAATAATTAAATGGAAACTTCAACAAATAAATCTTATTTGTAAACTTCAATTTACGAGATCTGTAAAGGTCATGCCCTCCAACTTATAAAATTGCAGGAATGACACCTCAAGTTATTAAAACGGTTTATTTTTTACCCCTCGTACTTAGCACAAGATTTTCCGTTAAGTTTGCAAACAATTTTCGTTGGCATTATTCGTTCTCAATGTTCACAAATTATACAAATAAGACTTTTATACGAAAAATTATACAAAATTGATACTTCAAGTTCGAGAAATGTGCATCCAGACGTAAAACAATAACAATGTCGTAGAGGGTCAATATTAAATGGTATTGTTTACTTGAGGTGTCGTACATACATTTAATTAAAGTTGGAGGGTCATATGTACATATTTTTATTAACTTGAGGTGTCATATTTGCATATTTTTGTTAACTTGAGGTGTCATATTTGCAATTTCGTAACTTGGAGGGCATACTTTTTACATCGCCCGAAAGTTGGAGGGTCACCAGCAAACGTCACCCCTTATTAAAAATTAATAAACTTCAAATGTCGGCATTCGCAATATCAATTGGTATCGTTGTAATATTTTCGGTCGAAAATTACAAATCAGATATAAGACTAATAATTTTTCGATTTATAAATACTAAAATGTATCGTAAAAATCATAAAAAATATCATATTCTTTTATTGGGGACTAAATATGTCAAATTCTGTAAACTTTGGGGACCAAATTAGTATTCAAAAGTTTGGGGACTAAAATTGCCAAGTTTTACAAACTTTGGGGACCATTAACTGCATTAGGGACCAAATTTGCCAAAACATGAAACTTTGAGGACCAAATTTTCATAATTTTCGTCCAGGGACCTTATTTGCCACAAATTACAACTTTGAGGACCAATTATGTCATACACACTCAACTTTGGGGGCTGGTTTTCCCAAAATAGTAATAGTTTGGGGACCGGTTTTGGGTACATCAAACTTTGGGGGCTAGTTTTGCCAAAATTAAAAAGTTTAGGGACCAAAACTGCCTTCCACCCGTTTATTTTAATATATTGTGAATACTTTACAGATTTTGTAGGAAATGAGCCAGAGGCTTAGATGCAGGGAAGTGGAGGTCGTTGGTCGTCCACTGTCCGAGTCGCCCATTTTTATCTTTGAATTTTGTTAGATATGTTTTGACAAACTAATGTTGTTTTCTTCGCATTCCGAACTATGTTATAATCAAGTTTTTGCCCCATTTAGTGGTCACATAGAAATTCGTCTAGATCGGGTATTTGATCGTTACACTAGATCCTCTAAGGCCAAAACCCTAGCCTCTTCTACATCTATCTACAATTTTCTGTCACCTTTAGTGTTGAGATACAGGTCATCATTCTTCGTGATTTTTTCTTTACGATTGCATGTTGTCTCATTTCATTCTTTTCTTGTAACAATAAAAGTTGGATCTCCTTTCATATTGGATAAGCCGAGGAAGTTCTCTTCCCGGCATTGTGTTGTTTTCCCGATCCCATTGGTGTTTTCCACATTAAATCGCATGTGTTTATGTAATTTCCTAAGCGAAAGTTGTCTCATAGAAAACTACAAATATAAATAAGGAATCTTGGTCGTTATCTCGATCAGAATTCGCTTACCGTTGGTACCCCTAAAAAGGAGCAACAAAATTTGGCGTCGTCCGTGAAGATGACCTGTGGAATAACCCACTAAAGTTTATGTCTCGCTAGGATCGCACAAGCGATGTATTTCATCGTTGCAAATAACAACAATAAGGTGCATGCAATTCCTCCTGCTTTTATTTTACTCCAGGATTTGGAGGCCATCATCAGGAGCATATTACCGAGGCGAGGTTGAACGCACCTCGAAAAGAAGGACAACCAACTTTCGTTGTTCCCCCCCCCAAAGAGAGCCGAATAGAGATGGGGATACGTGAGTGACACGGATCCCAGAACTTCGGGTGAGGAGATACTCCAGAGATCCAAGAGGGCGGGGGCATATTCATGCAGGATAATGCCAACTTCTACTCCAATTTTTTTGAGGGTATGGTTTTTGCGTTACTTCGCACGTGGAAGTTGCGAAACCGGATGATTTTGTCTGTAAAGTGGTGAGTGAAAAGGAATAAGATAAATGAAATCACCGAATGGTAGGATGAGAAACAGGGCTAGGCTTAGGACCTTACGAAAGAACCAGGGTTCCCAGATCGTTCAAGTTCTTTGACCGTAGCTAAAAGCAACAAAGCACACCTCTTCAAGAAATGTTCCAAGGGACCTCAATTATTATATTTGCCCCCGAAGGAAGCCTGTCTTTGCACAAGCGAAAGAACCATAACTCCCAAATAACATGGCACCCCAGAATTTTGGGCAGATCAAGCGTCCTCATATTTATATGAATATCTCAGTGTGACGACGAATAAGGTTTCTCCCCTAACGAGTTACCAGAGGAAAGGCCACAACGAGCAAGGTTACGCTCAGGAACATGACCTGCTTAATCTAAGGTACCATTCATGAAGGGCCTGAAGTGAGACCGCGGCTTTATTGAATGGTCCCGATCCTCGCTAGTCGGGAGATGATATACAAAAATGCTTGGTCTGAGATCATTGCAAGACTGGAGCGGTCGAACAGTTCTTTTATATATCATCTTTCCATGATCATTTCTTATCGCATGAATTTCGTGGTTATTTTTTAATTTTAAAGGAGGACTTTGCACAAAAAGTATTAGAAGTTTTTACAAAGAAATGCTATGCTCAATATACAAGGACCGACAGAGATAATAATAACCTAAGAATTAGCATGAGCTATCCAACTACTAACTATTTTAAGCTCCTGCTGGCTCTTTGTCTCTGCCTCCAACACCAGACCGATCCTCTGATTCCGTTTTGCATTTTTCACGAGCAACCACCATTTTTCAAGAGATGGTAGGTTGGGTCATCGTTGAGGACCAGCTCATCCAAGACTTTAATTTTTTTTAACTCTTCATGCTGGTCAATGGGTGAGCTTTATCCCAACGTTTATCAGTGGGGTTGAGTTCAAAACAGCCGTTAGATTTGCCCTCGTAGTTGTCCAAAAACTAGGAGATGGCGGCCTCACACACTACATCAGCCAAGGATAATAGCAGTGACGATCGAGAAAAGCAAGAAGGCTTTCTCGTACCACTCTCTTCATTTCTCGGGTGGCCTTGGTGAGCAGCTCTTCCTTTTCTTCCATGAATCGAAGTTGTAGTTACTTCAGTTCTTCGGTCATCATTTTATTTGAGCTTTTTGCTTAGAGCTCTTGGAGGTTGCTAAAGCTAGATCTACCAAGGATGACCCTTGCTGTTTTCTAGCTCGACCTCGTGTTGAAGAGAAATAGCGGTAGCCTCTCCCAAGAGTTCACAGTTCAATCTATCCTGCTCCGTAAGGATTGAAACGAGTTCATCTTCCATGATCTTAACCTAGTTCTAGGCACTCTACTATTGGATGTCTTTGGGGACCGAAAGGGCACTCTAAACATGATGGATGGCCATAGCCTTCCTCAAACCTTTCTAGAGCACCTGGACATGATAGATGCTAGTATCTCTTTTGTGTAGGAAGGAACATATGATCTTATCAAAGCTACATCGTCCATGAATTGCCCTATCGAGTTAGACGCTAGGGCTTCCAACCTTATTTTCGTGGGATCCTCCTTCCCATAAAGTAAGAACTCATAAATGAAGGCTTCCCTCTAAAGAATCGTTCTTACTGTCTCGTCCAGCTCCGCATGAGCACCCTGCTTGGCCATTAGGCTACCCATGAGCTCTTAGATAGAATTGAGTGGGGCTGCGATTTGGGGCAATGGTGAGCCTGGAGATGTTGATGGCTTTGTTCGGGCGACCGGAGTAGGTTGCTTGGGCTTCTTAGGCCCTCTAAGGGAGGAAGTGTCTTCCACATGTGCCTTCCTCTTCTCCTTGGCTTCCTCAGCTATCGTTTTACAGTTTGTCAATCTCTACCATACACTACCGGCATATACTCCTAGAGTCTATGTGTAATAGCCAGGAAAAAGGTATGTTAGAATAATATGAGGAAACATAGTGGTAAGGTCTAGATGAGGAATAACAAGGGATACTGGAATGAAAGAACGAAAAAAGAAACAAAAAGATAGAAATGTAAGGCAAAAGATAAATGATGGGTCAAAATGTGATTTAGGGAAGTTAAAATGTCTATAAATAGGGGTGGAAAGGCCCAAAACCAAATCATTTAACACTAAGCCACGGAAAATCCACGAAAAACCCGAAATACATGAAATTATCGTGGAAACGTGCATATTGTCCCGGATTTGTGGAGAGAGAAAAATTATCACGGAAAAACCTAAACCACAAAATTGTCGCGAAAATCTCGAAGACCAAAATTATTGCATATTTGCCCTTAACCACAAATTGTCGCGGATTTTCAGGTTTGACATAAATTATCGCAAAAACCAAAACCACAAACCTCAAAACCTCATTTTATCGCATATTTCAAGGAAATGAGTAAATTATCGCGGAAACATCAAATTTGTATGTTTTCGTCGCGTCTCAACGTCGGACCGCAAGAGAGATAGGATACGTAGGGTATAACCACATAGTTAATAATTAGATAATAACATCGGAAATTGAGTACTAAATATGTTACGAAATGCAGGGAAGCACGAAGGGGTTGTATCAAGCTAAAACAGCAAATAAGCGGATTGAACACAATATAGTAAGGGAAGGTTCCGATGTAGGGAAACGGGAAGGGAAATAAGAAGGAAAGAAAAAGACACGAACGAATGAAGCAAATGTTAATAAGACTCGGGGTGAGGGAGGATGGACCGTCCGACCGAACCCGGCATCGTACTTAGTACATGATTCGCCAAAGGAAGGACATGGCTGATGAAGGGAACGATAAGTTCTAGAATAGAAAGATACGTACGAAAGAGCAGAACGGATCCGGGCGAGAAAAAGGGTAGCGCCTAAGTGCTCACCCGGGGAATTGAAGCATACGGCCCATCGAGTCAACCAACAGCTAACTATTGGCTTGGGCGGGACATGAACCGAGCATGTTACACTCGGTAACAGTAAAGCTAAAAGATGAGGGGAAAAGGGAAAAGAATAATAAGGGTAAAGAAATAAGAAGAAAATAAGTATACAATTAAAAGAAACGACTTACGTGTGTGTGTATGTTTATTTAAGAAAGGGAAGGACAAATATAGTATGTGTGAAGTTTCCTTTAATAGATTGTGACCGCTTTACAGATTTTGTAGGTGACGCGGCGAGGTATGAGAAGGGCATGGGAAGGAGGTCGTCGGTTGTCCGGTGATAGAGTCCGGTCTTTTGAGAATACTCTAAATTATGTCACTAGACTTTAATGCTTTTGAACTATGTTTTAGTTTATGCTCAAACATTTCGTTTATATTTAGTATGTTTTTACCAAATCAGCTAGGCTCAAATTAGGGTCGTTACACTAGGATTTCTTTCCCCAGGGTTCTTACACTAAATCGTTCATCGCTAACTTTAACGTTGAAATGCTTAGCCGACCCTCTAGATAAGAACGAGTGTGTGACCCCACAATCAAACAATACGTAAGTGGTAAATCCATTGATTAGGAGCTTTCCTAACACGACATCCTCTTCTTATGATGTTTGCTCGCTGCTCATCACAAACACTAGTTAATCATTGGATTCTTTCATTCTTCAAGGACTCCGTTCCTTCCAACTCTCCATAATTCTGCTTGAAACACTCAGTTAGTGGTCTATACCCCTGCTAGTAATATTGTCTTCCATATCCACCTTTCTCTGCCATGCATGATATGTTCCATGTCTCACAACTAAGGAGGAGTCAAACACAAGGAATTCAGGAAAGTGGGGTGAAACAATTTGAATTGACTCCCGAATTGCTGATGGAGAGGTATCGGTGAGAGTTCTCGAAAGACGCAGGCGAAGTTAAGGAAACAAGTAGTCCTCATGGTAAAATCGCAGGGATAGGGATGGGTCAAGGAGGGTTTGTCATTTGTACATGAGAATCCTTGAAAATTGACCCATTGAAGAGATAAGCGACAAATTGGTACAACTCATTGCATAAATTTGGCCATGAATAATTCCTAGCAAATTGCTCATAATTCGTCACGAAAATCTCCTTTTACTAAATTCATTGCCATTTGGTACTAATTAATCGCAGGAATTTCATCTGTTTCTAAATTGGTCGCGAGTATTTTGGAGTAAGTGTAGTTCGTCGTGGTCCATGACGAGACTTGAGGAGGAAGGGATAACGAGGAGTTACAGTAACAAAATCGAAAAAAGCTAACATAACAATGATACGATGTCATGGAACATGGGATTAATATGTGATATGAATGCATGAGAACAACCAAGAAAAAGAACACCAAGAACAAATAGGTAAGTTGAGTGAACAAAGTGTAATAAAAGTTTCATGTATATGGAAAGAAAAGGTGATACATTAGTATGAGAATTAAAGAATGTGAGTAAAATAGTTAGACTCGAGGTGAGGTCAGAACACCGAACACATTATCATGATCAATACAAGGTCGACCAAATATAGGTCATGTCTAAGATATATGGAATTATATTCTCAAAATATAGGGGTACAAACTACAGAGCTAAACGGAACCGGGTGTGGTCGAGTTAGCGCTCAATAACCTATTCGAGAATGGGAGGCATACAAGCTAATCAAGCAGACTAAAAGGTAACGATTTATATGATGGGATCTGCTGCAACTCATGGTAAATTTGATTATTGTAAGAATGTAAAGTAAGTACAAGAATTGTAAAGAGATAAAATACGAAGGAAACAAAAGCTTCATGGACTGGAGAGATCGAAGACATTCATAACGCAATAAAAGCCTTCCTTGTAAAGAGTGAACACGGAAACATAAATGGTCTAAGTTCAAATAATTAAGTCACTTGAATAGTTTCATTGTTTTGTTAGAGAGTTTCCATTTATAAATAGTGATCTCTTCAAAGATTTTGTAGGTGATGAGGCAGAGATCGGGGATAGGGACTCGAGGTAGTTGTCGATTGTCCATGATCGGAAATGCAACACATATAAAATTTTTTGAACTTCTGTTTTGTGTGACATTGTTTTCATTATGTATTGGAGTTTGAAAACAAGTTTCGACTATAATATTTTACTCACTATTGAACTATTGTGTTTAGTTTCTACGATCTTACTAGGCCGATTCTCGTGGTGTTACAAATGGTATCTTGGAAAGGTTCTCACGAAACCGATGTCAAAGCAATCCTAATAGTGTTACTTATCTCGTGTTCTCTTTCTAATACCTAGAATTGAATTATGTCTATAGGAGGACAACTGGTCATAGGAATAGGGTATGGGTTGAGATACTAGCACGTGAATATAAGAGGTCAATTATGAGTATTGATGATATTGTAGGGAATGGCACCAAGAACGATGGCCTACACAACCAAGAATAGGACAACGATGCGACGGAACAAGTACCTACAATAGAGACTCCAATGACTACTTAAACGACCTCGGTCATTCCCATCCAGGAGAGCTTGAAGGTTATCTTCCAAACAATGGCCAAAACCCTAGTAACTACTATGATACAAGCATGGGCAAAATGAGAGACTAATCGCACCTAGATCGTGCACTCCGGCATGAAAGGGGCATATGTATTACTATGAAACATTGAAAATGTCACGAATAAGAAACTTTGTAGGAGGAAAAACAAAGACACTGAGGCATCCCGAAAAACAAGGAAAGAAATAAATTAGTGACCATCTCGAGGAAAATTTTAATGTGATTGAGGAGCAAGAGGAGATGAGAGTGGGGTTGGCACCGTTATGGTTTGACAAACACAACTAGATTATGGGGAAAAGTGTCGCCATCGATGCTAAATTATGGATCCTTCAATGGAGCATGTTCACAAAAACCTTTCTGGATTTTTACATTGCAAAGGAGTTAGCGAAAGACAAAAAAGTAGAGTTTGACAAGTTGATGCAAGGAAACTGAACGACCATAGAATACATGTAGGAGTTCCTTGAGATGTGGAGATATGCTCCGGAGATAATGGGAAGTGAACAAGAAAAGATGCATCACTTCACGAAAGGGCTGAATCAAAGGGTCAAATTAGCAATATATAGATGAGACATGATGAATTTTCATGTTAGGTGGTGGTTGGGGTTCGGATGAACAGAAGAATCCATAAAATTGATAGTGGGTGATGGAAAATTTCAATAAAGAGTCATGCGAGGAACCGAGGTGACTGGAAAAGAACGAAAAATTTGGAAAGCCTCAAATCGTTCTAGGGCCCTCAAATTGATAAGTGTGTGAGGAGTGACATTGGGGAATGCCGAAAGAAAAGACGATGACAACTGAGAGAAAGGTCAAGGAGAGGATCACCAGAACACTCAGGTCTTATCTATTAAAATGTATGTAGAGTGCAAGGGTGAAATTATTTGGAGCGAAGTTGGGCGACAAATGGATAAGTTAAATTTCTATTGCTAGATTATGATTGTTTTACAGTTTTGCAGACATCGTAGTGATAAAGCATGATTGAAGGTTTGTCTTAAGCTGCTACCTAGAGTTAGTAAGAATTCAGGATCATAATGTTGATAAGGTATTGAAATAAGACAACAGAGAATATGGTGCAAAGATGGTTAGTTAATAGGGAATCTACAAGTCATGTAATGTGTTATGATAAAATTACGTTTATTAGATTACTTTTGTATAAAAAAATTCCTCTAATGTAAGTTTAAAATATAGAGTTGATTGAAAAATTCTTGGCTTAGTTTCGGGGTGTTGAAGAGATGTTCGTCACTTCCATCCATATGAAGCCTCATATGGAGTCATTCCAAGGCTCGAATGGTAATTATTGTTGTAAGTGAATTCCACCAATTACAATGTTTTCTACCAATTTCCTTTCAACTCTAATGCACACGCGCGCAACATATCTTCTATGGTTGGTGTAGTGCATTCTAAATGTCCATCTCCATGTTGATGATGAGCAATACTCATGAGTAATTTGGTCCCCAATCATTCTTGCAAACTTTTCCATAAATGTAATAAATTTTAAGCATCATTCCCCAAGTGTTTCAGATTGCAATAAGTGGGCTGACTTGCTCAACCGATCCACCTCTACCATATAGCAAATCTCAGCTAAAGTGCGGGGAGAACGCGAAAAAATTTCATTGTAATGTGTTCTCATTTCCACATAGGTATGTTATGTGGTTGTAATAGTCCCCCAGGAGGTTTATCCTCCACTTTGAATTTTTGGCATGTCGGAAAGTGGGTTACATAGATAGTTATCGAGGTGTATTGAGAATTTGGTCGAGTATGCCTCTTTCCAAATGTTCTTTCAAAGTTATGGATAGTTTGGGATGCACGAGCTTCCTTGAAATATACCTTGGAATTTTCGATAATATTTTTCATTTTAAATCTAGGGTAATGAATGTGTTCTCATATGAAAGTTCACAAGTCAATGTACTTCCACTAACACCATAACTATACGTCTCATGTCACTCTCTCGTACTAAAGTTCCCATCCCAATATTTGCACCATCTATTATGAGATCATATTCACTCTGCTTACCTTGGTAATCACGATGTTCTATGCTCTCCTTCGTTTTAAGTAATTCTTCACTATCCATTTATTTCGTCCTATTTCGGGGCTTATATGCGACGAGCCCCCTCCTCCTCTTCAAATTCATGTGAATTGTCATTGGCTTCCAAATCTGGGCAAATTTTAAGGATTTACGATAAATTGCTTCATATCCATGAAATCCATGTTGAATTTTCTCCGGCTTCCAAAATCCACGGCAAATTGTAAGGATCCGCGCTGAATTCCAATCCATGAAATCTGCGATGAATTGTCTTTGGCTTTTGAAATCCACGGTGAGTTGTGTTTAGGTGGTAATCAGCGGTGAAACTTCACAAAGTCACGGTGAATTGTTCTTGGGGTGAAAACTACAATGAATTCGCCTCGACCATTTCATGGGCCTTTTTTGTTCAAATGACAAATGCTCCTCCTTGGCTCATTCTTACCCAAATTTATAAATGTTTCAACTCACAATAATTGCAACATAGTTCCTCCTCATGCACTTGACTTCTTTTGACCATCAATTCCTTCTAATCCGTGCTATCTAGATCAAATTATCCTATAACTTAGATCCCCGTTAATCTATTGTACATTGCCATTTTCTACGGAATTGTGGGTCGTCACATTAACCCATCACTTCCGAGCTCCTTGTCATTCCGTACCAACTCTAAGGTTCTTTTTCCAACTCCCTTTTCATCTTGCATTTATGCATCTTCGATGTGTTCAAGTAGTAATGTTCGAGCCGTTACCGTGGCTAATTCTTTGGCATGTCCGAGGTTCTGTCAATTCGAAGTCTCCCCAAACATGCATTAGGGCATTCAGAAATTTAATCCCATTTCGATTGAGTATGTTTGCTATCGGGTTTCCATACCCCAGATGATGTCAAATATCCAATTCGTAATCTACCATATGTTTTAGCTATCTTCTTTACTTTGTATTTTGCTTAATTTTTGTACATATATATCATATGCTCGTAAATATTGTGCACTTGACTTCATGGAGAAAATGCAGCCACACCTTCAATGTGTGAATGACCACCGCTAGTTCCAAATCTTTTGAGAGTTATCTAATCGGTATGTGATGCATATAAATATAAACAACGTTAAAGTGAAAAAGATAAAATTTTGGGGATGTGTGACCTAAAAAATAAGTTGCGAGACACTTCTTACAAGTATCGTAATTCAACGACGATGGTCGTCGGAGGATGGTTAACTATACTTTCTACATTTGCTTTCGTGTTGTAAAAGTTAAAATTTTTTCCACCTACAAAATTCAATGTATTTTGTATTCGATTTCGTTTTACACTTTTAAGAACTTTGTTGGAACACAACTATAATAAGGAGCTTAATTTGGCTGTTGACATATTTCCGGCAATAACTCAAATTTACATTAAAAATTATATCTCCAATCAAATCTGGTAGATCTATTTAATTTGTAATACAACCAATTATTCAAAAATGTATTAAAAAAATTTAAATATCACTTGTAATATTTGAATAATTAAGAGGTTTCTTAAGAAATTTTTAAAGTCTACCAAAATGATGGAAGCTATGAAGCTTCGAAGCTTCTGGTAGCTGAAACTCCAACTTTCGAAGAGGGAGCGGTGGAGCGAAGTGGCTGGAATTTTTTAAAAATATTTTCAAATTATTTTTAATTAATATATTTATAATATTTGGAAAAATTATTTGAAATATCTTGCATATTACATAAAACCTTAATAAATACTATTATTGTTATTAGATATCATTTTGTTATATTTATTTACAAACTACTTAATTTTTGTCATATATCATTAACTCAAACATTGATATTTAACTGTTCTAAGTGAAATTTTCACAATAGTTCAAGTCAATGAACATTAGAGACACATTGTATTTACGGTAGAGCGTGAGTACTAACGATATCTCCATCATCACACTAACGGTAATACAAGCATAATGAAAAATTATTATATAAACACAATAGATGTGTTAATGTTTAACATTACCAACATGGATAATAAAAATGTATTTTATTACAAACATATTAACATTAAACACATTTAATTTTATTTTGTTCAATGTTTGAAATTCTACGTATTTAATTTCATTTTAATTAAAAATATTTATTTTGATGCTACGAGAGATAATTAGTGAAAGCATGAAAGGGTGAACTCATAAGTATTTTCGTTAGTGTTTTTTGTTGGTAGATTATAAAAATATATAAAATAGAAATATTTAGATAAGATAATATAATGTGAATTTGAAATTTATGTGTTTACTGACTTGATACTTCTAAAATTTATACATTATTATTTATATTATTTATTTTTATTATAAACGTTTCATAGTCGCTTCGAAAAACTGATTCTTTTATGTTTATCGATTAGCCGCTTCTGCTTTCCACTTCGACGAATCCACTATGGAGCTTCTAAACATCATAGGATGGAAGTCAATGATTTACTAGTAAAAGAAATTTAGTTGATAACTAAGTTTGCAACTTTATTTTTAATTTTAAACATATCATAAATTATTTCTATTTGTACTATGGTGAATATGTTTCACTTCCGCTTCTAGAAAATATCTCATATAACAAAAAATTAGAGGAAGATACTTTCTATTTATTCTTGATAACATTAATTCTCTATACGTTTTTAACTAAATATTTGTGGTTTTAAAAAAATTATTTATTAATCCGATCAATAAATAACTTTTGAACATCCCTTTGTTGAAGTTTTTTTTCATTTTTAAAAAATTCCCCAACATACTTATGTCACTATATTTTGATACATTTTTCCACATGGTTTATATTTAACATTATCATAGTTCTTTTCTCAGTAACTAAATCATAATATTTTAAAATTTAAAAGCTTTATAAATGGGCAAATAAATGGATAGAGAATGAGGTAAGTAAAATGATTATATTACATTCTTATAAAAAACTATATAATTACTTAAATTGCATGGATTAACTTCATGCATTGGATTTAGAGAATAATCCATATCCTATTCAAATTCGAAATGGATTAATAGTTTTAATATGTATTCATCCAAACTAAATAGTGCAACCCAAAATCTGATACGAAAATATGTATTGATTATTTGATTTATCCAATCCTTTGACACCCCAATATCACTTATAAAATTTATTAAACATGGTTCAATTGAACGATAGAAAGCCAGTTTAGTTGCAAAGGGATCTTCTAAGAATGTTCATGAGACAATTTGGCTCAAGTATTCTGAGTTCTTGGAGGTTCAAAGAGGTTAACATATAAATCAACTGGTTTGATTGATCTTTTATCGGTGTTTCAAATGTTTTGGAAGAGATTGTGGGTTCTTCATTGCGCTTCTACATGGATCTTGCTTCACAAGTTTAGTGATTCAAGAATCGTGGTGTCTTTGCTACTAAGTTGTGCACCTTAGTGCACTGGTTGTTCCAGTAGCAGGTTACTGCTGGATCGTGTGGTTCTTGAAGGAAACTGGTAGATTGGTAGAAGGGCACTTTCCTGTTGATGCCATAAACTGCACATTTGTGCAGCATGTCAAGAGAATGTTAATGTTCATACAGAGTTCAAATGTGGTGATAATTTTAAACTTTCATGAATCTGATACAACAAAATCTAGATACAAAGTAGACAATATCGTACTACTTTGAAACAGAAGATTCAAACATTCAATCCAGAGTTCAACAATGAGGTGATTTCTCCAATGATATTCACAGGTCTACTGTCAAATATACAAGAAAGTGTGGTTTCGCAAAGTTTCTTCAGTTCTCTCGTTTTCGATATAGCTGCTTCCTGCAAGATATGATATCGGAACCCATTACATATTTGCAACAAAACCAAGATTTCTATATCGAAATGTCGAAGAAAATGTAAAGAGAGCTACTAACTTGTTTAGGCCATGAAGAAGTTAAATAATTTTGCAACTCCAAGCGTTTAGCATATATATCATTTAGTCCTTCCTTCAACTTGACCTCATGGTGCTTCTTTTCCTCCAGTGTACCAACCAAACGATCTAAAAATCTGGGATTTTACGCAAAAAATAAAGTCTCAGTCCCAGAATTGAAAACTGGAATAGTAGTTATGATTCAACAAAATACCTTGGGGAGTTGAGTATCATGACTAAATCACGGGTCTTCCTGTTTGTTAGCAGTAATATGACCGAAGAAATCACAGACCGCATACCATGAATTGAATCAGAACCGTACTGCTGGAGCACCATTGGAGCTACCGAATGGACCTGATGTTGGAGTGGCAATGTCTCTTCATTTGTCATTTCAAGCAATCGTGTGTTGAGAAATGCTTCAGCCTGAATTATAGCAGTGTTTCAAGTCAAGTGTGAAATATCATCAAAGCTGAAATTTGAGTCACACCTCAAATAAGTCATCAAGAATCTTATTCCTGAACTCGGTTTCCATTAATTCACTCCGGTCTGGGCTACTCTCAGGTGCATCATTACCAGTATTTGTCAAGGTAGCATCTTCATGATCAGCTGCTGGACAATGGGAGAAATCTGTATACTCAAGGATCTGATGCGTCTCAATACCTTCAGGCTGCGGAGAATTCGGTTGTGCGTCACTAGCTTTAACCATTTCAAATGGACCTAATCCACTGTTATCTTCAACTTCCACTGTTCCAATGTCCCAATCTATCTGTGAACTCTCCACGGTAATATCCCAATCTATAATGTCATTGACCATATCTGCTCCCAGAGCAGGATTTGCAGTATTTTCATCACACACTTGAGGAGTTGCAGCATCTAAGACCTCAGGACTTGGAGAAGCATTGACAGAAGGGGGACTCTCACGGAAAGATAACACATTTGGCAGCACACCAACAGGATTTTGCTGCAACATGATTGGGCACTTTCACACATAGACAAGCTAAAATGCATATAAATTCTGTCCAAATTCAGCAACCAAATAAATAAGAAATAGCCTTACACCCTTCTCCGTATGAGCATCTCTTACAAATGCTGAGTAGTACTCAATTGCTCTTGAAATCGACTCACTGCATAAAAGCTCCAAAATTTCGCTAAAGGTTGATGGGAGAGATTTCCGAGCTATTTCTATCAATTCTGCCCTTATATTAATACCCTGTACAATGAGCACTAGTTTATAAAAAAGCAATCACAAAGAAGTGAAATTGTAACATAACATGAGAAGTAAAATAACCTGTAAACCAAGCTCCTGACAAGCCTCTGAGTATTTTGCTGCAGATATAGCTGCACTCCTCTTTATTTCAGTTTCTCTTCTCTCTAATTCTGCAAGCTGTTGCTGGATTTTTTGTACTTGTTTATTCTGGTATGGACTTCAGTTGAAAATAACTTATAGTTATTATTAATAAAAAATGGTGTAAAAGATAATGAGCCCACTCTTAAGCTAAAGGATGATTAATTTTTTTTCTCACATATCATAGTTCACATTTTGAACCATTATCTGAGAAGCCTCCCCAAGAAATATATTGTCTTTCTCATAAGCAGTCACTATGGCCTTCCAATCACCCTATCAAAATAAAGGAAGATTATTAAACTTTTAAAACAGTAGTACTGCAACGTCAGGAAACTTACTGCAATTCCCGAAAGCCGACCAAAAATATTACGGCTTTCTGGAGTTGACTTCAAGAGAATTCCATATATTTGTTTTGATTCCAAATAGCTGATCCCTGAAATTGCAAGGCAAAACAAGCATTGTGCTGTACTGTGTTCCATCATTGTAATATTTGCAAAATATTTAGCAGCAAAAAATGATATGCACAAGCATATCTGTAATACATTTACTGAGTGAAATCGTGACTGTAAGGACCTAAAAACATATTGACATTGTAATTTTCTCAAATACATCCTGATACTGGGACATTTTACGAGTCAGAATTATGCTTTTTCTTCCAAATTTGAAAAACCAATTTTATAGTCATTTGCAGCATATAAATATATATGCAGATTAAACAGAAAATAAACGTGCAACTAGTAAACAAAGATGCCGTATTTGTATGACGGATTTTCCAAGAAATCAAGGTAATTCTTTCAAAAAGTGATAACCTTCCTCATCGAGGGTTTGAAACAAAGGATCGATTTCTTTCGGAAGTGAAGCAAACGACTTCGATATCTTCGCCTTCACGGCAGCCATTCTCTTCCTCCAGTCAACTGGAATTCTCTTTCTATCCACCAGCCATTCTTAAAATCAAAAACATCAATCAATTTGAAGATCACAAAACCTCATTTCTCAGAATTCAGCAAAAGAACAACAAAAAGGAAAAAAAGTGCAATAACCAAGATAGCAAATTTTATAAAATCACCTCCGAGGCGCACAAACGCTATGTCTATTGGTAGATTACGAATTTCATCTTGATTCGTCATCTTCCGTTGGAAATGGCGGTAGAAAGACTTGGCAACAAGTTCAGTGATGGCTCAAGTTCCAAACTTGACCCACATCGCAGGAAACAAAGTTGGGAAATAAGTCGAATTGGGCCTGAGTGTTGACCGCGTTCTATTCAAATCATAGATCTCAGGCCCCAAATTCAAGTCCGTTTATTCCCAATAATGTCTAATATAAACGAGGAAATTGTGTCATTATCTCTATAGTTTCATGTTTTGAGCAAATTTCATCTTCAATATTTGTGTGTGCTGTGTCTTCTCGTCATTTTTTATTCTTTTCTTCTCCAATATTTGGTCGGTTTTGTAGTTTTCTTTTCGTGTTTCAGGTACATGATCTTCTTTCTTCCCAACTAGTTTTATGTTTTTCTATTCGTTTTCGTACCAATGTCGGTGTTTTGCCCTAAATTTCTTGCCCCAAAATCAGCCACGGGAAATCATTGGATTTTGTTGGGTTTGGTTTGATTTGCCCCAAAATTTCTTCCCAAAAATCAGTCCCACTGGAAAACCATTATATAATTACCAAATTTCTCTTTAGTTAAGTTTGCAAAAAAAGAGTCCGAACGGATGGTAATAGATATCTTCTTGTTAAATGTGTATGCTTAACGTAAATATTATGATCATAATATGATGTCTTGTTGCAAATAAAATCCCTATAAAATTATTTGCTAAAACTTTAATTGAATTTTAATTTGTTTGTTAAGTAAAACTCTTTTTTATAGAATTTTTGTGTGTTTGAAGGTGGCCGCAGTGAGAATGAGTGGACTTGCCCCACAATTTTTAAGAGTTTGTTAGTTTTGTTTCTGTTGCATATCAGGGCTCGGGTACTTATTAGAATTTCTTTTGCTTAACGTATTTACAGTTTTCTATAGCTTATGTGAACTGGTGTTGCAATATTAAATAGTATGAAGGATGAGAAAACATCCAACATTACAGCACAGTGGCCAAGAAACTAGGACAATTGCATAGTCATGGATTTAGAGATGTTATTTTCATATTAATATATAGTCCTCTTATCTCAAACTTCTCAAATTAAAGTAGGTGTTTTGGTCGTAAAGATTTCAAATCATGCAGAGTAGTTCCGATGATAACTCTGGTTCTTCGGCGCAGAGCAACAGTGGCATAAGTATGACTATAATTTGAGTCTTTATCATTATATTATTGTAACACCAAGTAACATGATTTTTGGGTGCAATGCAAAAAATTAATTCAAGACGACAATCATCTTATACTAGTGGGATCGACTTGTCTAGAGACGAATTACTTGGGGAAACATACTTGAATTTGCAATACAGTGATTAGCTTAGCGATGATGGTGATTCCGCAAACCTTTCAGATGAGAGACTTCATGATATTCCCATTCTTGATAGCTCGGGCTCGGTTGTCCCTACTTCTAGGACATCTTCAAAACGCAAAGGCCCAATGATTTTCGATCCAAGTAGTGAGTTGAAGCCAAAAAATATGGTGTAAGTATTGGGGGTGTGACATTTGTTTTTCAAACTAAAATAATTAATTCATCTATCTATATTACGTAGGAAAGGACTATGTTTTGCAAGTAAAAACCAAGCAAAATCAGCATTAGAAGGCATGTACATAAGGGTTGGAGTTGAGTTCATTTTCGTCAAAAACGATAGGTATCGATTAGTGGTACGGTGCAAAGGCACCGAGGAACGAGAATATAATTGGTATGTCAATGTCTCTATACGGGACAATGAAGCGATGTGGTGCGTGAAAGGAATTCACCCACATGGCCCTTACAGTCATAGGAAGACAATTAATTCATTTGTTACTTCAAAATGGGTGGCGAAAAAATATTACAAAAATTTCTAGATAATCCGGAGTTCACGACTCGAGCTTTGTTCAATGATCTACACAGTTCATTCAAGTTAAATTTGGGAAGACACAAAGTTAGGCTTGTCCAGGTAGGATCAATGGCTTCATTTAATGACATTCGGTGGTATTGTATGCAATATCTCATAAGTAATCCGGGTTCTACTGTGGTAATTAAAGAGAAGAACTCTCGTACTGTCGTTGGTTGTAGTCGTTTTGAAGGGATATACATATGTCCAAGGGTAATTAATATGTTACATAGTTGCAAAGTTGTTTATTGTGTAATATGTTTATTTTGTTTTATCGTAGGCTTGTCGTAAAGGATTTAGAGATAGTTGTCAACTCATCATTTGCATTGATGGGACGCATACGAAAGAGAAAGAACAAAGACATATTTTAACTGTATCAGGAGTCGATGCCAATAACGGTGTATTTCCAATTGCTTATGCAATTGTAGGTAGAGAATCAAAAGAGTCGTGGCTATGGTTCGTGGACGAGTAAGAGACTTTCACAATTATGTCTGATCGTGGAAAATGGCTTATACACGCTCTAGATGTTTTGTTTCCTAAAGTGGAGGTTAGTTCGTTTGTTAGTTTCATTAATAATTTCAAACAATTACTTATACATTTTTTACTTAGATCTGATATTGTGTGCGACACATTATATAGAATGTGGCTCAAGAAGGATTCGCGATGAAGCCAATTGGATTGGCTATTTGGGCAGTGGCAAAAGCTACCACATAATCGCTCTTCAATCAGCGTATGCGATATTTACATGTCATCTCCCCGGGAGCACAAGTTTGCATGAGTAGAGTTCTGAAAGAACACTGGTGCAGGACATTTTTCAGGACGTACTGTATGTCTGATTACTACTCAACAATCATGCGAAATCATTAAACAGTTCTTTATTACATTGTCGTCGTCGACCTATAATGTGGATGTTTGATGAGATTTGTACATTTATCGGCCAATGTATGCATAAGAGACGTCTTTCCTCTAGATCCATGTTAGATTATGGATTTGGTCGTCTGGTCCATCAGTTAATTAACTGCTGCATAGAAGAAGGCACCATTGGAAATGTTGTTCCTATAGATGATTGGCGTGCAACATGGGCATTTGGGAGAGACAGTGTGTCGGTCGACATTCGAAGCGGGAAATGCACTTGTCGTACGTGGTAGCTACGAGGTAATTTTAAATGTGCGTAAAATGGAAATATGTTTACATTTTAAATGTACGATTATCAATACACGTGCACGAATACCATGCAAGCATGCTTGTGCGATCATTTTAAATCGTGGAGAATCGTGCTACCACTACATCCATGATTGGTATAGTGTGCAACTGTATTGTATCACGTATCAGTATGGTGTGTCAGGGTTGCCGGGCCACGAAGAATGGTCCATGTGTGATGTCACGCCACCCTTGCCTCTGCAGTTCAAACGACGAAGAGCATGTAGACCTCTAAAATTTCAACGGAACCAACAATACAAACCGGTGTCGCCAGCTCAGAAAATTAGGTGTAAAATGTGTGGAGTACGGGGTCACAACAAAAGGAAGTGTCTCAAATCAAACGAGGATAGTATGCTACATGAGAAGGTATGTAGTGCATTTATCTAAATATTTGTAGTTCCGTTTGTTTGTTGTACGGCTATTGATTATCGAAGCAGGAAACAAATCGTCATGAAAAAAGTACCCGAGAATGTTCTAAGAAGGCTCGAACAACCACGGCAAACTATATTGTTTGTTATTTGATTGTCATTGTTATTGTTTAGTATCATTTGTCTAATTTAACACATATTTTTTGTCTGCAAGGGGTCTTACAATGTCACATCGAACAATCAAAAGAATCACATCACACAACAACAAATGATTCTGAATCTCACACTGTTAGTATTCTTGTGTGTTATACATACTTTGTTTTATTCATAAGTATGTATTTTGTTTTGCTAGTACGCTCCACATGACATCCTAGTTTACGAAACATAGAACATCCCTGCAAATCCAACTGAGATTCCATCATCGGCATGCATGAGGATGAACGTAAATCTATCACACGTGCATGGAAACATATCCTTTTGTACAATTGAAAATTTTGACATACACGGGTGTGAGTTCATAAATCAAAAAACACCAAGTTTTACACCTGAATCTCCATTCCTTAGTTCATACGGGCTGCTTAGCAATGGCATTGTCCATTGATCTATACAGTAAGTTCAAGTTTAAAAATTTAATATACAATTAGTCTTTGCAAGATGTTAGAATGTATATATGTTGTGTAGGTCAATAAAGTGAGGACTTGTTTTGCCTATCTGTGCAAACAGTGGGAACTAATTTTAGCATTACAAAACTATGGGGATTAGAATTGTCAAATTACACAAATTTAGGAACCAATTTTGTCTTAATGCCCAAACTGTGGAGACTTTTTGTGAGCATCGCCCAATATAAATAATATATTAATTATATGTTGTTGATTATCGTAGCAACTTCTTAGAAAAAGAAAATACTAAGCAAAATATTAAATATACTATAATTTAAAATTAATATTATAAGTAATTTTATTTATCCAATAAAATAAATGTTAGAACATATAAACACATGTATATGTAATATAACCTCTTTTTTATGCAATGAAATAGGAGCATAAAGACTCTTTTACAAGAGTAAAATCCGGTGGTAGCAAGTTACATTAGGCAAATCCTAGTATTAGTTATAGATTATAAATTAAGATATTAAGTATAGTGATTGTACAGGTTAAGATATTTCTATAATAAATTGACAATTGTTTCAATTCAATCCAAAATGTTCTTTGTGTTTACATTTAAGTTTTAAAGTAAGAAAACTTAACTATTTCAAGAATCATCGAAAGATACTGAACTAAGCTTATAGAAAGATAAGCATAGATCTAAGAATAACAGTAAGCGTATAAGACTGATCTTAGAGATACGATAAGACTTCCAACAACATCAAGCAGTAAGCGGTTTCAAAGATTTCAAAAAACAGCAACAACGTAAAAAATCTACAAGTATCGAAAACAAGTGAAGCTATCAAACACAAAGAGCGTTTTCAAAGTTTTCCTCTATGCATTTGAAATAAATCGAAAAGGCTTAGAGAAAATCTAGAAGTTTTGAAAACAGAAAAAATTAAAATGAATGAACTTCTAAGGAAAACAAAGGAAGCTCATTTTATATAGCGTGAGATCAATCGTCTCAAACACATGTAGACAATAGAACTCAAGGCCTTATAAAGTTTGGCCCGATGCGATTATCACATGGCCTTAGTTCTATTGGCACATGTAGACAATAGAACTAAGACATTAGATAGTTGTAATGTCTAAGCCCAAAATATAGGCCCAATACAAAAGAACGATCTGGAAAAGATCATGAACAATACTCTCTCATTGATATTTGTAGATCGTACTCCATACCTGTAACGCCCGAGTTTTACTCCTCAACGAGTTTCGATCTCACTCACAAATAAGATGGCAGTGAACTCCTCCTTTATTTTAGGGGATACCAAGAGTCACCGGTTTCTTATCACAATTAATGATCAAGATCAGGTTCTTAAGTTTGTTGCTTGTAGAGACAACTTAAAATGAATAAGAATGAAACGAACACAGCAGAGAAAAAACCACAATTTCGAGAAGTAATCCTCTACGATAAATTCAAAAAAGAAATCGAGGGAACAATGTTACAATGCAACATGGAATGGGTAGTAAAAACAAAAAGGAAAAAAGTGACAAAACAACGAATAACAACAGCTTGAGATCAAAAAGTGGTACTAAATGATGAGCAAAACATGTTTTTGATCTTCAAATCTCCCCCCTTATATAAAGATGAGATGTTGATTTTCCTTCCTGATTTCACGCAAATTTTGTTATCAGATCTCCCTTAAAATCAATAAGTTTCCTTAAAGCACATCTATCAAAGATACATTTATTTCTATGCACATTAGTCAACATCGGATGTGGAGGGGAATGATCCAACAACTTTGGAGCAGATCTAACACTTAGTATTTTTCAACTATCTCAATTTCCATATGAGTCTGATATGATTGGACCCGACTCAATTGAGCTATGATCTCTAGGTCATTCAATCAGGCCTGCTCTTTGAGTCTAGGCCGATCTTTTTGCATAGGTTGTGGTTTTCTCATAACCTGTCAATGTGGTTTCCATCAAATTCCACGAAGAGAGGTTAATCGACATTTGATGTGATGTGCATGTTATTGGACCAAAACTTGTGCAATCCTGTTCTGTTTTTTTGGTTATTAGAGCCATCAAACATTGCTGGAACATGGGCAAACATTAAATTAGAACAATTATTAAAGAATAATAAGAATAATAATATGGCCCACACGGATATGAACTAACATGTTTATTGATTCGGTTCATGACTGTTTTTACTTGTTCAAAATTCATGTTTTTTGTTCAATGACTATAATTATATGGTTTTATCCTTATTTAGAAATTAACATTTTGTGTATATATGATATACACAAATTATTATAATTATATAATAACATCTTATATAATTATATAAGTAAGTTCGATACTTAAATTATTATTACTCAATTTCTTGAATTGATATATATGATTTTAATTGATAAAAGTTCAATCCAATCACCAAATATCCATACAAACACGGCTAATGTGTCAAGGGATGAGTATAAAATATAGAGAAACTCGAGTCTAGTTTAGTACTTTTGGTAATTAGTTTCCTTTCCCGTATTATGTATGTTATATGTGTTAGCTTATAATGGATTTTATGATTCATTTACCGATCAAACTTAACAAAACTAGATGCGGAATACGATAAAAGACACAGTAAAATTTTACATTGAACCCGAGTACCGAAAGAAAACCACGGACCACCTTCTAGTCGATCCACTATCACGAAAATACTAAAAATATTACAGGCACAAGAACTATCGAGTTCTTGTGCAACTTAAATAAAAGCCACATATAGAATGTTCTAAACTCATAACATGCTCAAGTGCTCCTTTGCTATTCTCTGATAACTCTAAGATGATGATACCACATTAAAGCGGTTGACACCGCTTATATAGTGTCCTTAGTGGGATTTAAGGTAAAAACACACTAATGCTCTGTCAATCCTACTCAGTGCACCCCTTCGGCTAATCGACCGTCACACCGAAGCTTTATGCTCTCAAGGCTGGAACTTAACACCGATCAACACTTTAATGCCAATCCTTTTCAGATTGTTGGTCGTCGATTCTCTGTGCCACTTGTCACATGTCGATCGCCTCACCCACATGTCGATGACCCACTCTTCTAAAGAATCGATCGACACCCATTGTCAAGAGGTGTCGATCATCTCTCCAGGGAAAAGTGCCGATCATCCCAACAATATGGGTTTCTTCATTTTTTGTTTGATATATATTGAAGTTTGAATGTTAGGTTTAGAAAAATCTGAATTTTTATCGACGATAATTAAGCTAATGCAAAACTTTTGTGTTTGAATCATGTCATTTTCTATTTATGAAGAAAAGATAGATATTTTTGTATTTTATTATAAAAAGTGTAGAACAAATAATAATATCATTTTTCTAATTTATAAAAAAATGATAGATATTTTTGTCTTTACAAAATGAAGATGTGAAAAGTTAAAAAAACCAAACACTTGAGATAAATCTCTTTATATGTTTAGATTAGTTGGAAGCCTAATTTGTACATTTTACTCACTTGTAAATTGAGAGACTAATTATACAAATGATATAATTCAATTGATGGAAATAACCATTAATCAATCGATGATAATTATAATAATAATAAATAATAAGTACGGAATTAATGAATTATATCTAAAATTGGATTTCCGTGTTAGAATGAGAACCCTCGTTCCCCAAAATTTCCAATTCATAGTCGATTTGTGTAAAAATTGAATCTTTGTTTATATTTTTCCACTATTTGCAAGATGGTTGCTGTTTCTTGGATCGCACTACCTGGTTTGCTTTACGGATAAGTGATCATATTGATGTTTTGTCTACATGTTTTTTCCTGGGTTTCACGTATGAAATTCGTCATGTTTGAGCGTGATTGAACACTCTGTTTAGTTACCTTGGAAAGTAGAGGGGGATGTTTTCTTTTGAAAGATCGAAGCATTTTTCTAATTCAGAATTAGTTACAATTAATGTTGGCGGTGAGCATTTTCAGACCACCAAACACACACTTTCTTTGGCTGGTTCAGAATCCATTTTATCTGTGATTTCAAGCTCCAATGAGAATGTCCCTTTTATTGATCGAGATCCTCAACTTTTTTCAATCCTTCTTTCTTTTCTCAGGACCGGGAATCTCCCTTCCAAAGCCAATGCTCTTATTCAGGACCTTATTTTCGAATCTCGGTTCTACGGTATTGAAACTCTTCTTATGAATTCCATTGCTAATTCTTCACAATTAGACGCATTTCACCTTGAGAAATCATTGATTTTGCCTCTAAATGGACGTGATTCTCCAACATCCATGTCCACTACCCCTTGTGGTTCGTTCCATGTTGCTCATGGGAGCAAAATAACTTCCTTTGATTTGTCACTAAGCAGAAAATCTACCATATTGACACAATTCACTGCTATTGATTCACTCTTTGCTTTATCCCCATCAATTCTAGCTGCTGGAGCCACAGATTTTTCAGGTTTACAAATCCTTAACGTTGAAAAAGCTTCAGTTAAAGCAACTTTGAACTGGGAGAATGTCACTAGGTCTGGTTCCACAGTGCAAGCAATAGGAGCCTCACCCGAGTATCTCTTTACTAGCTATGAGTCTAGTCGGAGAAACTCAAACTGCATTATGGTTTATGATCTCAGTAACAACCTAAGTACAGTGACGAAGATTGGCCACTACGAGATATTCGGAGCTGATCTAGACTCTGCTATACCAGCCACAAAACTAGAGTGGATCTCATCTCACAATCTGGTAATGGCATCAGGCTCCCACAGCAGCCATTCTGGGGTTTCAGGGAGGATTCAATTTTGGGATATAAGATCAAGTAATGTTGTTTTAGAAATCAAAGAGAAAGAAGATTGCTTTGCAGATATAACATCACTAGATACATTATCAGCAATGTTTAAGGTTGGTGTAAACTCTGGAGATGTTTACTTTGCGGATTTAAGAAGCATGAATGATGACAAATCATGGGTTTGTCTTGATGAAGGAAACAAGAATATTCATGGTAAGAAAGAAGGAGTTGGATGCAGGATCAAAGGGTATGGGAACCATGTTTTCTGCAGTAAAGGAGCCAATATTGAGCTCTGGTCGGAGGTATTGATGATCAAACAAGAGAATTGTTACAGTGACACAGTCTTGAAAAGGAACACTGTGGGAAATTCAAAGGAGACAGATAGAAAAGCTATTACTGATATAACATTTGGAGGAGGGAAAATGTTTTTAACGACGAAAGATCAGCAAAGTGTCCAAGTCTGGAGTTCCTGTAATGCATTTTCTTTGTGCGGACGCTAAGTTTTTTATTATTTATACATTTATGTGTTTTTACCTGGGAATATGTTTACAAATGTCACTTTATTTAACCGTTAGATTGAGGTCTTGAATAGAGTTGGGCAAAAGACCGACCCACACGGTTTGGGCTAGTCTTTTTCGGTCTTTCGGGATTTATAAAAGATCGGATCATGGTTTCAATTTTGTATATAAACTCTATTGGTCTCGTTTTTAGGTTTTTATTAGGGAGATCAATCCGATACTAAATCAAGTCTGGGTTAGATCTTAATCCAGTTTTTAGTCCTATATTTTTTTATATCAAAATATTAATAAAAAAATAATGTTTTACTAAATTTATAATTTATAAAAATAGTAAATAACAATAAAATGGTCGTTTAAAAATATATTAAATGATTATTTTTATTTTTATTATTAGTTTATTCAAATATTTAATATAAAAGTTCATAATTGAAAATATTCGTTTCAATTATGTTTAAAAAAATCCGAAAATTTAAAATATAAAGTGTAATAACACATATAAATAATTTATGTATAATTAGATTTGAATTGAAAATAATAAATATTTGGATATATAAATAAATTTAAAAAAGTAATAAATCTATTTTTACGGGATTTAGGCGTGGTCTTGGTCCTAAGCCCGGAAAGTGAAAATTGAGACCAACCATCAAAAGACCTACGGGTTTAGGTCTTACGAATATTGAGACCAACCCTAAATCTATTTGTAAAGTTAGGTTCCTAAAGATCAATCATAATACGAAGAGTTGGTCCTGGGTCGGTCTTTTTAGGTTCGGGTCAATTAGGTTCTACAGATTGGTCTTAAAAATCCTACGTCTAGTCTTGAACTCCATCTTTACCGTCCTTTATATTGTTTTAACAGTGTTATAATGAGAAAATTAGGAAGATAACATTTAATTTTTTAATAATTCAAGACATATGTTACTAAAATTTTTAAATTGTGCATTTAGCACTCAAAGTAAAAAACTATGAATTTGATGTGTTCATTCATATTATAATTAAAATGAAAAAACATGTCCCTATTGGCCGATCTGCATACAATCCCTTAAAAAGCATGCTCTTCACCTCAACATGTGTTTCATTAGACGAAAAACAGGATTTGGTGTCGATAAGAGTGATCGACATAGGTCGATCGATCAAGTGGACCAACGACGTAATACCAAGTGATAACTATGAACGGGTCTGATATGATATGAAGGCAGTCGGTCGAGGATCGAACTGAGGTAATCCAAAGATCGCTCGGTCGAATGGAGGCTATCAGTCAAGAACATGAGTCAATTATGGAAGGAGATATTTAAGGAAACAATATTGTTTCAAATCAGTAAATATATTGATGCATATATATGATTTGATTATGGAACATCATATATTTGGATATGATCGAAATATTAATAAATTATTACTAGTTACCTTAAGTATCGACATTATATAAAGAGGTTTAGGGTTCATTGTTTTGTATGACTTTGGTTCATCATCTCTTGTCGTCTACAAGTATGAGAGAACTCGTGTTTGGTGTGTTGTATTCTTCCTCCGATAGTGAATTTGATCATTCCACAGTTCACATGGTATTTCACTCGCCTTGGGTTTTCCCAATAATTTGTGGTGACTCTAGGGTAAGTGGTGCAATATGCGATGGGTGATGATAAAGTAAGCCTCATGATATTTGACGGGTGCGATTTTGACTACTGGAAAATGCAAATTTGTAATAACCTATATAAGAATGATTTAGGGGAAGCATTGAAAGAAAACAAATCCATAAAGATGGAGGACTCTAAGTGGCACATATTAGATCGCAAGGTGCTTGCGATTATGCAACTATCACTATCGAAGAAGGTATAGTTCAACTACAATGAACAGACAATGACATACAAGATGATGAAGCCCGTGTCAAACATGTGTGAGCGGATGTTGTCACAAACCGAGTGATGCTACTCGACAATGGTACTATGACAATAGAGAAGAGTCTCTTGGTTGCAGAACATCTGAACGATTTCTTGAACCTTGTCAACCAATTGCCACTGGTTAGACACATCATATATGAAAACATGCAAGTCGTTGCGATTCTCATTAATTTGCCCAAAAGATGGTCGACCGCAGTTGATATCATCAGAAATATACTGGGGGAACTCAATCTTCATGATGTGTGCGCATGGCTCATCAGTGAATATGTGAGATAGAGAGAAGAGGGGTGAGACCAAGAATAATGCATTAGTTCCAGATTCTTCGTGTTGACGGATAACACAAGGTCGAAGGGTGAATGGAAAAATCGATTGAAGAGTCGATGGAAGTCAAAGGCTCGACGAGAACTCGAGTGGTGGAAGTGCAAGAAGAAGGGTTTTCCCCGAAGAGAGTGCAAAGACCGAAAGACGAGGAGCATTCAGTCTCGGTTGCTGAATGGGACGATGCACACGTACTTTATTTGGAAAGTCAAACGAAGTCATGGGTGGTTGATTCTAGCACATCCTTTCTCTCTTTTTTTAACCGCAAGTCGTTTAAGTCTTTTTTACAAGGAATCACAGGAAGGTTTCTCCTACGCATGAACAGTTCATGGAGTTGGTCGGTGTGATATACCGATCAAATTATCTACAAGGACATTGGAGGACGTGATGTTTATCTTTCCTGCAAGTCAGAACCAGATATCGGACAGAAAATTTGATTCTAAGGGATACCAAACTTCTCTTGGGGACGGTCGGTGGAGAGTACCAAAGGAGCTTTGGTTGTCGCCAAAAGAATCAAGTCCATGGCTTTGTACGTAGAGAGGTTCATCAACACCATGAGGGATCAATCAAAACTCACCACAACAGAGATTGATTGACCAGATGGGTGTCGATCGACAAATGACCGATCGAGGATACTTAAGAAGTGGCACGATCGACTTTGCAACATGAGCAGGAAAGACATGAAAATCATGGCACGATCACAATGTCGAACAAGTCAATCTTGTGTTGGGACGGTGACTAGTGAGAGGAGATGACAGATCGGTAAACTCCTATAATCTGTCATACATTGTTTACATATGATGGTATGCGAAAGCATTTCCAAGACGCTATTTAGTCTCTGCATACGGAAAAGTCGGAGCTTGCCATGAAAGACGAGATGACGTCCTTGTCAAAGAACAAGACTTGGTCTTGTTAACTATCGTAGGGACAATGGGCCTTTCTCAAATGGGTCATCATGTTAAGTGTGGATATCAGTATTGTTGCCGATAGAGTACACTTGGATGATGATAAACAATATGATCGATTGGGGCACACATGGAGCAATGTCGGTATTGGTGCCGATCGGTTTAGGACCAAAGTTCGTAATATCGAATGTGACAACGGACTGGTCCGAAAATAAGAGATAGAGGCAATCGGTTGAGGACCAAACTGAGACATTATAGACTTATTGGTATATGATGTATTGTCAAAGAAGTTGGCGTTCAACTACCATGAACAAACCACTACGTACTCTACGATGAATGCGATATCCAATATGTATGAGTTTCCATCATCGAGAAATCGTGTGGTCTTGAAACGGCAGTTGTATACCATGACGATGGCAGAGGCTAGTTGAGTTGCCGAAATTCTGAACGATTTCTTCAACCTTGTCAACCAGTTGTCACTGGTTGGACATGTCATTATTCATACAAATCACATTGTAAATTTGGTAAAACCAAGTGTATTCAAACTAAATAAAGGCTAACATGACGAATACTTGTTGTATATACAAAAAAAGTAAGTTCGAAAACGGAATGATGGTGCAAGTCATAACTACATCACTTCATGCCATAAACATTTAAAGTATACTTTAATCACATAAACCATGGTATAACCAAGATATTCTTTGTTCTAACAACATGTATTCATATTTTAACAACATCAATTCAAGTTTAATTGAAATCAAAATCATCACACCTAGAACATGTGGAACTATGTTAAAAATGAGACAAATCCTATTCATACAAATCACATTGTAAATTTGGTAAAACCAAGTGTATTCAAACTAAATAAAGGCTAACATGACGAATATTTGTTGTATTTACAAAAAAAGTAAGTTCGAAAACGGAATGATCGTGCAAGGCATAACTACATCACTTCATGACATAAACATTTAAAGTATTGAGAATTGATGCTCTGTTAGGATCACGACGCAATGGATCCTACTGATGATGTCTATATGGATGAGCCAGCAATTCATCCCACTCATGTTCCAAGAGAAAGTTTGGAGGATGTTATCAGACGAATCTAGACGAAGATAAGGCTGAATCCACCTCAGTGGTCTTGACAGTCGATTGCCAATGTTCCAACACAAAGGGAGGCACGACGTGTGCCTCAAAGTCATTCTGATGTTGACGTAAGCTAACTCAGTTACATTGAGCCTAGAAGTTCTTATGATGATGAGATCCTCGGCGGGAGACTAGTCGAACGGATGGTATCTTAAGACCCCATTAGTTCCAAAAAAGCCCACCCCTATCACTAAAAATGATCAATATTGGAAAGAATGTCGTATACGAGAGCTAACCCGTGAATTGAAAGCTCCAAGAATGGAGTAGACATTAAAGCTCAGTCTTGGGAGAAATCCCAACACCTTCTACTGGGTCATTTAGTCCTCAATCCTTCAGAGTAATGATAATGATTGGTGGCATAATGAACGCTTCATGCGTACCTCTTCACATAGATGTGGGGAAGATCTGCTACCTTGGGATATCTCATACTACCATTTTCTTATGAGATCTAGACAATAGTACTAGATCGGTCTTATCACAATCTTGAGGGGTCACCAATTTTCAAGGAGGCGAAGACCCTATCAAACATGTAGCGGAATTTGAGCTCTGCATGAGTACCATTCAAGCATATGATGCTCTCAAATGTCATATCTTTGCATCGGTAATATAGGGAGATGCCCTCACCCTGTTCAAGAACATGCCACTTTGATCGAATAAATCTTCTGATGTGTTCATACTAGCATTTTATGAGAATTTATCTCGTAATGTGGTACCTCCCCTAAGCCCTATGGAGTTGTATCATTTGAGATACACTTCCTCAAAGATTAGCCTATAGTTTTTATATAGAAATTCAATAAAACGGTTTTGGGATAAAGTTGGAGCTGAATGATAATATGAATAATTTCCAACAAATGATGGGTTCATGCAGCCTCTCAGTGGATTTGGTGAAGAGCCCTCCCCTAACTTGGGAAGGTTTCTTCGAAAATCAATAAATATATTAAGGTGGATGAGATCTTTCATGTGGGGTCTCAGAAGTCCATGTAGAGGATTCCCACCATCTGGGGACAAGAGTAGGGGCAGAACATGGGTTCATGAGCCACAAAAAGCGCTCTCGAGAGGTCAGGATTGTGAAAGAAGATTAAGCCGCTGAAGTAGCAATTGTGAAAGAAGACTAGGTCGTGGTGACGGCCAAGGTAAAAAGACGAGGGTATTTTGAGCTCCATATACTGATCACCACAAATTGAAGTGTCCTCTCATTCAAGATCATGTTTCCACTATGATGAAGGAGGAGCCAGATTATTAGGCTCTTTCTTGAAAGCGAAAGGAAACGACTTGTGAGGAGTTTCAAAATTAGATTTTGCATAGGCCGAGTGGGTGCAATAATCGAGGGCAACCCCAAATATATTATGAACCAAAGGGCGAACATAGATCTCCCTCTCCGGTGCGCGAGTAGGTTTCTAACGGTCAGAAGGAGCGCAGGGAAGGCCACATATGAACGGGCTCGTAGAGAGGATGTTGGGGAAATCTATGAGATCTCCAGAGGAACAATGATCAGAGAGTCGATCCGTGAAAAGAAAAACTTTCCTACGAGATGCAAGAGGAGGAAAAGGAGTATATTGCCATGTTAAAGTATAAGGGAAAACCAACATTTTCTAGTAGGAGTTGAAAACCGATTAAGGTGGATCGGTCTAAGATGCCTTCAGGAAAATCAACCGATGAGGATATCGGTGATAGCAAGGTTGATCGATTGTAAACAGATCTGGGTATCAGAATACAGAGGAACTGTTAGCTTATGCAGTTAGACAATGGAGAGCGAGGAAGCTTCCGAGCAATGGGAGTTTTCCCTGAATGATGAGTTATTGTCCTTGGAGACCAGGACTTTAGTTTTGGGAAGTTGATAGGTTTTGTCAATTCGGTTAAGTTAGGCTGGGGTATGCCCTTACTTGCTTCATTAAGACTTTTGCTTGTTTTATTCATTCCAAACCATTAGTTATCTCCACATCAACTACAAAACAAAAATCGGGTTTTGATAGTTAATTTGATTAGAATCCGGTAATTTATGGTACCTTCTAAAAATGAACAACAACAACCCGAGATAGAAAATTTAACATGGAGTTTCTCAACATCTATGTCTAAGTACAGAGGATAACAAGCTACAATATCCCACAATATTTTAAGTTGCTAGAACTCATGCATCTCTAAGTAACAAAAAAGTCATAGTAGGACAAATGGTTCCAATGAGAGATCCCACCAGAGCATCTTCTACTTCTGAATCCCATCTCCCTTTTTTAAAATAATTAAGGTCCCCCATACACAAGGATCTTGTGAATGGGGCATATGTACATTGTATGTATATGTTCCGGTAAACCAACCTAGTTTATACACATGGCGATTGAGTCCATAGAAACCTACGAGGTTGTCCCTAGGAACGGAGCGTACTGTAGTGTAAAAGTGTCCTTGGGATGGGTTCGAGTTGCATAAAACAGAATTGGAAGTTAGAATGAATAGAACGGGCCAAGAACAGGAAAACCTACATTGCTATCAACATTATTGCACTGTTAAATGCGCAGAATGACTTTTACGGAACTAAATGCCAAAAATGGCATGCGTTAAATGCTTTTACGAAAGTCAAGGATAATGAGATGCGACAAATGAGGTGAGCAGCTAAAACTTAATTATGTCCAATGGAAATCTATAAATACGTGAAATTAAGAAGGAAAGAGTGATGCCTTTGATTATTCTCAACACATGTTGTTTTCCTAATCTCTTAGCTTCGAGCCTTTGTTGGAGTTGTTCAACCACTATTGTAAACTCATATAGTTATATATAGTCTCTTCGCTAAGAGCTTCTACTTTCCGCACCATGGTTTTTCCCCTATTTTCATAGGTTTTCCAAGTAAAACATCTTGCACCCCACCTCACACTCTGTAAATCTGGTGACTTATCAATATCCCTTGAGTAAAGACCAAAACATTATGTACTTGTGGTTCTTCATCAACAATCTCAATTTCTTCGAGCATCTTCAGGTTTGCATCCCATCATATTTCTATATGTAAGAACAGTGCAAGAAACAATACATTAAGGGGAGGAAATCACCTGAAAAAACCAATAAAATGTCTCCATATAATTTGTGGTATTTTTATGTATTTTATTAAAAAAATAATTGAGGTATTAAATTTGAATCTAAATTTTGTTCAACTACCATAATTTCTACACTTCCCCACATGTCTCCTTGCATGTTGTGTTGTCTTGATGAATGGAGTTATCATTGTTCCTTTTTATCATAATCAATGAGCCAAGTTGGTGGTTAATTATAACAAATTAACAAGTTCTATAAAATAAAGTTTGCGTGAAGTACGTTTATATTTGTATAAAAGAAAATTTGCATGAAGTCATTTACATAGTAAATTAATATTATTTTACTAATATTAAAATAACATATATTATACAAGAAAATTAAATAGATAATGGTAAAGAAAATATATGATATTTAAAAAGCCGAAAGTCTATAGTAAGAGCAAAACATAATGTATCTTCAACACCTAATTAAAAAAAACTTACTCACTGAAGATGACTAAAAACTAAATATGATATACATAGCCGAGAGAAAGAATAATATGAAGAAGACATTGTCGTACGTCTGGTGCCATTGCTGCCTCTGCCTATCGAGGTCATGGAAAGCTTGTTGAATCCCTTCATTTACTTCTTTTGAAAGATGATTTCCGAGATTTAATTTCTCCTATTTATAGATGACACTTGATTACATCATACATTATTGATATCAAATCCGATAAAATATATTCAATTTAATATTTCATTCAAATATAAGTTAAATATGGAAAGATATAAGTATAAAAATATTTAATAAACCATATGCTTAAATCTATATTTTAACTAAGTCAAAATTACATAATTTTATGATATCATTAGAGAAAAAATACAATGCGTTTAGTTGCTTCACTTTTTAAAAATTGAGATGTGACAAGATATGATAAGATATAATGATATAATTTTTTTTTTCTAAAATTTCTTATCGTGATTTATATACAAATAATAACATAATTTTATATATAAAACATAATAAATGTAATTATATTATTAGAAGTAAGGATAAACTAGTTATTTTTAAATCACGATAATACCACAATTGATAGATGCGATGAATATATGGTTTTTTATCGATGAACATAGTGTAGTTTTGATTTTGTTTTGTGTCGGTCAAAAAAATCACAAATTGATGATTTCACAGTAATTCACTGATATTGTAATCACAAAACCAAACAAACTCAAGAGTCTCATATCAATTATCGACGGGATAATTAAAGGTATAAATAAAGAATTTATGGAAATAATACTATGTATTTTACCTACCAACATTTTTAAAATTTTGGAAGCCATAAAACGTTGATGATGATATCCTTCTTGTCTGCATTAAGAAAAAAAATAAAACCCTCAAATTGTATATATCATTAAATATCATATTAATATTTTAATTAATTTAAATATTTAATTAATATTAAGGACAAGAACAACAACAATTTGTATGCGTACTCTAATCTAACCCTATGCTACGACCATAAGAGACAATCAAACCCCACAAGCTAAACACAATAAATTGACCTTTTTAATGTTTACTTATTGTGAGTTACCATTTTAATAACAATCTATTGTATTTTGCATTTGACTGATCTGATTTCGCGATAATAAATCCTCGGACCGTGGTGTACCAAATCTAATTAAATAAATAAATCAGTGCCCTTCTTCATTTTGTCTATTATATTTTGAACATAACCTTATAATAATTAATTTCATCAAGCTTTAATTATGGTTACAAAGTTGTTGGTAATATAAAATAATGTTTCTTAACTCGACTGTCATGATATTTTAATGAATGTTTAAAACTATGTTAGCAGGACAACGCCGTGGCAGCACCGGAATTCGTCGACTTGGATGTGGAGATTCGAATTTACTAAAAAGAATCGGACTCGTAAACTATGATAAGTTTTCTATTTTTATTTTAAATTAAATATTTAATTTAATTTTTTATTATTTTGAAAAAATAATAAAAAGTATAATTTACCCACACTCCTACATAAATGAGAACAAAGATAAAAGACCAACAACTAGTACAAATTTAGTGGCTATTAATACAGTCTAGACGGTACAATTACCAATTTGCCTAATTAAAAGCTATTTTTTGGGTAGGACGCGCATCCTGAATGAGTCCACCCCGAATCCGTGTCGGGTGCGAGTCGAATGCGGATTCTCCAAGCCTATTGAAGCATCCTGCTATCACAGGTTTAAAAGTATTTATATTAATTTAATGGTTCAACATTACCATTAATTCAGACTTAAATGGTATGAATGACTCCTTAAGAAATTTAAGGTTGTAGTAATGGTTCAACATTACTATTAAGGTTATTAATGGACCATAGTTTGATAATTTTGATAATTTTGAACCCCAAAGTTGTAGTATGGCAAAATAGGTCATCGTCTTTTGTATGGTTTGACAAAACTAGTCTCTCATATTTATCACATTTGGCAATCTTAGCCCCCAAAGTCTTCAATTTGGTAATTTTAGTCCCAAACAAAAATAATAGCGTATTTTATCTTCATAATTCTATATTTTTGGCAAAAAATGTCTCTGACACCGTTAGAGGACTCCAACGTTTTGGAAAATTAGCTATTACGATCCTCAATGTTATATTTGGCAAATGAAATTCTCAAAGTTATGAATTGGGACAAACTCACATAAACCCTAAATATAACGGTTGTTAAATAAATTAGGGACCATTTTTCCCAAATTACCCAAATTTTGGGATTAGTTTTGCTACTAAATGTAAATAATGAAGACTTGTTTTGCATGATTCAAACTTTGGGGACTATTAATAAACTTTGAGGATTTTATTTGTCAAATTATGTAAATTATGGGGATGAATTTTGTCAATTAATCGAAGTTTGAGAACTCTATATACCAAAAAAAAACTTTGGGGAATAAATTAACCAAAAACATCAAACTTTGACGATCCTAGGCGCCATTTTCTTGTTATTAAAATTGCAGCATTGGGATTAAATTGAAATTTCTAAGCTCCTAAGGACTATAATTAGTTAAGGGACTATAATTTCTAAACTCCTGTAATCTTATCCGCGCCTAAAACCATTTCCATCGTATAAATCTCTCCACACATCATCATTTTCTTACATCCACATCATTTTCTCTTTAAACTACTAAAAATTTTCACTCATCCACATCATTATTTATTTATCTTTCATCCACAACATCTTCTCTCTCCAAATTTCATTTTATTTTTTTATCTCATCAACTTTATTTATTTACTATTCAATTTATTAATAAATATTACACTTTAATTTTAATATTTTTAACCCAATATAAATACTAAAAATTTGAATAATTTAATATTAGATTACATTATTATTAAAATAAATTAACTAAAAACATTATTTAAAAATGTTACAAACTTAAAATTGATAAACACAATTTATTCCATAGGTATCCAATAAGATCATTTAAATTAATGACATCTTCTTCGATTACACGCATTGATTACACGACGAAAATATGTATGAAAATTGAAAACTTTGATTAATTACTCTTTGTATTGATTCCAATTCTATAGAACCTTACGGTTGATCATAATCTCTAAACATGTTGTAAGTTTCGATTTGATTATGTCTCGCATTTTTCGATAATTAATTCGAAATAAGTTACAAAATTTAATTATTAAATTAATATACATAATTTTAACACAATTATATTTAATTATAATATCATAAATAATATATATATTTTAATTGATTAATATAATATAATTAAATAAAATTATATAAATGTAAATCATATAATAGAATATAAATAATAAACAAACTAAATAAAAAATTAAAAAAAGTTTCTTATGGAGACAAGGGGTTGGACACCCCTTGTCCTTGCCATATATTTCAATTGTCACATGTCAGCGTTCATGTAATCATGGGCGCTGACGTGGAGGAGATAACGGCGGAAAAAACCGTATGGACAGTTTTAGTATTTTGTCCGTACTCATCTTCAATTTTGTTGATGTATTAAGAATAACACTATAAGTAATACATTTATGGTATGACCTAAGTCAATATCTAACAAAAGCTATAATTATATTTTTTATTGAAAAATTTTATTTTTTTATAACATAAAAAAATCAATTTATATCACAATTTTTATACTGGGTTAATTTTAAAATAATACTAACTTTCTACGTTCAATAGGGATTCTTACTAATTGAATCGAATTAGAAATTGATTTTATATTATAAGACATGGTTTCCAAATAGAATATATCGATAAATGCATACTTTGAATAAGATCGTAGAGTTTGTTTATTACAAAATAGATCTAAGCTTTTGGTGTATGCCGGGTCAAATTTATACATGTTGTTTTTATGATTATGGACAAATCAAATAATTGGTGTATGCCTCAGCAAAACAGTATATTTATTATATTTGAAAATGATATAATTACAATGAAAAGACATGTAATAAAAACAAATGCTGTTTGTGTTTTCGGTCTCTGCTTTATATAAACCTGAATCATCTTCATAATTTTCTTTCAATGGCAGCAGCATCTTCTTCATCATTTGGTTCTCAAATTTCATATCCTTTTGAATCAGAAACCCTCCTTCAAATCCCCATGATTTTAACTGATTCACCTCTCAACAAGAATAGGAAACCAATCAAGAAGAAAGCTTTTGCTTCTGCTTCAATGGTAAGGAACTATATAAGTAATGTCTGTTATTATGAGCAAAATGATAAATTATCTTGTTCTTGTGTTTTGTGCGAAGGAAAAAAGAGGGGAATCAAAAGGGAAGGATAAGAAGAAAATGAAGGAAGCTCCGACAGGTTATATTCATGTGAGGGCCAGAAGGGGCCAAGCCACAGACAGCCACAGCCTTGCTGAGAGAGTATGCAATATTATTACTTTACTGTAAATATTGGTAAATTTGTCTGTAAATTATTAGGTAAGAAGAGAAAAGATCAGTGAAAGAATGAAGCTTCTTCAGTCTCTAGTTCCTGGTTGTCAGAAGGTCTCTCCCCAACTTCTTTTCTTACAACAACATTTGTTTGTTGCTTTGTTTTTACATCTCCAAATGGTATTCAGGTTACGGGAAATGCCTTAATGTTAGATGAAATCATAAGCTATGTCCAATCTTTGCAAAATCAAGTAGAAGTGAGTTTCTTAGCTTGTTCATTTACCAGAGTTTCTATAAAATTGTAATTCGATTTGAGCAGTTGTTGTCGATGAAGCTTGCTTCCGTGAATCCCATGCTTTACGACTTCGGAAGCGACATTGAATCCTTCATGGTCCGTCCTGATCAGGTGAAATAACACTAACAACTCTTATACAAAAGTCGTGAAATGATCTCACCATATTATATACTCACTCGTTGGTAATAGGATTTAAATCATTTCCCATGCTTCCCCCTTCTTGCTAAGGAAAACACCTTCACTTTTGCTCCCCAACAACCAAACATTCATTATCAGGTAAAGATTACATGGATTTTAATTTGGTAAGGATTTTGATAGGGTGAATTTGTGGGTTTCAGGGAAGTAAACAAAGCATGTGGCAAGTGGAAAAGGAAAGACAGAGAATTTTTACAGCAACCGAATCCGACAGTGTCTTTTTCTGAATCTCCCAATTTCAGAAATCATTGTTAATTGTAAGAGGATAACTACTTATTGTTTTTACCAAAATACCCCCCTTTTCTCTTTTTTCAAACCAATTTTAAATTTTACTTTTATGTACAAAATAATGTATCATTGCCTTTATGTAACTTATGGTATTCCATAATACGTCTAATATAATAAGTGAAAAATAGTTACTAATTTTCGATGAAATGAAATGCAGTAACAACCATGATGCACCGACTGTGATTTTGTGTGGTGATGCGATCCGACTTATATCGATGTTTGACTCTGTCGAATTGAGGCCATATTGTTTTTGATTCATTTAAGATAAATGTCAAATTATGATTTATTAAATACGAACTCTTAGGTTGAAAGTTTAAAAGACAGCATTATAATAACTCCATCGACTTCTAACTGAGTGGCCTATTTTAAAAGGATTTATTTGTAATTAATGTTTTTATAAAACAACTTATGAGTTGGAAATTAGAATAATATGAAAATATATTTTTGAATCGTGATGATAATAATCGTATTTGCATGTGGGTGCTACATTGATCACTAAATTGAATAGATTGTGTTGAACGTGTTATATATGATGATAATTGAACTTCAAACAATATTTACTAAATTGTTTGGTGCAGTCGAGTGGCATTAGTGACATGTTTAGACAATATTTTCATACCAATCCAAAATTTTGTATCGATCCAAACCGTACGGTCGGTATAGCAAATTTATCATTTTTGTATGTGTACTTTTGCATTAGTGACATTTTTGCATTATTTTTTCATATATGGTTGGATATATTATCTTAATGCTTACTCTTAATATGGTGTTATTCAAACTACTTCATTTTTGTATGTGTACTCTTGATAGTATTACAAATTAGAGATCAATCAATGCCATCGATTTTGTTTTTGTCAAACTGGATTGAGGAGCTGGAAACACACCATCATGTTACATGTTAAGGTATGGAGATCGAATAACCATTGACATGGGAACACTTAGAGGTCAATCAGTATTGATGACGATAGTTCAAGTTGACCAAGCACGCAATACCGAAAATGACAAGTAACTCGTCTGAAAATATGAGATTGAGACAATCGATCGAGTGTTGGACTTATGCATACCGGGGAAACAAAATAATGAAATCATGGAAAAGAGATAATCAAGGAAACAAGATCGCATGAGTCATTATATGATTTGATCCGAATAAATTGTATTGATTATATGAATAAAATATTAGAACCAAATTTATTTATGTAAATATCTCGAACCACTTCATTTATATAAGGATGTCTTATTCATTGTTAGATAAGCATGTATTCTTTTATTTGATCGGCCAAATGTTTCATAGATAAGCATGTATTAATAATTTGTCTTTTGCTTGTGTGTGTTGTATTCTTCTTCAAATTATAGCGAATTTAACATTTCCACTTGTCACGTGGTTTTCTTACCCGTTTTGGATTTTTCATGTTAAACTTATTGTCATTATTTTTCTTCTTGATCTTATTATTGAGTTTCAAATAATCTATCGAAATTGTTATCTTATTCCTAACAATTCTATGCGTGTTGAAATCAAGATTTAATTAAACATGAGTAGGGGTGTTCAATAAGTGAATTCTTTATAACAGTTAAGTCAAAACAAATACTTATAAAATATAATATCTCTTATATATCTAATCAATTAACAATTTCATATCATGTGACAAATTATCTTTGCACTATGCACGTGTAAAATACATGGTAAATTTATTTGATTTGAATATATAATTAATTCAAGTTTCAAATGATTAACTATGTGGTTAATTTGTTTTAAAAATGAAGTATAAATAACAAAACATAATTAAGGTATATTAACATTATAATATGAAATGTCAAATCATGTAATTTAAAATGCCACCCATTCTCCCTGATATGCATAGATATTTACTTTATTTATTTATTAGGAGAGTATTAATTAAAAGGGAATAAATTTTGGACAAGGATGCCAGGTTTGAACATGGGTGTCACTGTAACAATACCATGATACGGTAGAAAGATATGCAGGATTCTTTATTCCACATAATTTATGAAAAACCAATCTAAGATGTGTTTCTCAACATATTCAGTCAAACATTATTATTTAATATAAATAATATAAATAAAATAATGATACAACTACACTGCATTTTTTAAAAGCTCAATTCGCAATAGAAGTAGAAGTAAATGTAATAATTCGTGCTCAATATTACATAATAGTGACAATAGCAAGTATTTGGTGTTCAAACTTGTTTTTCCATTGTTGTGTTCTAACAAATTGTCTATTAACTTTCTTATCTGTGCATGAAAATGAATGTGAAAAAATTTAAAATGAGATTCAAAATATTAATAGAAACTTTTAATAATTAAGTTTGAGTGCATATACAAAGAATAGAAAAATTCTTTCAAAAAACATATTTGTTTACAATGAAGATTATTTCTTCACATATTGACATTTCATTTATGTCACAAATATTTAGTGTCATAGATTTAAAGATACTAGAGATCCAATTGACCAAGGAAATTAATTTTCTTATGTAAAAATGGAGGCGAAGTTAATAACCGAAATGATCCCGTTTAATTAAAAGTATATCAAATCAAATCTATAATCAACTAAGATTCTCATTTCATGAAAGAATTAATGTGAATTAACAAAATTGATTGAAACATTTTATATAAATTAAATAACATTAAATGTTTAGATATTCATTATTCTATAAATAATGTAATATTTTTCATTTTGTATTATGTTGAATACGACTATTATGTCGATCCTCATCAATAAATTTTTCTCTCTACATTCATCTTTTTTAATCATGGTATTGGAGCTCTTATTACGTAATTGCTCATGAGATCGTATAAACTCCACTAATTTTCCGCAAAAACTGTTTTTGCCCTTTCTCCGTATTATTTTTTCTTCCGTTTTTCACAAATAAAAAAAACCAACATTTTTCATCATTGAGATTCAAAATCCATATATTTATTATATCTCATTTCCAAAATTTTCTCCTCACAATCACACAAAAATTAATCTCATTTTGCGTAATTACTAATGAGATTCAATAAATTTCTATATCAAAGTTTCATCTTCTTCAAATAAACTTCTCAAATCCGAACCCGCAAAAACAAACTCACATATCACAAAATTAGGAGATCAAATTTCTCCCGCAACCCAAATTGTACACCAATATCACTTCTTCCGCAAACCAATGATACTTTAAACTTTTAAATCAACATGGTAATCACAAAGAAGCTCTTATTATAATGCAAACTCCGCCTCCACTACGGCTTCGTTTGAGGGAAGATAGTAACGGAAACTATTCCGTTTAATTAAGCATGGATAAAGTTAAATCAATGTGAATTTTCAAAATTGATGAAGATGATTTTAAATAATTAAGTAATATTAAATGTTTAGGTATTTATTCTTCTCTAAATAATATAATCGTTTTCATTTTGTATTATGTTGAATACGATTATTATGTAGGTTCTCATAAAATATTTTCCCTTCTCCATTTATCGTTTTTCATTAGAAGTCTCATCTTATCATTGGATTCTATTAATGCGAAATATAGGGGTTTTTTTCAATTTTTTTGATACTTGTGAGACAGTAGTTAAGAATTGCCCATATGCATTGGTTCAAGCTTTGAAAAAAACAACGAGAACACGGTTCGCAATATTCTCACCGTGTAAAATATTGATGATTCATGTGGAGGTTTTTCATTCAACTTAATATGACATATTTGCAACAAATAAAAAATGATTTATTCGGTCAAGAGAAATAAGTGAACTCAATTAATTTATTACTAATAAATATGATGAAAAAGATGAATATAGGCAAGCATATGTCTGTGAACTTAAAAGAAACAAATACTTGTGTCCTTCAAATTGTCGGAACATTGTTTTAAAAAAACATTAACAAATAAAATAAAATTAATGTGGAAGGAGAACAGTGAAAGGACAAAATATTTTTGTCGGTGTGACGGGTCAGTAAATGGGCGGTGGAGTCATGGGATGAGATGTCCTAATTAACAAGGACTTGTGTCTTCTATTTGCTGCTTTTAGGCTTATGGTCCCATACCAGACCAATCTGCTTTGAAGACACTAATTATTGAGCGTGTTTCTTAGAGTAGTAATAAAATTTGGTAAGTTTTGGTGGGATAAATTGTGGTGAGTTGAATGTATTAATAATAACATGATTTAAAAATGTTTAGTAAAGAATGGTACGATGAACGTGATTTTATTGAAAATATATATAATTATCCTTAAAATCAAATAATACAAATTAATCAATTCATACTTCTTAACATTAAGAATTGTATCTGACAAAATATAGATAAAATCGATATTACAAATTAATCAATTCATACTTCTTAACATTAAGAATTGTATCTGACAAAATATAGATAAAATCGATATTACAAATTAATCAATTCATACTTCTTAACATTAAGAATTGTATCTGACAAAATATAGATAAAATCGATATTACAAATTAATCAATTCATACTTCTTAACATTAAGAATTGTATCTGACAAAATATAGATAAAATCGATATTACAAATTAATCAATTCATACTTCTTAACATTAAGAATTGTATCTGACAAAATATAGATAAAATCGATATTACAAATTAATCAATTCATACTTCTTAACATTAAGAATTGTATCTGACAAAATATAGATAAAATCGATATTACAAATTAATCAATTCATACTTCTTAACATTAAGAATTGTATCTGACAAAATATAGATAAAATCGATATTACAAATTAATCAATTCATACTTCTTAACATTAAGAATTGTATCTGACAAAATATAGATAAAATCGATATTACAAATTAATCAATTCATACTTCTTAACATTAAGAATTGTATCTGACAAAATATAGATAAAATCGATATTTCTTGAATAATACATTCAAACCAAAAATTATATTTACACAACTGAAAAATAGAGAATATGATAGAGTCTCGTATGAAAGTCTTAAAGAACAAGAGATTATGCAGCTATAAGATTAATGCAAAATTTTCATATTCGTTCTTGCAGTATACGGTCGTGTATACTGACTTACACCAAAAATTTGTTTTGTTTTTTTTACTTTAAAAAATTTAAAATAATAATATTTTATGGCGGTATCCACCCTAAAACCTTGATACATGGCATTATCAATCAGAATATTGATGCTACCCGAGCTTCGACGTATTGGCTCATATAAAAACAATCGATAAATGTGATATAATGAAAACTATAAATGATGTGTATGAATAATAAAAATATTTTAGTATTTTACAAAATCGGGTTGAGATGATAAATACTTTAAACGGTTGTAACAAAAACACAAATAATAAAGGTGAACGCAACCATTTGTCTTATGTTTGAAAAAATCATGTTTTTAAAATTATGGTAAAGGCATTAACCCAAACAAATCCACTTATTGCCTCTTCAAACATATTCAACTGTTATCCCTTATATATATTCTTTTATTACTGATAATTATTGTGTAAAAGTAAAAATGGGTGAATGGAGTGGAGAAAAGTGGGCCAATGAGACATAAAAGAAATACAACGAATTCATGCATACGACTTAATAAATTAAGTATAGTATTATCTTACCTCATTAAATGTTGTTTTTCTTAAAGTAGTCATTTTTTCGTATTTCCAATAAACTTATACAAATCCATTTTCAAGGGAAAATTGATTCGATGGCCTTGATTGTATCCATGCTAAATTGCACCATTTAGTCTTATTGCCTTCAACAAAGCAATATTTGAAAAACAAAATGATAATAATCTTATTTCAATACAATAATTGGAAAAAGTGTCACACATAGTGTTTTTAAATAAACTCATAAGTGAAAACTACACACACTCCTATAGGTGCATTTATCCACTAAAAATTCAAAATTTCACTAGCGTTGCAAAAATCAATTTTCAAAACATTTTGACAAATTTGATTTAACTTTCTCATGACATTTTATGTCCTAAATTTTGATTTTTTTCACTATTCATCTAAAAAATTACAAAATTGGGTAACATTCTTCCTCTAAAATTGAAATCAATGCCCCAAAGTTCACCTAACAAAATATTAGTCCCCATACTAACACATAGTGGCAATGCAACTGCTCAAGTAATATACATTTAATTCAAATAACTAATATATTTTTACATAAATCATGATTTTATTATTATTATTATTATAATCTAAAATTCTCCCTTATTTAATCAATATCATCCAATGAATCTCACTGAACTTTAATTTCTGAATAATTGATCCAAAGAGATCCATTCTTTCATATAATATACAAAATAATAAAATCTCAAAGACATCTTAAGACACCTTGTGATGGGAACCACATGACCGCTTATGTGAGAAGGTTGCAACCATGTATACAGGTCGGCCCAAAGTCGAAGAGCATACCTAATTGGATGAACTTGAGACCATAGCCCAATTGAATCGAGCCCTATCAGGTCAGGTCCATAATGAAATCACTGTAGATCAATTTGCTCAAGTGTTGGATCGATCCCAGGGATTGGTCCATTACACTCTGGATCGGTCATACACGTGAATGTCAACTAAGAATTGAGGGAAATAACTGTTGGAGGTTAGAGAGATAACTATAGGAGGTACGGAGATGCCTAAATAGATGAAGAATTACGGTATCGAATTTTGGATCATTCCAAGTGTTGTTATTCATTCTCTTGTCATTTTCACTACTATTGTTCATTCTGCAGCCGCCATCACTCGTATGTTGCTATTGATTATTTAGTAAATTAACCAAGAAGATTCTTTATTGACAATGTGTTTTTCCCTTTTCTTTTGGAGTTTTATACGTTAAAATCGTTGTGTTCTCTTGTTTCTTAATCATTTCAAAGTTGTTACACAAACAATAAATTCAAAATAGACTCTTATCAGTAAATTGTGATCAGAATCCGATTTCTGTTGATATATCTAAGAGATAACCACAACTCCTTGTAACACTATCTTTGATAGAACATTAAACTACACATTTCATATATTGTCATTTTCAGGAGATTTTGAACCGTAGATTCCTCCTCCTTATTCAAACAATTATTCAAAAATCAAGAAAATAAATAAATTAAAAAAAAGAGAAGATAAGTCTATTTTATACAATCAAACAAATGGTTATGTAACACATGTCGTGTTTCTAGTGAAAATAGCATGTCTCACCACACTTACACTGTTATATTACTCTTTCCTAATGAAACAACAAGAATTGCCCCCGACCGGACCCCATAGGCCATGGAGCCCATTCACATTATCAATTGTCATACATCCACCATCCTAAAACTATCTACAGCAGTTATGGGCGTCCGGAAATTTAATTCTTTATATACTTCAGTTTTTTCTCTGTACACATCATCTTTCTCTTTCATTAATACTAATATAAATATTGAAAAATAACAACTTTCCTTTCATCTCTACAACAATTTCCGGACACTTACAATTTTAATTTTAATTTTAAATTTTTTATATTATTTTAAATATGCATAAAAATATAATAATTGACCTAATATTTGAAGATAGAGAATTGTAGAAATTTGAAAATATATAAATAAAATAAAAATTAATCTAATCTTTGAGGAGAGAGAGTCGAAAACTCTCTTCTCAAAAAAAGCCACATTTGCATGTGGACATTATGATATATATTTTATTAAAAAAATTAATTAATTTTTTTGATGAGGTGGGTGTTATAGTTGGAGATAACTTAATTATAACATATTTTTTTATATAATTTAAATATTTTTAATATATATATTTATTTAATTAAAATAAAATAATTATAAAATAAAAAATGAATAAATATATAATGATAATTAACCAATAGATAGATCAAATCTCTTATATAACTATGGATGGTAATGCCCATATGATTATTTGTATTTACAAAAGGTGTTTGATTACACATGAAATGAGTTAGTCCACATATTCTAGGTTGGATATTCTCAGTAGAATATTTTAAGTCAAATGACTAAGCGACAATCGATATTATGAGTGTCTAACTTGTCAATGACGATGGAGGCCAAATGGATAGTTAGAGAACAATCGACGTGATGAGTGACGATCATGATGAAAGATATCGACGATGGATTGGATATTAATCTACATGATGAGTGACAATCGGAATAAACGTTGGGCGATCGATTGAAGAACCGATTCTTGATAGTTAGGAAGAAAATACAAAAAAATCAGTTACCACTAAAATTATTTTCATCACATATATTTTGATACTTCAAATATGTTACATATATTAATTAATGTTTATTATTTTGGTAATTAAATATTAAATATTTCATAGGTTTTATGACTAACGAGTACCAATCATTATCGAGAATTAATTTTTAATGTAAAAATGGAGGCATGTGTCTCATTCGATCGGTGGATTTATCTAAATCGAGCCGACACATAGAAGATTTTTTTTCCAATTTCTTGATACTTACGAAGTGACGGCTAAAATTGCTCAACTTTTATGGGTTCGATCTTCGATTAAAACGACTGGAACACTGTGTGCATCAATCTCATCCACATAAATTTGATATATTTTGTACACGTGAAGGTTTATCCATTCAAAACAATGATGATTTAATTTGTCATGACTTATTTAACCACGAGTAATAAACATTACTAAAACAGTTTTATTTCAAAACATGTACCACCAACACTAAATGACAGAGGGGTGGTGGATAACAAAAGGATGAGGCGGGAGCATGTAGACATTGAGTTAGTTTGGTTTTACGGTGGTTATTGTGGTGCGGTGACCGTATCATAATTTTACTTTCAACTACAAAACAATCTAGGCAATTACGGTGATCATACTGATATTTTTAGCGGTCATATGGTCATGTCTTGACGCGTATGGCCAACCACCGTGGTTTGGTAAATATCACAATTACCCTTCAAAGTTAATTTAATTCATTTAAAACCAAATCTTAACCAATTTTATTCTCATTTCACAAATATTACGTCAATTTTCCAAGTTGTTGTGGATCTGCGTTTTTTAGTTTCTTCTTGAAATTAGAGAATTTGTGAAACATTCGTAAAGTTAATGTCAACCCCGGGACGTTACCGCCCTCATTAGTGATGAAAATTTGTAATATATTTTAATTTATATCATTATGTATTTGTTATGGTCCATTTTTAGGGGCTACCAACAGTCGTCCAGTTCGTCAACAAGCGAACCCGGTTATGATTTTTTTTTTGTGGGAAGACGATCTAAAAATGTAAATAACAGCGAGGCATGGCGATTTATAGTGAAAACCCCAGGAATTGGAAAAAAAACCACTTGACTAAGAGCGACATAAGCTCTTAGCCTATTCACTAATCGAATGAATCATTACAGAATACAACAAAGGCTTTAAGAAGATAATAGGGTATAAGAAAGCAATAAGAACTCCGGCAGGGTAACGACATGTTCTTATGCGTCCAGAAGGCCCTCCTTTTTCCGTCGTTGTGCATTGTATTTATAGAGTTGATGGCGTGTGTAATCCACGATCTGTAACTACCTCTGACAAGTTTGTTAGAGGTTGTTGCGATGTAAAACGTGGTCGGGACAGAAGCGTGGTTTGCGTGATCTGGCCCGAGGCGTGGTAAACGTGTGGAGGCCCGAAGCGTGGAACGCGTGGTTTTGTAACTGTTTGGACCGAACCAGGGGGCCAATTGCCAGAAACCGTTTTATTTCGCCAAGGTTATATTCGGTCCCATCGCGGAACATTGGTCCATTTAATATTAAGTATACTGCTGGGCTGCACAAGTTCGCTTTCACCACATGGATCGACTCAATCGTTATTGGGTCTCATCTATTGCAGGGTACCTGGTCCTAGAGTTCTTATCACTAGCCCCTCGGGCTTGATTGCCAACGTAGATGTGATACAAGACCGATCACGCAATGTCTATATACATTCGGGAGAATATATGACCGTACCTTCTCGTGGTGAGCGTCTAGGGGACCGATCTTTCACTTTATTAATTAGAGAAGTGAATTTGTATCTAAAATTCAATAACGTATATTTATGTTATTTTTTAAATATTAATATCCAGACTTGCATCTCTCCACATTCAGCTATTCAATAGGCGTGATGAGTGTATTTATATTGCAACTGCCTATGACAATATTACGTGGCAGCTCACAATTGGTCGGGAGATTACTATTTAAACCAGGGTTTTGGATATTGTTTCTCCTCATCGTCATTTCGCAAAGGAAGAAATCGCCCAAATCAACTTTCTGCGCCCTTGTTCTGTTTCGCATTCAAACATATTTCCTACCGATTTTCATTAAGGTATAAACCATGGCTCCTCATAAAATGAGATACCCAGCCATGTCTGAGTTGGATATTGAAGAGTTTAGGTCTAGGTTTTCGATTCCGGATCATTATTCTATCTGGAAGGGACGGGAAGATATTCCCTGTTTCCTTCCGGCGGAAATGAATGTGCCGGCTTCCGCTATTCCGGTTAGTTATGCCTCTTTAAAGTGCGAGCTACGTTTTCCGCTACATCCCTTTGTAGCAGCTGTACTTAAGGAAATTCAATGCCCGACTTTTGCGTTATTTCCGGGTAGCTATGTGTATATAGTGGCGTTTATATTCTATTGCCACTAACAGAACATGGCCCCGACCTTGGAACATTTTTTCAACTTGTTCTTGGTAGGGTCCCGAAGAGGTAAGGATCTGTTAGGATATCGCAAATTATATTATATAGCGGTGCGCATCAAGGAGTGCGCTATAGTTGATAAAGAAGAGTCTCTTCATGTGTGTGAATCTTGTTATGTGTGGATAACAGTCCCAAAAGAGGATATGTTAAAGGTGTGGCCACTTATAACTCACCCACGCATAGGCCAGTTGGATCGAATCAGGTTCAACCCCTCCCGTCCGGACACCGCAAACACACTTGCGATGTTCCCTCCTCCCGAAGCACGCCTTAAACGAACAGAACTGCTTCGGGAGAACAGGTTGATAGAAATAGGTGTCGTGGGTAGGACCGGAGCCACAACCCCGAAGGGGATGTTTTCTTGTTTAGATCCGTCAGAAGGATCGGATATGAAGTAATATTTTCATTCTATCATTTCCTGATCCTTATACATTTATTTTGTAGACTCAACTGAAACAATGCCTAGCTCAAGTTTCAAGCGTATGGCTGCTGCCTCGGTCCGTCCCTCTGAAGAACAACGTGAAGCAACGGGTAGTGCGAGGGAGAGTGAATCAGCAACGGGGGGTATGCTGGTTCCATTGGGGTCAGGGAATCCCCCGATCCAAACCACCAGCGCATGCACATTAACCCTGTGTTGCACAGGGCAGCCCTCGACGGGAGAGGGGCCTGCGTTTCGGGTATTTGGAGTGGTAGAAGAGGTGATAATGGCTCGGATTCGTTCTTTGAGCTTATCCAGCCTTTACCAAATCGGATATAATTCCTTCATTAGTGCTGATATTAGTGCTGATATGTCAGGTATGCCCGCGGCCAATCTGGCAAGTGCATCAACAACCATATTCTGTTCTCGTGGCACGTGGTCAAGAAAAAACTCACTGAACTTTTTGGATAATTCCAGGACTTTGGAACAATATAATTTCATCATCGGATCATGAGTTTCAAATCTCCCTGCGAACTGTTCCACTACCAACTTTGAGTCTGAGAACATTCGCACTCTGCTAACTCCCATATTTCGAGCCAAGGTCATTCCCGATAATACAACCTCGTATTCTACCACATTATTTGTTCCAGCAAAGGAAAATTTTACTGCGGAATGAATAAGGTCACTTTGTACCGTTGTTAGGGTAATGTCCGCCCCTCTTCCTCGAAGGTCGACCCATCCACGTGGATCGTCCAACGATCATCCTCTTGGTTTAGATATATGGTCGATCGGGTCATTTCAAGTACAAAATAGGCTAGAACCTGAGCTTTGATCGCCATTCGGGGCAAGAATTCCAGATACATAGCGTTTAGTTTGATAGCTCATTTTGCTAACCTCTTATTCAAATCCTTTTGTTTAATGACCACTTTCAGAGGTTGATCCGTATAGCCATAAACCGTTCGGCCTTCAAAATAATGTTTCATCTTGGATACAGCTTTCTTCAAAGCCAACATGAATTTTTCCACGGTGGAATACCTGGTTTCGGCAGATACCAGAGAATGACTTACATAATAAATGAGTCTATGAATTTCATCTCGGATGATCACCAGAGCTGCGCTGACGGCAACTTTTGATACATCAAGATACAACCCCAAAGGTTCATCACAGGTTGGACTCACCATCACCGATGTAGTGCTTAAATAAGTCTTTAGCTCAGAAAATGTCCGATCGCATTCTTCGATCCAGTCTAGATGGCTTGCTTTTCTTAGCACTTTGAAAAAAGACAAAGTCTGGTCTGTGGATTTTGAAATAAATCTGCTTAGCGCAGCGAACCGGCCAGTAAGCCTCTGAAATTCTCTTTTGTTTCTTGGAGGTTGCATATCAATGATAGCATGCACTTTCTCAGGGTTAACCTCTATGCCTTTTTCTGAAACGTAATATCCTAAAAAATTTCCACTTCGGATCCCGAAGCAGCATTTGTTTGGATTTAGTTTGAGCTTATATTTGCGGCATACTTCGAAACAACGAGACAAATAAGAAAGATGATCTTCATCATTCATAGATTTAACAATTATATCATCAACATATACTTTCATCATATGGCCGATCAGTTCTCTAAAGATTTTATGTTGACCAACCTTTGATATGTTGCTCCAGCATTCTTTAGACAGCACGGCATAACCACATAACAATAAACGCTATCTTCGGTCATAAATGATGACTTCTTCTGATATTCCTCAGCCAGAAAGATCTGATGGTACCCGTAAAAAGCATCCATGGTGTAACGACCCTAATTTGGGCCTAGTTGTTTTGTTAAAACATGATAATTAAAACGGAAATATTCGGAAGCAAGTTTAAAACATAGTTCAAAACAATAAGGTACGACTGCATAATTTAGAGTGTTCTCCGAAGGACCGGACTCTATCACCGGACAACCGACGACCTCCTTCCCCATCCCTATCATATCTCACCTGCGTCACCTACAAAATCTGTAAAGCGGCCACAATCTATTAAAGGAAACTTCACACACACTACACATTATCTTTCTTACTTCTTAGTTACATCTTACACACACACATGAACCATTTCACTTAACCGTTTTCTTATTCCCTCTTCTTTTACCCTTATCATTTCCATCATTCATTAACTTTTCTGTTGCCGAGATTCACATGCTCGGTGCATGTCCCACCCAAGCCAACCGTTAGCTGTTGGATGACTCGACGGGCCATATGCATCCCTTCCCCGGGTGGGTACTTAGGCGCTACCTCTTTTTCCACCCGGATCCGTTCCGCCCTCTTCATACGTATCTTTTCCTCTTTGGAACTTATCGTTCCCTTCATCAGGCATGCCCTTCCTTTGGCGAATCGTGTACTAGGCACGATGCCGGTTTCGGTCGGACGGTCCATCCTTCCTCACCCCGAGTCTTATTATCATTTTTCTCGTTCATTCGTATCATTTCTTCCTTCTTTATTAACCCAATCCCATTCCTTAAGTCTGAACCTTCCCTTACTATATTGTGTTCACTCCGCTTACCGTTCGCTTTAGCTTGTTATAATCCTCCCGTGCTTCCCCTGCATTTCGTAACAGGTCTTAGTTATTCGAATTCCGACGTTATTATCTTATTGTTAACCATGTGATTAACGTAGACCCCACGTGTCTTTTTCCTCTCCCGATCCGACGTCGAGACGTAACGAAAACATTTAATTCCACTTTTTCCTCGAAATTCGTCACAATTCTATGCTGAAATCACAAATCCGCGATAATATTGCACTTGTCTCGTTTTTCGCGATAATTTCTCATTTGGTTCGATTTCCGCGACAATTTTCACTTGTAACGTTTTTCGCGATAATATTGCACTGTCCAGATTTCCGCCACAATTCACTCTTCAACGAAAATCCGCGATAATATGCTCATCCAAAAATTCGCGATACAATGCATGCATGGGCAAAATTCGCGATAATTTCCTTCTTTGCGGGTATTTTTGGATTTTAGGGTCTTAATGATGATTAACTCGTTTTTGGGCCTCCTCACCCCTATTTATAGACATCCTAACTTTTCTAATTCACACTTTAACCCCTCATTCTTTTGCTTTTGACCCCTCTTTTATCTTTTTCTTTACTTTTCTTTACCTTTCTACTTTTCGTTCCCTTTTACGTTCTTTCGTTCCCGTATCTCTCATTATCTCTCGTCTAGACTTTACCGCTACATTCCCTACTATTTGTTTCGTCGTACCTTTTTTTCTCGGCTATTACACATGGTACTCATCATGGTGCTGTCAGACACATCATCTACCAGTCGGTCAATATGCGGCAGGGGGAAGGGATACGACTCACAGCTTTTGTTAACATCGGTGAAATCGATGCACATCTGTCATTTCCCATCCGGTTTGGAGACCACTACTGGGTTTGCAACCCATTCAGTATAGTGGATCTCTCTGATGAATCCTGACCGTAGCAACTTGTTCACCTCAGCCCGGATGATCTCGATTTTTTCGGGAGAATAATGTCTCCTCTTTTGTCTAACAGGCTTCGTTCCAGGCTCGGTGTTGATCTGATGCTCACTATCGGATCGGTCAATCCCCGGAACATCGTCCGGGGTCCAGGCGAATATATCCACATGGCTTCTCAGCAGGTGGATTAGCTCCTTCTCAAAAGCAGGGGCTAAGTGTGCCCCGATGCGAGTAGTTTTGGTTGAGTCATCCTCAACTAGATTAGTCAACTTGAACCCCACGGGTTCCATTGCTTGCCTTGGGTGCGGCAGCTCTTCCAGCAAATTCACCCGGGCCCTCTTGATGGGTGCCAATGTTCGGCATGAGTTCATGTAGCATTGTCTAGCTACTTTTTGACCCCCCTTTACAAAAATAACTCTATGAATGGAGGAGAATTTGAGCATCATATGATAAGTATAAGGGACCGCCTCGAACTTATTGAGGCCGGTCCGTCCGATAATGGCTTTGTAAGCCAAGTCGACTTCAACGATAATGAATTCCAAATCCTCCGATCGATCCTTGGATGGTTCACCAAGGGTAACTGGAATAAAATCTTCTTACATGGAATGACGCATCTCTGGTCGAACGACTAGAGAGTTATATTAGCGATCGGGAGGTCATGAGCAGCAGCTCCCAACTTTTCAGCAACTTCGCGCTTCATCAAATTCCACGAAGCCCCGGTGTCCACTAAGATCCTATGGACACGACGATTCCTAATGATTCCAGTAATGGTAAGGGGATCATCGCATGGATCGATAATCCCTTCCCGATCGGCCATAGTGAAAGTGATGTCCTCCCCGAAGTGAGGGGACCGCTCAGCTGGATCATACTTAACCAGCGCCACAGATTCGGAGCTCTCAGCGGAGTCTCTGTGCGCTGTCCTCTTTCGGTTCCGGACCGATTCATTTATCCTCAAACCACCGGAGATAACATAAATATCTCCGGCTACTTCCCTGGGTGCCGCCTCATTTTGCGGAGGTTGGACACTTGTTTTAGCAGGTGGAGAAGCGATCTGCTCCTGTCTTCTACCCTCGTTTTGCGGGGCTCTGCCGCCACAGCCCCGCCATCTTCTTCTTCGGCCCTGACCACGGTTCTCTCGACCGTGTTGGCCTCTGTCTTGTTCTGGAGGAGGAGACCATCGGTCCTCCGTCCGATCATTATATTTTTGGGGTTGTCCTCGATTATCCCTTCCCCGCAGCCTGTGACGATCGTCACCCTGATGGCCCTTTCGGCGGGATTCAGCTCGCTTGCCCTTCTGACCGTTCTGGTCGGGCCTCTCTTTATTCATCGCCGCTACTGTCTCTTTCAACAGCGGACACTTCAAGGTTGGGTGATCACGGTTATGATGTAATTTGCAATACACCCGATTGTCCTCCTGCTTCGGGGGACCTCTTTTTCAGCTACAGCCGCTACTTCTCGCGGCTGCTTCTTAGTGTAGGAAATCCTATGATCACCTGCTGGTTCAGAATTCCCACTACGCTTCCGGTAGCTTAGCCCCAGCGCTTCATCCACCTTAATATACTTGCTGATTTTCTGAGGAAGCTTTCCCAATGTGGATGGTGGACTCTTTACCAAACTGGCCGAAAGGCCGCACGGCCCAAGACCTGCTGTAGAATATCAATCTTGTCCAGGAGCTCAAGCTTGATTCCCCGGGCGGTCCTATTTAATTTCTCCATGAAGGACTGAAGACTCATTTTTGCCGGGATGTATTTCAGCTAATATAGTTTATGCCTGCTTCGAGGCGGTCCTACATTTGGAGCGAACTGCTCAGAGTAAGCCAAAATAAATCCACCATACGACTATATAGATCGGGCCGGCAAATTTTTGAACCAAGTTTGGGCGTCGCCTTGTAATCCTGCCGCTAAGATGCGGTACTTCAGTGAATCTGAGGCCCGAACCGTTCCCATGCGTAACTCAAAATCAGCAACGTGATCGATCGGATCACTGTCATCGTGAAACTTTGGCAACCCCTCGGGGTTGAGATATTGCCGATTTGGGACTGCCCCCAGATCTCTTCGGAAAAGGGGAGCATCAAATCTCCTAAGGCAGCGGACACGCCTTCAGATTGTTGGGATGACGTCTGGACCGCATGCAGATTATGCCACCAGTCATCATCCTTATTTCGCCTGATTGGGGCCTCCATGGCCCTGTTGAATAAACCAGGAATGCGCCCCAAATTGGGTTCGCAATCCTTCAGTGCACGCATGCTCTCTAACTCCTTAGTGAGCTCGTCGATTCGTCGCTGCATCTGCTCCTGGTCATTCATAGGAGCGGGAGTTAGAGCCCTGGCCGGGGGAGGAGGAGTGGATCGATATCTCGCCTCCTTGTCGTTACACCACGCTTGATGATTTCTTCATCATCAGTGCTACGCTCATCAGGGTCGCTCTCGTACCCTCTATTTCTTGGAACATAGCTTGAAACAGCCGGTGGTTCTGTTTCACTTCTCTCCGACGTAATTTCCAGTACCACCTTCTTGACTACAGCTTCCAGATCCTGTAAAGTAAATGTTGGTACTGGGAGACTGTCGGGAAGCACGTCACTGTTGTTCGTCGAAGTTCCAGTTGCCATGCCTTTGATTATCCTATCACTGGTAGAAACCTCAAATGGGATTAGAGAATCGTCCTCACGGACGGCGCCAAACTGTTATGGTCCCTTTTTAGGGGGTACCAACAGTAGTCCGGTTTGTCAACAAACGAACCCGGTTATGATTTGTTTTTTGTGGGAAGACTATCTTAAAATGTAAATAACAGCGAGGCAGGGCGATTTATAGTGTAAACCCCATGAATTTGGGAAAAAACCACTTGACTAAGAACGAGATAAGCTCTTAGCCTGTTCACTAATCGAATGAATCATTACAGAATACAGTAAATGCTTTAAGAAGATAATAGGGTATAAGAAAGCAATAAGAACTCCGGCAGGGTAACGGCATTTTCTTATGCGTCCAGAAGGTCATCCTTTTTTCGTCGTTGGGCTCTGTATTTATGGAGTTGAGGGCATGTGTAATCCACGCTCTGTAACGGCTTCTACATGTTTGTTAGAGGTTGTTGTCACGCGATGTAAAACATGGCTGTGACCAAAGCGTGGTTTGCGTGATCTGGCCCGAGGCGTGGAACGCGTGGGTTTGTAACCGTTTGGACCGAACCAGGGGATCAACTGTGAGAAACCGTTTTATTTCGCCAATGTTATCTTTGGTCCCATCGCGGAACATCGTTCCATTTTATATTAAGTATGTTACTGGGCTGCACAAGTTCGCTTTCACCACATTGATCGACCAAATCGTTATTGAGTCTCATCCATTGCAAGGTACATGGTCCTAGAGTTCTCATCAGTATTAATAAATTGATTTACTACAATCATAATTTATATTTCGGTACATCATCGTAAAATAAGTTATTAAAAATTAGATTTAGATATTAGTTTATTGTATACGTAATGAACATTTTAGTATTTATTTGAGTTATATTTATCTATAACAAATATGTTAATATAAAGGTTAAACTAGACATTTTATTATAACAACGGTAAGATCACCACAGTTTTTGCAAACATTTTTCTAAAATTCGATCGTAATTATCACGGTCATCTCAACCCATGGTACGATGACCACACTTCACTGTGATTTTGAAAAACTAAACCAAATAACCCCATTATATTAGACGAGACGGATAGCAGTTACTGGCATAACAATGTCATATCCGTCCGATTGCATCCCTACTCGATATATGTAAAAACATGCAAATAACATCTCCATGGCAAAAAAGGCAAATTTATTGAGACGAATCGACGGCTCCCTATCGAGCAAACCAAGTTGGGAGATCTAATCCACAATCAAATTTTTAACCTTAACGTGTCCAGAGAGTAGGAGCATTCGGCCAGGCCCATGTTTTAAACACAATGTTTAAAACATTGTTGAATAAATAATGATGAATTGATACCAACATACTATACATTTGGACATTTTGGGTTATCGTGATTAAAATAAATGTTTTGAAATCCTAGTATATTAATGGTGATTTTATAAAAAAAAATTTTGTACTTACTTTTAATTAATTATGTATAACTTATAAATGATGTTTTATTATTAATTTATAATAATCTCATTTTGAAAGCAAATTTTTTAAATTGTTATATATATTTATAATTTAGCATTTAACATTTTTGAGATTTTTTTGAATATATAAGAGATAAAAAGGAAATTTGATATTCATCATATTTATGGACTGTTAATATATAAATAATTGTTTTTTGTGCTCTAATAAATGAAATTTTAATTGATGTTTGATTTATATAAAATAGAATTACGATGTGATTACGTCACTTACCACTTTAACATAGTTCAAAGTATAACCATAATTGGTTTATATATATTTTAAATCAAGTTTTTAAATAAATGAGTGTGTTTATGAAAATAGCCAACAGAGCTTCAATTACTCGATGTGGCATTGAACGATATATTCAGGTAAGCGAGTTCCTTAATAGTTACTGATTTTTCACTTGTATAACCATTATTTACAAATAAATATAAAACGTTACAACTAAGTTAATTTATTTTTCATCATTTTTAAAAAATTCAAATTGTAACATATCAGTTGGCCTTTCAAAACATCATTTCGATGTATGTTCAACGTCAATTAAATGACACTTGTTTTTTTCTATAGAAACAAAGGCTTCGTTTGTTAACTAGAATGCTATGCAGTTTCGAAAATAATGAATAATTACGGAAAATGATTTTAAAAATCAAATTGTAATACATCACAATTTTTCAAATAAAAATGAACAAAGCGAAAATCAGAATAATCTTATTAAAATAATGAAAATCATTGAAAGAAGGAACAAACCCGAAAAAATAGATTGATTAACAAACTTCCTTATGAATTACCATATTTCTAACGTATCAAACTTAAGTTCCATTTAATTAAAGAAGTTCACGAGATTTAAAATAAAATGGAATCTTGTTTCCAAATTCTCAAAATGTATTGGATCGAAATTGCCAAAATTTGGATATTTCTAGACTGCATTTGTCATTGTGTGTAAAACAATTAGACTAAAATAGCAATTCAATGTTTTTGTACGGCTAAATTTGAAACTTTTCTGAACCAAAATTATGAAAAGAAATAATATTTATTGGGTCAAAATTATTAATTTTTAAATTAAAATTACCAAAATAAAATATTTTGCAGCAAAATTACCAAATATCACAAATTGTCTATATTTTTTTGTCATTTTCCCGTCAAATTTCATGTAATGCTATATTTGAAAAAATAACATATAATTTTTATATAAAAAACTTAAGAGTAAGCGGACATATGGCCTTGTCCGTCATGTAGATGTCCATGATTACATGGACGTCTGGACAAATACCATTCACGGACAAAATGTTAGGTACCCCTTGTTCGTTGAAATCACTTTTTTTAATTATTTTTTTTCTGGTCTTTATTCTATTTTAAAAAATATAATTAATTATATATTATAATTAATTATAAATATTTTATTTTGATATGTAATATAAATATGTAATTTTAATTTAAATAAAAATAAATAAATATGTAATTTTAATTACAACTTGATCGTTTCGATATTAAAAATAAGTACGGAGTAATTATACAAAAATATAATTGAAACGTTGAATATAATACAATACAATGACAAATTAATAAATAACGAAATGTCGAGATTATTGGAATTAAAAATATTAAAATTAATATGTAATATTAATGATAAATGAATAGTAAATAGATAAAATTGATGAGATAGAAAGATAAAATTAAATTTGGAGAGATGAGATGATGTTGATGAAAGATAAATAAAAAATGATATAGATAAGTGAGAATTTTTAGAAGTAGAAAGATAATATAATATGAATGTGAGAGAATGATAATGTGTAGAGAAATTTATATGTCAGAAATAGTTTTGTACCCGGACAATGTTTTAGGTAGCCTAATCCCAATGGAATATATGGTCAAGGGTTCCAACTTCCAACCCCATGGTAGATTGGTAGCTCCTTTGTGAGCCTTAATTTATGCTTTGGAAATTATTATGAATTGCTTTAACAAAAAGTTATCGTGCCATAATAATTTTCAAATACAGATTAAAATTATAATATTCCACTTGGATCTCCCAGGCAATGAGTAATTAAAATCATAAATTTTCACGATCCCCCCGCCTATGAATGTTTCACGGACTGACCATAGAACCCTGTTCAATATTCAATAAGTGGAACGCATTAGCTGTCCGTTCTCAGGTTGGATTTCAATTTGAATCAAGAGTTAAATAATATTAGACAAAAAATTATCCATTTTTAACAAATTCTCAAACCCAGACAGGAAAATTTTCCGGTGCCCCAAATATAAAAAACAAATTAAATTGGTAGTCAATCCAGCTAATTTTATATGGATAGAATATTCATTTAGATTCAAAATTTACACATTTGTGGGAAATATATTAAAACAAAGATTGCTTATTTTTAAAATAGTGAGTAAAGTGGATATCTCACTTTAATAGGCGATGCGCAAATATAGTCCCCATTGTTTAAGCATAATGGCAAATTGAGTCCCCATCATTTTAAAATTTTGGCAATTTTGAACCCCAAAGTTTTAGAATGACAAAACATGTCCCCCACTTTTGTATGGTTTGGCAAAACTAGTCCCCATTGTTTATCAAAATTGGCAATATTAGTCCCCAAACTCTTCAATTTCGGCAATGTTAGTCCCCAAACAAAAACAATGGCGTATTTGATCCTCATAATTTCAGAGTTTTGGCAAAAAAGATCCCTAACGGTGTTAGAGATTCTCAACGTTTTGAAATATGACAATTACGGTCGTTAAATAATTTTGCAACGGTGTTCCTCAACGTTTTGAAAAACGTAAACCCTAACGGCCGTTAAATAATTTAGGGACCAATTTCGCCAAATTCCCCAAATTTGGGGACTAGTTTTTCCACCAAACGTAAATAATGAGGACTTGTTTTGCATTTTTTAAACTTTGGGGACTAATTATGAACTTTGGGGATTGAATTTACCAAATTTTACAAACTATAGGGATGAATATTGCCAATTAATTGAAGTTTGGAGACTCTATACGCAAAAAAATAATTTGGGGATCAAATTTGCCAAAATCAATAAAATTTGGGGACCAAAGCCGTCATTTTCCGCACTTTAATTAACGTTCACTAAAAATTAAGAATTTATGAAACTAGTATACCTCGGAAGTATATGTGCAAATCTAAGCTCATTGGGAATTTTTGCTATAATTAATAAACTGCAAATCTAAAATAGTTATTTTGAGATTAGCGTAGCATACACACCCACATATAATTTAAACAATCAAGCTCATTGGGAATTTTCGAGTTCATACATGGTTAAACACCCACATGTAATTAAGAAAATATATTCATATATATAATGAAATATATAACATTTTTGTCTCTTTCTCTAATCAAATTGATGATAAATCATTTAAATTTTAGGAAATCGATCATGAAATTGCTTCTTCAGAATATTTTTTCATAAAATAACTGATTCTTCTCTATTCTAGTCATTTCTCTTTAAAATTAATTCATTTTGCTAACACAAATTATGCTCATTGTTGCTATTAATTGAATATCTTTTAATTATATTTATTTTGTTTGTAAAGCACAAAAATGACGGGTTAAAGCTAGGTTCACTCTCCTCAATAATTTAAGCATTGACAACAACTATTAACGTTAATCTTATTCTTAAACTTTACGTAAACACCTAATTATGTCATATACTTATTAATGGGTAAATAATTTCAATTAATTATTACCCAATTTCGGCCTTGTTAAACAAATTAAATTTAACTAAAATGAGTCATATCCACAATTAATGGAATCTTATAAATTATAATAATACCAATTCAGGTATCTTCATAAAGATTGATTGTACTTAATGCATTTACTTTAAATTGCACTTTTAAAATACTTACAAAATTAGTTATATGGGATTGCTTACCCGACTGCAATAACATTGTATTCTTACAAGTGTAATGTATTACACTTAGAAAATATTATATTAAAACTATGTGATTACAGTTGATATATATGCATTGACCTATATACGGGCAAATACCCACTAGCTATAGTGGAGATACCGTTGATACTCAATTATAATGCATATAGATAATAAAATATATTATTTATAGTCTATCCTTACTCTTCGAGAGATATATATCACATCACATATGAAACTAAAAATGTTTTAGCTTATAAATTAGTAATAAATAATTTGTTTAATCTAACATTTTCAATAAATTTAATTTTTCTTATAAATTGAGACATGAATATTATCACGTCCCATTGAATAATGAATTTCTATATTGACCATCATAATAGTTTAAATAAATTTTGAACTATTAAGGTGTGAATATGTGCTTGATCGAGTATCTGGTTGTTCTATTAAAATGGGTTGTGGTTAGCACACCTATGTCAAGTCGAGCACTAATATTTTGAGTAATGAAGCTCAACCATCTATTGTATCTCCACAATTTCATGAATGATTATCACTAATATTCATTAAAAGAATGATACGTATATTTTGTTTTAAATTCATTCTTATAAAAATAAGAATTCGAAAGCCATTTATTTGTAACAATTTCATTTTGTAATGATTCTTAGAGATAATTAATCTTACTTGTATTAATCCTGTGAAATATATTAAATATTAAAAATAAAATCATATAAATTAAAACAATACTATACAAAATATGCCATTACTATAAAAACTATAAGAATATAAATTTACTTTTAAATTTAATTTTAAATATTTCTGAGATACAAATTTTAAATCTGTTTACATGATTACTCTAACTTTTCTATGAGGAGATTCTCATAATCGCTTTTAATTAAAAAATCTTAAAGTTTTTATAAATAATTATATACATAATATTGAAAAAATTTGTTGCAACGGTTAGGATCATGACATAATCATGATATTATCAAAGTGAACTAATAAAATGATTTTCTTGTAATTCTCTTTAAAGAGCAAAAAAATTATAAAAAATAACAATTACTTTCAAGCAACTAGTTATATATATTAGTTGATATGATTTCTTGCATTCAAGTGCCCCTTAAATTTATAACATTTCTTTAAAAAATAATATAAATTGAATGGATTCGATCTTCCATGTGGAAGATTGACCTTATTTATGTGGAAAAATGTCAATGTAAGTCATCTATTATTGGACAAAACATTGCTTGTACTTTTAAAACATCAAATACCTAACTCTATTAGTGTTATTTTAGTCTATAAATAGTCGCATTTCTCCAGAATCAACGTTTTCATGGCGATTTTCACAGAGCGCCACTGGGCAAATGCTTTGGGTGTTGTTGGTAAAAATGGTTCTTTACTGATCTTGTCTTTATACCATTATGATTGCATGGTGTTTGTTCTTCAGGAAATGCAGCCTCAGTGTTGGTGTATCTTTCTCCAATGTAAGATCATAGAAAATATGAGTGGACATAAAGAATGAATAATCTTCATTGTAATCTTTTTACTTGCAGGCCGAGTTTTTATCAAATTTACGGGAAGAGATCAAGTGAAGGATTTCAGTCATTTCCTTATGTTGTTTCTTTGTTCAGTTCAATGTTATGGATGTACTACGGACTGATCAAGAACACTATTTTTATTATCACAATTAACGCATTCGGATGCTTCATCGAGTCTTTTTACGTTGCTTTATTTCTTCTGTATGCTCAAAGGGATGCCAAGGTATGTTATTATGATCACAAGGAGTTAGTTATTTTGATGTGATTTTGATTTAGTTTTGTGATGCAGTTACATACACTGAAGCTTCTGATTGTGCTTCCTGTTGTGTGTTTTGGATTAATGTGTGGATTGACATTCGGGTTGATCCCGGTTTCAGATAGAAGTATTGTTGTGGGATGGATCTGCCTCGTTTCCTCCGTCTTCGTGTTCATCGCACCATTATGCGTATTGGTACTGTCAATATAGCTTACTTACTTCATTGTAGAACATATTTCTTAAATGTGCAGGGAAAAGTGATTAGAACGAAGAGTGTCGAGTTCATGCCGTTTCTACTATCGTTATTTCTTACTTTAAGTGCTGTGATTTGGTTCTTTTATGGTCTCATAATCAACGATCTTAATGTTGCGGTACGTAATCATAATCGTAATCGTACTAAGAATGAAAAAAATCAAGAAAACTTATTGTGTTTTGTGTTGTGAAATGTTCAGCTTCCGAATGTTGTGGGATTCTGCTTAGGAGTTATACAGATTGTGCTCTACATGTGTTATAAAGATGGTATCAAAATAACAAAGATTACTGAAACTGAAACACAAGATATTGCTGTAGAGAATGATGACAAGACTATGAAACCCAACGATATATGCATTGACTTATCTCAGGCAGAAACCGTTAAATGTGCAGTTTAATGTTTATGCTCTTGTGTTAGTCGATATATAAATAAACAAGTTGTTGGTTGTCAAATTATCCTCCAAAATCCTACAATGTTTGGAGCCACAATTATCAAATTCACTAATGAAAATTTTTATTGTGTTTCAGTATAAAACTTGATCCTTTTTTAAGTAATGTAGTTTTCATTCAAATTTAATAAAATAATAAATGTAAAATGTTTAACTTCAACTGCAAAATCATTTTCATTTCAATAAAATTGGGGAAAGTTGTAAAAAAAGCGTGCGCGAATGAACACCTAAAAAAAGCTAATTCTCATTGTACAGTGATGACTAAAATACTATAGAGAATATAGGCATTGGCTGACTAGTAGCAGTTAAAAGCGGCAACCGCCACTATTGGTTTGGTCCGGTCGATTTAGTTGATCGGTATGTATGTGAACATGCAATCGTTTCCACGATGGTTATGCCATTGGTTCGGTCGAGTCGATTTAGATGATCGGTATAAAACCATTTATATATTTTTAAAACAAAAAAAATATGCCAATAATCTAAATATTCAAACAAAAGTATGTTCAAAATAAAATCACATCACATTCAAATATTCAAATTTTAGAGTTGTGAATGAAAATCAAATATCAAACTATATGCCTTCTAAATCAATTTCTTCAAAAAGTTTCATAAATAATGTGAAATTCATACATGTATTACGTGTCTCAATTCTTTATTTTGCAATGAGTTGTCATTCAAAAAAAATTAATGATATTGGCATGATTGCATAAGTGATCATCAAATAAAAAATATATGAAAACTAAAATAATCCAATACCTTCATCATCTTCATATGTTTGGGCATCTTAAACTGAAGAATCCAGATTCTCGTAATATATTTTCTCAATATTTTCATTGTAACCCTATGGATCTCTTGAATCTTCTATAATCCATATGTCAATATCTTCAAAAAAATCAAAGCCAATTGATTCAAGTGTTCCTCTTTCTGCATCTAACTAAAAAGACCGAACATTTACAAAGCATCCACACTAATAAATTGAAAATCATATTAAAGTTAAAAGCCTTATGAAAGAACACAGCAAATAAACGAATACAATAATAAATATTTACCTATCTCTAAGTTTCTGATTATATTAAACAAATATCAAATCATCCAATCTTTTGTGAACGATATGTTCCTCTATTTGGTGTGTATTTGATCAAAGGTTTTCAATTTCGTTCAGAAAGTGAGGATGAACTTGTTTGTCTAAAAAAATTAATTACCAATTTCACAACTCAAGTGCATCCTCCAAAATACTTCAACCAATCAGCTATCAAATAATATAAATAAAAACAAAATAAGTAAGATTCTCATATTGAATAATGGAATTTCATAACTGGTTGTTGTTTTCGTTTTTCAGTTTGCTTCACGAGCGATATCTCTACCAAAACTACCGACATGTTCTTACAAACTCTCTGAAAAATAATCATCAATATTTAATATGGATTTTTTCTTTTGGTTATCACATCTAAACATCATCCATCACAATATCAATAACTAATGAGCGTTGTGAATCATATTGATATTGAAGATTTTACAAAAAACACAGCTGCATGAAGACCCTTATAGAACTTTTTATCCCATCGAAAATCAATTATTTTGGTGAATGATTCATAGAATTTACGCTCATTTAGAAAATTTCATTTGATGGCCTTTATGACTCTCTGTATGCCTCCATAAAGATATCTGATATTGTTTTTTGGCTTTATCCACCATTTGTTAGGAATGGAGTTCATATGATAATAGAAGGGCTTGATCGGCGTGGATGATCGACTGTGAGAAACCTAATATGAAGCAGTGATGTTGATCGGCTTGATTGGCCACGTCGATTTATTAAGGATACCGATTGGACGATTGTGATGAGTATATTTGATAGCGGTCGGATTAGACTTCGATCGGGATTCAAGGTTATTAAAGGGGAAATATATTTCCGTAATTGACCAATGAAATATATAGAATTAGATATTAAGATATATCTTGTTGGTTACATATATGGAAGAAGATATGAATATATCTTGTTGGTTACATATATAGAAGAAGATATATTATACTGGTTACATATATTGAATAAGATATGAAAATATATCTTCTTAAATAGATATATGGAATATGCGGTCAAAGATATGGAAAGAGAAAATTGTATAATATTCGGTAGAATATTTCATGGATTAGATCTTAGTCTGAACTCTATAAATAGTGAATCTCATGAACACAATTGTATCAATCAATCAATAGCGTATCATATTGTTTAATATTCTTCTTGTGATAGTAAGTTCACGATCGATGTTTATCGGTCACGTGGTTTTCCCTATTTTGGGTTTCCACGCTAAATGTTGCGTCTTCTACTTTTTTTCATTTACGCTTTGTTATCATCGCACTAATTTGATCCGGCCCAAGATAACATGAATTCTTTTCTTCTCAGGAGGAGTGAATTTTCCCAACACCATTTGTTGTGGTTCAAAAACCGGGGGTGTCAACAGTCGTCCGGTTCGTTGCAAGATGAACTCGGTTGTAATTTATATAATGTGTGGATGACGATTATAAATCAAGTATAAAAGAGACAAAACAGTTTTAGAGTGGAAAACCTCAAAGCTGAGGAAAAAACCACTTGACTAAGAGCTGAAAATGTCCTTAGTCGATTCAATAAACAAGATGCTAATCACAAATACCATGTTTGTTCTTTAGACAACAAGGGGAAGAAAGCTTATCGAAAATAAATCGATAAGATGGCTAAGTAAGAAAACTAGCGAGTAGAATCGGTTGAGAATCCTTTTCTTCGCATCCAAAGTGTCTTTTTTATACGCCTACTGTGCTGCGTGAACAGTAAGGTGTCGTTTTGTGCTTGTCCTCTGTGGCTAGGTCGGCTCCTTTCAGGCGGGACAGCCGCCGGGCATGACTTCATAGGGCTACACGGCGCTAGGCCTTTCGGCGCTACTAGCCGGCTACCTCCAGACTAAGGGAGGCTCATATGACTCCGCCGGACCATGCCTCTGACAGAATTGTCGGAGGTTGTTGTCGCATGTTGAGGAGTGTAGTGTTGGGAAAATTCCCTCCTTCCCGGAGAAGAAAAGAATTCCCGTTATTCGGGGTCTCCCGTTATCCAGGGTCGGATCGAATTAATGCGATGAGGACCGAATGTAAATGAAGAAATGTAAAAGACACGAGATTTACCATGGAAACCCAAATCACGTGAGCTGGATTTGGGCCTCTAAGTTCGGCTTATATTATTTAGGCTGGTCTGACTAAGCTTGGCCCTAATCAGGTTTGGGGTACGGGGTTCCGAGGATCTCATCGCTAGCCCCTCGTACTCTATCGCCACCATGGTGGTGATGTGAGTTCAATTATCAGATTGAGAGCGTTTGAGGTAGGAGTGCCCGATCGCAACAACGGAAGACCGTACTCGAACTGGTCGTAACGGCATCTTTCGGGACCGATCATGCACTTAGAAATTTCAGAGTGTGAATTATCAAATTTGAAATTCGTAACGGTTAAGGGTAAAAGTGTAATTCTGGGCTCTATAGTAGCCAACACCTTTCCGTATTCCAAAGGGGGACAGGCTGTCAGACTACAGCCGCCTGCAGTAATGACGTGTCGCCCTGTGATTGGATAATGCATTACTATAAAAGTCGGGATTTCTGCCCTGTGCAACCATCGTTGTAACTTTGCGAAAAACTCTCCAAGCCCTAGAATTCTCTGGTGATTTCGTTCGACCATCTTCCAACTCCAGTTCTCTCACAAAACTTAAGGTAATCCATGGAACCTCGTAGGGCTAGGTAACCAGTTGTTTCTGAAATGGACCTTGAACTATTTCGGGACAAATTTTCAATCCCTGCCCATTATTCCATCTAGAGGGGGAAGGAAGACATTCCCTACTTCCTTCCCGCCGAGATGAATGTTCCGGCTAACGTCATACCCGTTAGCTATGCCTCCCTGAGGTCCAACCTGCGTTTTCCCCTTCATTCTTTTGTCGCAGCCGTACTCCGGGAGATCCATTGCCCAACTTTGCTCTTTTCCCGGTCAGTTATGTCTATATAATCGCCTTCATTTTCTACTGCTATAAACAGGGGGTAGAGCCAACCCTTAAACATTTTTTCAACTCGTTCCTGGTGGGATCCCGCAGGGGAAGGAGGTTGTTAGGGGGTCGCAGGTTGTATTATCTAGCGATCCGAACGAATGATTGTATTATTGTTGAAAAGGAAGATTCCCTTCATGAATGAAAATCTTGCTACGTCTGGATAGACATCCCGAGGGAGGACCTGTTGAAGGTTACCTTCTTAACCTCCCATCTCGATATCGGGAAGTTGGACCGAAACCGGTTCAACCCATCCCGCCAGGATATTGCCAACACCTTGGCAATGCTTCCTCCTCCCGAAAGGCGTCTTAAACGAATAGACATACTTCGGGAGAAGAAGATGCTAAAGATAGGGGAAGCAGGTAGAACTGGCGTCCCTGCCCCGAAAGGCATATTCTCTAGCTCTGACTCGTCGGGGTCAGAAGGATCAGGTACGACTTTGCTTTCCTTTAGTTCATATCTCTTGATCCTTATTATTTTTCTTTTGCAGTTTCCACCGATACAATGTCTAGAAACAGACTTGCCGCGCTGACCGCTGCTGCAAAGGCCAAAAAGGACGCCCAGTTGCAAGAGTCCAAGCCAAAGCCCAACGCCGCTGCTGGGTCCTGAAGATCCGCGGGGAGCTCCAGCAGCCAGAGGCCTGAGCCCCGATCGATGGATGAGGTGGACGAGGTAATTTCTAAAAGATTTAGCTCGTTAGGCCTTTCCGCTATGTACACAATCGGGAATAACTCCCCTCTAGATCTTAACGCCGTGCGGTTGTTGCTGCAGGGGTCAATGCGGGTGGAAGACGTCCGCCCATTCTCCAGTTTAGGGGACAGAGTGTCGAAGCCTCCTGTCCCTGCGTCGACGAGCAAGCGGGGCCCCTAAGAGGAAGCCCTGAAGCAATATAAGAGGTTGTGGTCAGCCGTGAGTAGACCTGCAGCCCCGATCCCGGTGATAGGGATCACCATCGGGGAGAGATCGGCCCCTTCCTCGTCGAACCCTGAGTCCGTTCGGGAGGCTATCCAGGAGATGGTAGCCTCCGTTTCCAAAGGCCGGTGACCGAAAAGGGTCCACCCTTCATGGAAGAACGCCGCTCTTGAAGAATACCGGCTCTTGGGGAGAAAAAACCCGCCCGGTATCGACTGCGCACTTCCTGGCCTGGTGCTATCCTATCTGGAGTCCCAGGCTGTAGTAAGCTATCTTCAGCTCTCGTTGCCCCGATCGGGTCTATGTTTTTTACCAAAGTTGTTTCTTACAGGCTCATAGAAGGGCTCTGGACCTTGCCTCTGCCGTCCAGCTAAGCCGAAGTATCTCTTCGGCTTCTGAAGATCTGGAGAGTCGACTTGCCTTAGCTCAGCGGCAAGTCGAGATCAAGCAACAAGAGATGGCATCGGTCCGGGCTAATCGGGATCGCTTGAATGGAGAGCTGCTTGCAGCGGACACTGAGCTTTCAAAAGCTACTTCTAAGGCGGGAGAGGCCCAAGTAGCTGCAAAAGCCGTGACGGCCAGCGTTTTGGAACTGGAGCGTCATATTCAAGAACTATCTGACGAGAGCAACAGACTTCTCCTTCGGTCCCAGGAAGAGAAAGATGCCTCAAGGGAGGAAAAAGAAGCGTTGAAGGAGGATTTGGTTAGGGTTCAAGGAACAACTAAGGGGGCGATCCTGGAAGCCTTTCTGGGTTTTGCCCGATCACCCTGATGTTTACCTTAGCGGCAAACATTTATGGACCGAGCGTCTCCAATATATGGATAACATGAAGGATCAAATGATCAACAAATTTGTTCTTAATCCCGAAGATGAGCGTTGGGAGACGATCGATCCCCTAACCAAAGATGGAAGCTTCCGAGAGATCCTAGAACTGGAAGAACCCCCGCTGGAGATTGATCCCAACTATCCCCTCTTTGACCTGATGGAGAGATCGGTCAATGAGATAGTTGAAGAGAGGGGCAGAAAGGTAGAGGATCTCAAGGCATGGATCGCGAAGAAGTCTGGAGAAGCAGACAAGGAAGAAGGACAAATAGACTAGGTCTTTAATTTTATAGTCCATTCCTTACTGTATCTGCTTTGTAAACTCCGTTTATTCAGTAGAATATTTTTGCTAAGTGTAAGCTCGGGGTTCAAGCTGAACCCGGACCGAACGGTCCTTTCAACTTAACTTTGAGTCCTGCTGGGTTTAATAAGTTAGGGGATTCCAACTGTGCCAACACTTGAAGCAGACACTTGAATCCATCCCTATAAAATATTATAACCTTGGCGGCGTTGCCTTGGTTCTCTATAAGTCCCATGACAAGCTTAGCCAAAGCCCATGTTCTGAGGACAGTCCCATGGCGAGCTTCGGCTTGCGCTTTGACTGGCTAACTCTATCATTGTTATCTCGTTCATGGCTAAGCACAAGAAAGCAAGGGCTGCTTCTAGGTGGTGGGTGACGTCGAAGGGGAAATTAAGTTCGTAGTGAATTCTGAGAGTTTTGCGATCCATCTAAGTACTCATCAAGCGTGGAAACAACTGACTCGTCAGAGCGGTCACACTACTTGGGAGCCTTATGGATGGACCGCTACAGTCACCAGTCCAAACTCGTCTAGAAAATCCAACTTCAAGATCGGTCACTCACCTAACTAGAAATAGTTTGTATTGCACCCATTGTAACTTATTCATGTATGAGAAACATTTTACAGTTCAGAATTGCCAAATATCGTCAAATGCTTTATATAAAATATCGACTTAGGTTCATAACATTCCAGGTTTGGGAGATCTCACTTCCATCCAAAGTTTCTAACTTATACGCTCCAACTCCTATGTTCTTCAGGACTCGATAGAGCCCTTCCCAATTCCTGTCCAGCTTCCCAACGTTTCTCTGAACTCTCACATTCTTGAGAACAATGTCACTTTCTGAGAATTCTCTGGGCAAGACCCATTTGTTATGAGCCCGCTCCATTGTTCGTTGATAGGCACACATGCGCGCATAGATGGCGTTCCTTTTCTCTTCAATCATTTCCAAATCTAATGATCTTCGCTCATCGTTAAGATGCTCGTCATATTGGGTTATTCGAGGTGATCGTATGGCCACCTCCACTGGACTGACCGCTTCGGACCAGTATACCAAAGAAAATGGAGATTCTTGGGTCGTTGATCGGGGAGTAGTCCGGTAAGCCCATAGAACCTCATATATGTGATCGGACCACTTTCCCCCAAAATCTTCCAACTTAGTTTTTAATCCCTTCAGGATAACTTTGTTGGATACCTCAGTCAATCCGTTAGTCTGGGGATGAGCCACCGATGAGAAATGCTGAACAATACCCATTTTGATGCAAAGATCACGAACGGCTTTACCGCGGAATTGAAGTCCATTATCTGATACAAAAGCTCGAGGTACTCCAAAGCGGCTTATGATGTTCCTCCATAGGAAGTGTTTCACAACATTTTCAGAAATAATAGCCACCGCTTCAGCTACGATCCACTATGTATAATATTCGACTGCCACAATGTAGAACTTTCGTTGTTGGACCGATCGAGGAAACGGTCCCAAGATATCAATCTCCCATCTGTCAAATGGACAAGGAAGTTGAGTCATTGACAGGGATGCTCCTGGCAGTTGGGGGACCGGAGAATGGTGTTAGCAAGCAGCGCAACGTCTTGTGTACTTTTTAGCATCCTCGAGGAGCGTTGGCCAGAAATACCCGGCACTAATAATGCGATGATATAGCGATCGGGCCCCAGAATGTATTCCGCATATCCCTTCATGAATATAAATCATGACAGCCTCGATAGGGGATAGGCATCGCAAGAGCGGTCCTTCAAAACTTTTCTTGAATAAATGCTCGTCATTTAGCACATATCGCTTCGTCCGGGTCTCAATCTTTCTGGCCTCTTATGCATTTTCAGGTAGATGGCCATTAGTCAGATACTTGACAAAAGGGGCCATCCACATGGTCTCCACTGGCGAATCAATGGTATTTATTTTCAAGTCCTGGAGTTCATGACATAAAGCCCCAACTACCTAAAACGATTGTTCGGTCACAGAAATTTCGACCGAAGGTCGGTCCTAAATATGGACCGATAATGTGCCTGGTCCAATGTCCGGTAGGACTGCAGCCAGTCTGGCTGACGCGTCGGCCACCTTATTTTGTTCTCTAGGCACATGGTCAAGTGAGAATTCACGGAACTATTTTGACATCTTTAGGACCTTGGCATGGTAGAGTTTCATGGTTGGCTCACGTGTTTCAAATCGTCCTACGAATTGCTCCACCACCAACTTGGAGTCTGAGAACATTCGCACCTTAGCAACTCCCATCTTTTCGGCTAAGGTCATCCCCGAAAGCACGGCCTCGTATTCCACCACGTTGTTCGTTCCAGAAAATAAGAGCTTTGTTGGACTTGGGCCCTGAATTAATGTTGTTGGATTCATCACTTGGACTGGACCCGATTTTAAGATGTGATGATCCTAGACAAAAAGATGCCGACTGTTTCCTTATTCTCGTTTTACAGTTTTCCATTTTCTGTTCGTGCGTAGTTTTACAGTTTCTTATCTCCTCATCGTGCTAGAACGTGAGTGATGCTATCTTTTATTTCGTTGTATAAATTTGCTGTTGTTCTTTAATGAAAATGTTCCAATTTTACTCAATTTCGTTTGATTCTTCTCTGTTCTTCTTTTAAATCCTTTGGAACCTGTTTTGTTGATTCAATCAGAATCTCAATATTTTCAGCCAGTGGAGTGTGTTTATTAATTATCAGAACCTCCAAAGACTTACAATTGGTATCGGAGCGTCCTAGTTGGGCGAAATCAATTTAGGGATTTTTAAAACCCTAACATTGTTTTTTTTGTTCGGACCCATTAGTTTGTTTAAGAGGTCTTTAACAATTTTCTCTTGTGGTTTTCTGCTTGAGGTATGGAGAAGGGATCTTCGTCTGGTGGACCGCCTATGTTCAATGGGCAGAATTATGCTCAATGGGTTGTTCGTATAAGAGCCTATATGAGGGGGCAAGGACTGTGGTCAGCAATTGAATCTGATTTATTACCAGAACAGCCAAACAATCCAACTCCGGCTCAATTGAAGGTTTACGAGGAAAGGGTAATTCGTTCTTTTCGTGCCTTAGATGTTTTATTCTCTGCAGTTGATACTACAGTATTCACTAGAATCATGGATTGTGAATCTGCAAAAGCAGCTTGGGAAAAAATTCAAATTTGTTTCCAAGGGTCTGAAAAAACAAAAGAGTTTGATATTTTAACTCTAAAAAGAGATTTTGAAACTGTAAGGATGAAGGAAACTGATAAAATTAAAGATTATTTTGATCGACTCATGTCTATTGTTAATCAAATTCGTTTACTTGGCGGGACATTTGATGATAAACGTATTGTTGAAAAAATAATTGTCTCTATTCCTAAGAAATTTGATGTCAGATTAGCTACCATTGAAGATGTGTCTAAAATTTCAGAAATGAAAATTCATGAATTAGCTTCTGCTTTACAATCTGAAGAGTCGAGATTAGCCTTCAGGGAAGAATTTGAAGTTTCTGAAAATGCTTTGTTATCATTTGACAAGAAAACTGAAAATCCTAAGAAAAATTATGATTCGAAAAAGAAAGGAAAATTTGTTAAAGGAAAGTTTTCTAAAAGTAAGTTTCCTCCGTGTCCTCACTGTAAAAGAACAAATCATTCTGAAAAGTTTTGTTTTCAGCGTCCGAGTGCAAAATGTTCTATTTGCTCACAATTTGGACATGTTGATAAAATCTGTCCAACCAAGAAATTACAGGCTAATATTGTTGAGTCACATGTTACTGAACCAAGTGATGGAATTGCCTTGGTTAGTCATTTATCTGAAGTGCGTATTTCTATTAATACAAATGACAGAACAGATATTGCCTTAAATGTTGATACATCTGATGGTTGGTATGTGGATAGTGGTTGTTCAAATCATATGACTGATAACAAGCATTCATTTTCTGTTCTTGATAACTCTTATCAGGCATCCGTGAAAGGGATTGGTGGAAAATTTATGAAAGTTTCAGGTATTGGTATTGTAATATTGAAAACTCCTTTTGGGAAAAGATTGATCTCAGATGTTCTTTATGTGCCTGGTCTTGGTGTTAATTTGTTGAGTGTATGGCAACTTCTTGCTAATGGTTTCGTTGTTATTTTTCAAAATCGCTGCTGTGACATTCTTGATAAAAATGGAAACAAATTGTTTAGTGTTCCTGAAAAAAACCGCAGCTTTATTTTGAACTTTGATGCACTTCGAGTTGGTTCTTGTGATGATGGTATTATGTGGCATAGAAGATTTGGTCATTTGAGTATTGAATATGTGAAAATCATGCTGAAAAATAATTTGGTTAATGATTTACCAAAGATTGAACCTTCTTTTTCTAAGATTTGTTCGATTTGTCAGTTTGGGAAAAGTCATCAAAATTCATTTTCCAGTTCTTCATTTAAAGCTATAGAGAAACTGCAATCACACTGATGTATGTGGCCCATTGCCGGTTCCTTCTCTAAGTGGAAGAAGATATTATGTGATTTTCATTGATGATTTTAGTCGGTACTGCTGGATTTATTTTATATGCCAAAAGTCGGAGGTTCTCTTAGTCTTTAAAAGATTCAAAGTATTGGTTGAAACTCAAAGTGCTTGTTTGATTAAAACATTAAGGTCTGATAATGGTACTGAATATACATCAAATGCATTTGAGACTTTTCTAAAATAATGTGGGGTTATTCACCATTTAACTGTTCCTTACAATCCTCAGCAAAATGGTGTTTCTGAAAGAAGAAACAAATCTATTTTGAATATGACACGTTGTTTATTGCATGAAAAGGAGTTGCCTGATTTTTTATGGGCTGAAGCAGCATCAACCTCAGTGTTTTTGCAAAACCGAATGCCTAGTAAGTCTATTGATTTTGAAACTCCATTTGGAAAATGGTTTGGCAGAAAACCATCTTTAAATTTTTTGAAGGTTTATGGGAGTGTGTGTTATTGTCATATTGCTGCACCTTTACGAAACAAGCTTGATAAAAGGGCATTTATTGGTGTTCTAGTAGGTTATGGTGAATCTGTTAAAGGCTATCGTATTTTCAATCCTCAAAATATGCAGGTAGTTATATCTAGAATTCTGAAAATTGATGAACATGCTATTTGGGACTTTGCAAAAAATACTTTGAAAACTGTTTTTCAGCCTATTGAGTTTGTTATGGCTGAATCTGATGCTGAAGTAAATGATTTTACTGTTAATGCTTCCTCTTACTCTAATCCTTTGTCTAATGATGTTTATGATACTGATGATGAAGAGCATTCTATCAGAGGAACACGCAGCCTTGCTGATATCTATGNATCATCCATTTTTTTCTCTCATAAATTTTAATATAAAAATATATCAAAAATCTGGTTAAGGCAAAAATCCGAGGGGAATTTGCACAGTACAAATCCGCGGTGAATTTCGTGTTGGAATTGTGTTGCGGAATCAAAATCGATCAGAAATCTGGCTAAGGCAAATATCCGAGGGGAATTTACACCCTACAAATCTAGGTGAATTTCGTGTTGGAATTGTGTTGCGGAACCAAAATCGATCAGAAATCTGGTTAAGGCAAAAATCCAAGGGAAATTTGTACCCTACAAATCTAGATGAATTGTGTTGCATAGTCAAAATCCGTGGGGAATTATCGAGGTGAATTGTATGCTGTAAAAAATTGAGGGGAATTGTGTTGCATAGTCAAAATCCGCAGGGAATTTAGGTGAATTGTGTTGTAGAGTCAATCGTGGGAAATGATTGTGATGAGTTGTATGCAGTCAAAAATCTAGGTGAATTGTGTTGTAGAGTTAAAATCTATGGGAATTATTGCAGTGAATAGTATTTCAGTGATTTCATCCTGGTTTTTAACATCAAGCTCATTTTTCGATATGATTTAATAGTAGATCATTTATTTTGATCAAATAGACTATATTTTGTATCTCTGAATATGGTTATAGTGAACACCCAGGTAGAGTGTGCTCTCCCATTGACATAAGCTCATATATTGTGGGTCCAACCTCGTAATTCTTTGCGTCGTAATAACAACAACTAAAAAATAAAAATGATCTAATATTCGATAAAATATTTTAAGATAAGATCAAGTTGCATTATGAGCATGCTGAAATCCTCCATTTTCACTCTCTATAAATTGTAACTAGCGCGAAAAATCTCCTTATTGAACATGTTCCATATAGCTTGCTCTGGTACCACTTGTTGCCATAAATGGACTTTACAATTTAGCGCAATTCAAAACAAGATGCTGAAAGGGACAGTAAACACAAAAAAATGCGTGGAACCATGGACCACCCACCAACCGTTAATCCAGTATCACCAATTAAGCACCATATTAGAGTTTCAAAGAACTTTTGAGTTCTTGAACAAACTAAAAAAAACAAAACAAAATATATAATATTATCTCCTCAAAACCATTTGCAATCTTTCTATGTTCTCTCATGCTCTCATTTTTATTTTACTTGGTGATTTTCATATGATGATCATACTACATTAAGTGCAACTGTCATATATATATATATAATGTCTTGATGTGAGCTTTAGGGTGAAAGTTTACTTTCTCCTTGTCGAGCTCCTTGGTGTATCTCCTTCAATGATCAACCATGTCACTAATGCTATCGTTCTTAAGACTGAAATTTTGTACTAAATTTCTTTTTGTCGGTGTCATTGTTGACCATCATCATTAAGTAGATCACACTCAATTGTATAGATCTTCACTTCTATGTCGATCACCTCTCCTCATGCCGATCGTCGTTCGATCCTAATATTCATTGGGGACCCAAATTACACAATTATGAAAATTTTGCGAAACAATATTGTGAAATGCAAACACATCATGGTTCATTTTTGTGTCGCTCATTTTTATAAATTGATTGGTGTTAAAATTTAGATAAACCAACTTGAAATATTAACTTAGTGCTGTAAAGTTTTAATAAATAATATATTATTTTTTAATCAACAAATCTTTATTACAATTTAATCAAATTCGTAAAAATAACGAATATAAAACACACACAAGATGGCATGATACATTTTTTACAATTTACTAAATAAAAAAATCCTAATGGTAATTATATCATAAAATATTAACATTATTTATATAATAAATAAATAAATAAATTATATTCAGTATTCAATGTTCAAAATAGTTAACATTTGAGATTATTGTCCATAATATTTTCAAAATAGCCCATAAACTTCTTGAAATACCAAACTAACTTGTATTGCGAAGTAATCTTGTATTTCATGGTATTATTGAACAACGAATTCCTAGGTACAAAATTATATATGCATTTTTTAGAAAATTGCATACTAATTATTTCTTTAAAAAAAATTGCATGCTAAATTCTTTAAATTTGATTATTTTCGTCTTTGTTTTTAGAATTTTATAGGTATTTTTGGTACATAAATTTTGTTTTTTTCTATTATTTATCTTCAAAATTTACAAAATTAGACAATTTTGATACCTAACATTTACAAAATCGATTAATCCCCATATTATTTTTTTACAAAAGACTTTCATTGAATAATTGAAAAATATTAGGTACCAATTGCATTAAGTTATTTTTTTATTTTTTTATTTTTCTACGTATTGGGCTAGATGGAATGTCTGCGCGGTCATTCACTGGATTTTTTCTGCTTCTAGAAAATTTGATAGATTTGAACAGAAAGCTGATTCAGGTATCGGGAATAGGAAGATGGATAGTAATTTGAACTCTCCGGATCCGTACGCTGGCGATTTCAGTTTCGGAGAAAATAATGACCGGAGATTCGCCTACTCTCGTCAAGCTTCACTGCAGACGCCGCGGTCTCAGAATTTAAGCAGCGTAAATTTGCAGGGGGGGATTTCTTACTCCTATGATTCTGGTGACAAATTGGGTTTTATTTCTTTTGTACCGTTGGTCCGGAGGGTACTAATGTCTGGAAATAAACAAATGAGGCGCTTGCTCGTGTTGATATTGCTTAATGTCGCCTATTCGACGGTTGAGTTATGTATTGGCCTCTTATCAGGGCAACTTGGTAGGGAACTTTTTAACAATTCTTCAGTTTTTCTTTTTTCGGTTTAATGAGACTGAAAATGTTTTAGAATTGTGAAAATAATGTACTTGAAAAGAGTAAGAACATTAAACATATGTGTAACACTGCCTCTGTGGATATTCGCGTGAACTGCCAGGTTCTTTTTAAAATACTTATTTCATGGTATGGTAAGCACAGCGTTAATGAATTTTTCGCCACCTAACTTTCAGGATTAATCTCTGATGCTTTCCATTTGACATTTGGTTGTGGCCTCTTGTCGTTTTCATTGTTTGCGATGATCATCTCTCGTGAAAGGCCTGATCAGGTGTACACATATGGGTATGCATTCATTTTTATTGTTTTATTAACGCAAAAAATTGATATTTCTTATGTACTGGGTACTATCATTTGTCGATCATGGGTTTTTTAGATGAGTTATGTTCTTCTGATGCCTTTTTGGATGATTATGTATATCATTTTCTATATAATCTACAAAGAAATTCCTACTTTAATATTTTTGGCATTGTATGTTTCTGTGAAGTTCCTTTTGGTCGTTGTTGATTTTTGTGTACTGAAGTTATCAATCATTCAGTAATCAAGTTGTCATTTCAAACAGGTATGGAAGACTAGAAGTTTTGGCGTCTTTTACTAATGCTGTAAGTTTATCACCTTTCAATTTTTCAGTGGTTTCAAAATGATATAACATTGTGTTTTGCATGCTCTAATGTTTCTTTATTTTCATTTGGTTGCCCATATGTGTTTTTATGTAGGCAGGTATTTTTATTGTTCATGTCTTTTTCATTGGCCGTGGAAGCACTTCATGCCTTCATTCAGGATGAATCTGAACACAAGTAAGAACCATCAATGAAGCACCAGCGAGGAATAAATTTTCAGTCTTTTACTCTTTATGCCTTCTAGGTCAATAAAATTCGTGTGTTTTATCTGATGAGGTGTTAAAGTCGATGAATAAACTGCCAATGCTTACCTGTCTTAAAAAATATTTTGTCTAGTAATTTTATGCAAAAAATACCTGAATAGTTTTAGTTTTATGATTTTTCATCGGCATGTTGGTTGTCTTAATGCATTTGAACCCTTGAAAACTATGCAGGCATTACTTGATAATCTCCGCTGTCGCAAATTTGCTGGTGAATCTTATTGGTGTTTGGTTCTTTAGGAATTATGCCAGAATCAATCTTGGTGCAGTTCTTCTCCATTGTTATTATATGTACATTTTTTGGAGGATTTTAGTAGTTTTTTTGACTCGCTTTAAAATGATTATATTCTTGCAACTTTGGATTGGTTCAGTTGCAGTAATCTGTTGATATTTGGCTGATCGAATTCATAAGCTTCTTTGAGACTTGATTTAAACAAAAAGTCTTTATGCTTGAATTGTTTTCGGTTCAGTTTACAGAAGTGCTGAAGATATGAACCATCATGCTATTTGCTTGCATGTTCTTGCAGATTCCATTCGAAGGTACGATAAAACATAATCTCGCATCTAATATTATGTTATACCATGATTATGTCTATATTTACACAGTGCAGGATTAATCTTGGCGTTGTGGTTACTAAGTCTTGGGTAAGTAGTTAACTAACACACATAAAATGCATATCATCGCAATAGCTTGGTGACATTTAGTATATTCTTTTTAGTGTTGAGAATGCGGAAGTCTTATGTTTGGGGCTGGTTTCAGTGGCAGTTTTTATTCTAATAATGCCACTTTTTAAGGCTTCTGGTAGTGTTTTGCTACAGATTGCACCATCAGATATTCATGTTTCAGCTTTCAGCAAATGCTGGAGACAGGTGAAATCTGATATGCCTCTTATGCTTCTGATATCCCATTTAATTTACAAAATTGTTTGTTCAATTTCAAAGATGTGTTCCCATCAAGATGTCACTGAAGTTTCTCAGGCACGATTCTGGGAGCTCGTCCCGGGTCATGTTGTTGGATCTATTTCACTCCAGGTACACTATAAGCTTAGCATAGAAACCCGATTAGATGTCGTTATCGATTAACACAATCTGTTTGTTTATGCAGTTGAAGAAGGAAGTGAATGAGAACCAGATACTCCAGTATGTTCATGGCCTTTACCATGATCTTGGTGTGCAGGATTTGACTGTACAAGTAGATTAGCTTCTTCCATTTTGAAGCTTGGTACTTTCATAAGTGCCTTTATCTCTTTTTCCTAAACATTTTTTATGATTTTTAGTCCTTCAAATTTTATATTTTTATCTAAGAAATATTACAAATCAAATATTTCAATTTAATTGATAAGGGATTATGTTAAATTTCATCATTATGTTCTGAGTGGTAATTGTCAAATTTGGTCATACGTCAAATTGTAATTACAATATAGTTATCATCATAAAAGATATTAATATCAGAAGTTAATCATGTAAATTGTCAGTTATTAAATTTATTAACAAACCAAAATATAATAATGCTTTATTAATAAATGTAAAATTAGAAGATGGCATCCNTCATCCACTGCTTTTGTTCATTCATAATTTACTACTCTCTTCTTCTTATCTTTCCATTTCTGTTCAGTCTAACCATGACCGAGTTTAACATGTTGGTATCATGTCTTGCCCAATCCAACCGTTTGATGTTGGTTGACTCGGAGTGCCGCATGCTTCCCTCCACAAATGAGTACTCAGGCGGTACCCATTTTCTCAGTCATATCCATTTTGTCAATTCCGTACCCACTTATCCATTTTGGAACATAAAGTTCCATTCATCAGACATGTCATTCCTTTGGTGAATCGTGCATTAGGGACGATGTTGGGTTCAGTAGGATGGATTCACCATTCCTTACCCCGAGTCTTAATAATATTTGTTCGTTTTATTCTTCTCATTATGAACCCTCTTCGTTCTCTACGTTAGAACCTTCCTATACTATATTGTGTTAACTTCGCTTACCTACTGATCTCGATATTCGGTACTCTCATTTTCTCTTCATGTATTCATAAATCATCTTATTATATTAATGGAAATCCATGGTGAATTGCACGTTAATGAAAATCCGGGTGAATTCTTAGCAAATCCACGGTGAATTGCACGTTGGTTGAATTCCGTAGTGATTTTGAGTAAATTCACCGCGAATTTGCTATTTGGTTCTCCTTGCCGGGTCTTTTTCTTGTCAAACTGACAAATGGCCTTATTTGGACCATTGTAACCTCTATTTATATGTATTTTAACTCATCCTAATTGCATCTTGTCCCGTCCTCTCTTATTAAATTGGATTTTCACGTCTTTCTTCTCTCTCCCCATTTTTCGTCCCCCCAATCCATCGTTATTCTTTTTTTAGAAACTATCAATATTAAATTTGTATGGCCTATTGTACCTTTTTCCAGGGTCATCAAATATCGGGGATTGGCAGACTCCATACTCATACTTCGAACCTGAAAATTCATGTGAGTTTAATGAATTTTATCTATGCAACCATGTGCTTTATTTATTATTATAGTATGCTTATTATAATATTATATTCATGCATGAAATCCGAGAATCATACTTACTATTGTGTGCGAAGCGTGTCCTAGACGATGATGCCAAGGATCCCTGTGAAACACATGAAACAACATGACCGAATTCTTCCTGAATAGCATGGATTCTATCGTTGAGAGTCATTTGGAAAGTATTTCCTAGATTCTTCTTTTCTGTTGTTTCTTATGAGGATTTCAATTATAAATTATAATTGGTCGTTGCGCCTTTTAATGTACCAGTGAAGTCTATCACATCTTTGATTGCATTCAAAGTATTACTATCAATGAGAAAGTAAGAGTACTACAACTTATTTTGGCCAGACATCCCCTATGCAATTCTTTGAACATGGATCCACCTGAGAATATGAAAGAACTTGCTCTAAGATGTAAATAATATATTCGAGAAGATGAAAGATTGCGTGACCATGGAGTCATAGAAGTTCGTACTTATGGGTCTCATATTATTGATGCAAATCATGTGATAAATCGGAATGTACCACTGCCAAAATCCAAGATGCGGAATTTCCCTGCATTCAATTATGAATTTTTTTTGCGTTGATCAAGCTATAGAACGGGGGAACCCTTAGATATCCCCTCCGTTGCAAGACCCAACACTAGGGACTCACGAGTCCAAAATATTTGTTGTTTTCATTGGAGTTTCGTACTAATGATTGTCGATAATTGATGTCCGAAGTTGAGTCATTATTGGAACTAGGTTAGCTAGATGAGCTGATTAGTACGTTGGAAGGAATGCCGCAGATTGAGCCTAGAAAAGTAAGTTGAACGCTCATCTAGGGAAGTAAAAGAAATTTCACAATATTGATTTGCCACAACCTAAGACAAAAGGTCGTGGATATGGAAGACAACATGGTTGCTATCCCAATGGTGGTCAAAGATGATTCCTTAATGGAAAATGGCAGAACCGTTATATGAGAGGAGGAACATATCACGGTCGCAGTTGGAATCTTCAGTTCAAGAACCCGCTGTGATATCAGCGAGAAGGTCGCCCACATGCTAGGGATCATCAGCAACAACCGCCTCCCCCTACACCGATAGGCCCGAATCTGTATCAATCCATGTTGAACATTGAGGAGGCGGAACCCGTCTGGGTCATCTAAGCCCAAATATTCTTACTATTACTAGAGTATTGACTTCAGAGATTCAAATCGAGCTCGGAAGCGATCCCACCATGAATTGGCCCAACATGTTCGTTTAATGGAAGTTAACTTGGTCCAGATATCATAATTAGAAAGAATGACTATATCTTTTGGACTCGAAGATTTATCAGGTGTTTTTTTGCCACAGAATGACTCTCTTGTTATCTCCTCATCATAGAAAATCATCATGTTTCGCGAGTCTTGGTGGACACTTGAGCTGCAATGAACATCTTGACCCTTTCCACTATTGAGTAGATGTCTTTGCAAAGAACTACTAAGCTTCAACTAGTTTATACCAAGTTGGTCGGGTTTAACAACAATGTTGTTTCAGTAAATGATCTATCTTTCTCTTAGTAACCTTGGGTGATCAGGAATTCTTGATAACTTTGTTAGTGGAATTCATAGTGGTGAATCTCCATATCCTCCCCAATAATGCTATCATCGAGAGGACTGCTTTGAATTTATTCGGGTAAATCATACCCGCACCATCGGATGATGACCTTTCCTACCTATTCGATTATTGGAAAGATGAATGGAAATCATGAGTTGACGCGTTTTTGTTATAATCATGTGCCGAATTGGCATGGTAAAATTTTTATTTGGTGAAGGAGTTGATTCAGATCATGCAATATTTTCTGGGAATTATTAGGAAAATGATATGAGAATGGGACCTCTTGGTATCAAGACAGTGCATCTATTACCCGGTAACTCAGAAAAATAAATTGTGATTTGGTCCGAGATGCCACCAGAGTTTAAAAATGAGGTAATTTCATTATTATAGAGTAATATAGATGCTTTTGCTTAGTCTTATCAGTAATATGTCGGAGTAAATCCTCAAGTTTGTTCCCATAGACTCAATGTTAACTCATATGTAGGATTAGTTCATCAGAAGAATCAAAAGTTCTCCCCTGAAAAAGAAAAAAAACAATTGATGAGGAGGTAGAAAGTTTGTTGCATATAGGATTAATTGAACTAATGAGATATGCAGTTTGTATCGCGAATCCAGTGGTGGTCCCAAAGTCAAACAATTACTTGATAGTTTGAATTGATTTAATAATTTGAATAAATCATTCCCAAAGGATTTGTTTCAGCTACTGGCCATTGACAAGATGGTGAATGTGGCCAACGGTTTTTAGTTTCATAATATGTTAGATGCTTTTAAATGATGCAATAAATTTTTATGCATCACAAAGAGAAGTTATTTACTTCTTTTATGGTAAATAAGAGAATTTCTTGCTATAAAGTTATGTCTTTCGGTTTAAAGAATGCAATAGCCACGTACCAACGATTTCTGAATTCAAATTAATGGATATGATCGGGAAGTGTTTGGAAGTCTACATCGAAGACATACTGATAAAGAGTCGACAAGAAAATAATCATATTCAATATATTAACGAATGATTTAATATAATTAGGAAGTATCGAATGAAGTTGAATCCTCTTAAATGTGTGTTTTGTGTGAAAGAAGAGAAATTTGTTGGTTTTATGGTATATGAAAGTGGAATAGAAATTAATCCTGATAAGTCATAGCTATTCAACTAATGAAACCTCGTGCAAGCTCGTGATTGTTTGGTTTACTGATGTGTTGTGTTCAAGCTCGTGCATGCATAGAAGAAATCTTCAATTGCTATTCTCTCTCTACAATAATAGTTGCAGTAGGAGTGACACATTTATCTCGTTATGTTTGAACAATTATAGCAATTGCCTTGATTATACTTGGTAAGGGATGTATCATAAGAATGTGACTTCTAATGGAAACAAGGTCTTCATGTAGCCCATTAGGAATAACATTAACTGCCTCTTCTATATCTTCATTGGATCTAGGCAATGTTCGACCCAGGAAAGATGAACCAACTTCTAAAGTTATATGGTCTGGTCCTGGAACACTATGAGCTACAAGAGAGCATGGATGATAGTTGGGCTACAAGAGAGCATGAAAGATTTACTAGAGTATATGTTTGGACCTGCTATTATTCTTTGGAAGGGTCGGCAGAGGCAGTCATTCTCTCGTGTCTAGAGCTTGACATGTCTTCAGGTTTACCTACAATAAAAAAACATAAGGATCATAAGAGACATAATTTGGTAAAAAGAAAAGTACTCAAGTTAGTGGATAAGGCAGTGTTTGATGGGGAGATTCTAGAGGAAGAAGGGTAGACCAACTCGTTATCCCGACCCTTTGCAGCATATTATCCCTCAACATATAGGCTTTAAACTTGTTATCCCTACCAAATTTAAAATTTGGTTAGCTGGGGGAATAGGTCAAGAACCTCACGTGTATCTCGCTGTGGAGGGTTGAAGCAGAACTTATCGGCTTTGTCAGTGATGCGTCTAGTATAATGGTGGATCCAAATGTCTTCCTCTCAAGAGGGATCCAAAAAAAGCATGACTCCCATTTATATATGGAATCTTCATTATCCATTTAGGAACAGCCTCCAGAACGGGTAGCAAATAATAGGGTTATCTATTCCCCATCATTCTCTTTCCTTTGCTTGACCCCACGTTCTGGAGTGCAAAAAACATCTTTGGAGTTGGTTTATTGCCACACTATGAAAGATAGTAGATAAAAACAATTATATTATGTTCCTTAGACTTCTAGTAGCTAAGACAAATCATGATTTCCGTCAATAATTCTAGCATAAATAGCTAATGGGAAACAAGGTGTAAATCAATTAGTATATTGCCCATAGGACGTCTTCCACAAAAGGTTGCAGAGGAAAATGAAGGACGTTCTTTAAAGTGGCTTAACTAACTAAAGTTTAGAAATGAGTAGTGTGCATTTCCTCGGGAAGAAAAGGAAGGTGTCCTCGGTACTCTTTATTATTGGATAATGCTTAGGGAGTTAAAATTTTACATGGATTTTTCAACATCCATGTCTTAGTAAGATGGGTAACATGGTTTGGAGAAGCCATGAAGAAACACCTTGGTTGGATTGAGGTTTGAAAAAGAAACGATTGAATATGTGGAATGTGAGTATGAGTAGAAAAGGTACACAAAACGACGATTAGAGATAATGCGAAGACTTGGAAATGCAATAACCCTAACCTTTTTATGCAGACTTTGACTGTTGCATATGTGACAAGTGAAAGATCTTGGTTACATAACCAGGCCACAAGTTGTCAAAGTATTCTGTTATGGTACCAAAAAAAAAGTTGTCGAAAGCCACAAATACACACACCTATATATCTTGACACTTTTTAGAGGAGAAGAAAATGTCATGAATGTGCCGTATAGAATTCAATAGCGCAACCACCTAGAGACACAAAAACCTCAGAAACTGAAAGTTTTGCCCAACTTTAAAGGACTAGCCTTCTATGCCCGTGTCCTTATTATTAATATACTGTATTTTTTATTTACTTATTTTTTAAATATTGAAATTGATTAATAATTTATTGTTATTCTTAAGTCGATGAAAACTTGAAGAANTCACTTATCAGGGCTAGTTTGAAATTTTGAATATTTTTAATTACTAGTGCTTCAAGAAGCTTTATAGATGTGGAAGTAGAAGTAAACAAACTTATTTTATCTTTGAAAATGCCAATTTACTGATTATTTTCTGTTAAATTGCCAGATTTCTTTGCACTTTGATTACAAAAGCATGTTATTTTGTAAGGCTCTTCCTTAATACAAAAACAAATCAAGATCCGTGAGACCGCTGCTTGATTTCAGGAGGGGTGATTTTGTTTTAAACTGTGAAAATATAAGTGGGATTTAGCTTATTGATGTCTAAACCATAGCACTAAAAGCACTCCTTTTTGCTTATCAAGTTTCATCTCTGCCTTGCCTTTTCTTTATAGGGAAATTGCTGAGCCATCCTTTAGACAGCAGCAAGCATGGCGAGCTTTTCTCTCTTTCATTTTATCACACTTTCAATGACAAGAGTTTATATTTGTCTCCGGTCCTTGATATATGAACCTCTTGTGCCTGATTATAACTTACATCAAATCCATTAGATTTGTTAAATATATGAATGCTTTTTTTAAAGGGGTAATAACAGACTGGGATAATATTCTGACTAACAGTGTTAGATACCAGGCCATTCATAATTAACATTGATGAAAACTTCGGAACCCGGTATCTCGAATTGGTGGAGGCCTAAACCAACCTGGGCAGGCCCACGTGACATAAGACGAACCTAGGAGACCCAAGATCCAAAATTTAGCAAGGGTTTAGCCCAATGAAGATAACAGGATCCGAAAGCCCACATAGCTAAAGAAGTGTGCAGACCCAATTAACTATTAGGACTAAAGGTTAGGGTTGGAAAAAACTCGGCACTTCAGGGACCGATCTATTGGATTAGTTCAGACGGTTACAGCGAGCTTCGGGCATGTACACGTTTTCTGCACTTCGAACCTGCCCATGTTTTCTGTCAAGGAAAAACGATTTTGTTAGAGGTGGTTAGGAAACATTTTCCACGCATGTTTCCTCTCTATAAATATAGGATTTAAAGGCAAGTTCGAGAGAATTTTTTGAATTGTTATCCTGCTGATTTCATCTCTCGCGCTTTCTTATTTGCCTTAGTAATTTTCATAAGCCTTCTGCTTGTAGTTTGAATTGTTTTATCAATATATCGATTAAGAACATTTCTAGTTCTTAGTCCGATGGTTTTTCCCCTTTTCCAGGGATTTTCCACGTAAAATCGTTGTGCATTTTGCTTACTCAGCATTCCATAATCGTTCCCCAAATCTAAATAAATCAAAATCATGTTCATTCTATTGTGAACCGGTTGACTATTGGTACCCAGGTCTTTTGGACCACAATTGTTTGGTGTCGTCCGTGGGGACGGTTTTCTGATTCCTATTCGAGGTCTTTCCCTGGGAAGGACAAGCAAATGCATGATGATTGGAAACTCCACGAACGGCAATGACGTGCTCCCCAACAACCTTCCAGCCCCCGTTTTCTCTTTGCAGGACATGGATGATGTTATTCGGAAGATGGTGCTGGAGATTACGGCGGAGTGAAGTGGGACAGAGCCACAGGCTGCTACTAGCCCTGTTCCTACAAGAAGAGGGTACGAGAGTGACCCTGAAATACGCAACTCCGATGAAGAGGAGACTAGTAAGCGCAGAGTGACCATGAGGAGGCGTAGATATTTGTCTGCCCCACCTCATCCAGTAAGAGCACCAACTCCCGCTCATGGGACCGACCAGGAACGCATGCAAGAGCGTATTAATGAGCTCACCAGAGAGTTGGAGACACTGCGCACGCAAAGGGATTTTGAGCCCGATCTTGGGCGGAATCCTGGATTATTTTATAAGGCCATGGAGGCCCCAATCAAACGGAGTAAGGACGATGACTGGTGGTACAACCTGGATGCTGCCCAAACGTCGTCCCATCAATCTGGTAGCGTTTATGCTGCCTTGGGAGATTTGATGCTCTTTTTTTCTGAGGAGATCTGGGCGCTGTCCCAGATCGGCATTATCGCAACCCCGAGGGGTTGCCAACATTTAGGAGCGATGGAGATCCTATTGATCACGTAGCAGATTTCGACTTAAGGATGGGAACGGTTCGTGTCTCAAACTCACTGAAGTGTCACATCTTCGCGGCAGATTTACAAGGCGATTCTAGAATCTGGTTCAAAAACTTGTCAGCCAGATTCATACAGTCGTATGGATGAATTATTCTGGTTTTCTCTGAGCAATTTGTGCCGAATGTAGGATCGCCCCGAAGCAGGCATGAACTGTATTAGTTGATATATGTCCTGACAAAGATGAGTCTCTGGTCATTTATGGAGAAATTTAATAAAACCGCCCGGGGCCTCAAATTGGAGCTCAGAGACAAGATTGATATTCTACAGCAGATCTTAGGACCGTGCGGCCTTTCGATCAGTTTGGTGAAAAGTCTCCTATCCACACTGGGAAAGCTTCTGCAGAAGATTAATAAATATATTAAGGTGGACGAAGCAATGAGACAATCGGGGACAACCTCAAAATTATTATGACCCTACAGAAGACCGAAGATCACTTCTGCCAGAATATGAAATAGGCCCGCACGGTCGAGAGAACCGTGAGTAGGCAGAATACGACGTTATCGGGGTCGGGGCGGCAGCGCCCGCAGAACGAAGGTGGGAGACAGGAGAATCCTCCTCCTCCACCTGCTGAAATGGGCACTCAGCCTCTGCAGAGTGAGGCAGTGCCCTAGGATCGTGAAGTTGTCAGAGATATTTATGTTATTTATGGCGAGATAAGAATTAATGAATCTGTCCAAGACCGAAAAAGAGCAGCTCGCGGGAATTCCGAAGACAATAACGAATCTGTCGTGCTTGTCAAGTATGATGTTGTTGAGCGGTCCTCTTCTTACGAGGATACTATTACCTTCACCGCTGCTGATCGGGAAGGGATTTATGATCCATGTGATGATCCTCTTATCATCACTAGAATTATTGCCAACCGTCTGGTCTACAGGATCTTGGTGGATATCGTGGCTTCGTGTAATCTAATAAAACGCGAAGTGGCTGAAATGATGGGTGCTCTCGGTCATGATCTCCCGATTGCTAATATCACCCTATGGGCTTTCGATAAGAGAAGTATCATTCCATGTGGGAAGATCTTATTCCCAATTACTCTGGAAGATCAATTCAAGGACCAAACGAAGACTCTTGAATTTATTGTCGTTGAAGTCGACTTGGATTACAATACCATTATCGGACAGACATGGCTCAACAAGTTTAAGGCGGTCCCTTCTACTTATCATATGATGCTTAAGTTCCCCTTCGCGAATGGAATTATATCTGTAACGGGGGATCAAACCGTAGCAAGACAATGCTACATGAGCTCGTGCCGAACTTTGGAACTAGTAAAGAGGGCCTGGGTGGATTTGTTGGAAGAGCCACCACACCCGAGGCAAGCAATGGAACCCATCGGTTTCAAACTGATCAACTTGGTTGAGGGGGACTTAACCAAGACTACTCGCATCAAGGCACATATGACCCATTCTTTTGAAGAAGAAATAGTCTACTTGCTGAGAAGCCACGTGGACATATTTGCTTGGACCCCGGAACGGGGATTGATCGATCCGAGAGTGTGCATTGAATTAATAATGTGCCCTAAGTTATGCGTATTCGGCAAAAGAGGAGACGCTATTCTCCTGAAAATATTGGAGTAATTCGTGCGGAAGTGAATAAGTTGCTGCAAGCTGGATTTATAAGAGAAATCTACTATACTGAATTGGTTGCAAACCGTGTAGTGTTTTCTAAGGCAGACGGGAAATAAGAGCTACGATTCTGACTCGTTCCTGCTGCCACATATCGATCGCCTTGTGGATGCTGTTGATGGCAGCACAATGATGAGTACTATGGATGCTTATTCCGGTTACCATCAAATCTTCCTTGATGAAGAAGATAAGAAGAAATCGGCTTTCATGACCGAAGATGGTGTCTACTGCTATGTGGTCATGTTTTTTGGCTAAAAGAATGTTGGAGCAACATATCAGAGGTCGGTTAACAAAATCTTTAGAGATTTGATAAACCATATGATGGAAGTGTATGTTGATGATTTGAACGTCAAATCCATGAATGATGAAGAACATATTTCTTATTTGTCTCGCTGTTTTGAAGTATGCCGCAAATATAAGCTCAAACTAATTCCGAACAAGTGTTGGTTCGGGATTCAAAGTGAAAAGTTCTTAGGATATTATGTTTATGAAAAAGACATAGAGGTCAATCCTGAGAAGGTTCAGGCCATCATTAACATGCAACCTCCGAGAAATAAAATGGAGTTTCAAAGGCTAATTGGTCGACTAGCTGCATGAAGCAGATTTATTTCCAGATCTACGGATGGGACCTTGCCCTTCTTCGGAGTGCTTAGGAAAGCAAGTCATTTGGAATGGACCGAAGAATGCGATCGGATTTTCTCAGAATTCAAAACTTATTTGAGCACTCCCCATGTGATGGTAAGTCTAAGCAGCGATGAACCTTTGGGATTATACTTAGCTATATTTGAATTCGTAGTGAGCGCAGCTCTGGTTAACATTAGAGATGATATTCACATGTCTGTCTATTACGTGAGTCATTCTCTGGTATTGGCAAAGACCAAATACATGAACTTGGAAAAATTCATGCTGGTACTGAAGAAAGCTATATCTAAGCTGAGACATTATTTTGAAGGCCGAAAGGTTTACGTTTATATTAATCAGCCATTGTAGGCAGTTCTGAATCAGGAAGATCTAAACGATAGATTATATAAGTGGGCGATCAAAGTCAGTTCAATGTACCTGAAATTCTTATCCCGAAGAGTGATCAAAGCTCAAGTTCTTGGTGACTTCGTGGTTGAAAATACCCGATCAACGATATTCTTGAACCAATAGGATGATCGATTCATTATTTATGTTGACAAATCAACCTTCTGAGGAAAGGAGGTTTTCATTACTCTCACTACGCTATAAGGTGATGTTATCCATTCATCAGTTAAATTCTTATTCTCATGAACAAATAACATGGTGGAATATGATGCCGTATTATCGGGAATGAACTTGACCCGAAAGATGGGAGTTGCTAAAGTGCGAATGTTCTCAGATTCCATGCTAGTTGTGGAGCTATTTGCGGGAAGATTCGATACTCATGAGCCCATGATGAAATTCTATCATGCCAAGGTCCTGGAATTATTTAAGAAGTTCGGCGAATTTTCACTCGATCATGTACCGCGAGAACAGAATAATGTTGTTGATGCATTGGCAAGATTGGCCGCAAGTATACCGAACATAGGACCAGGTACTGTATCCCAGTGACCGAACAGTCGATTGAGGAAATCGTGACTTTATGCCATGAACTTCAGAGTTTGAACATCGATGTTACTGAAACTCTTGGGAACTCACATGGATAGACCCCTTCATCAAATATTTGACTAATGACTATCTCCCTGATAACACATCGGAAGCCAAAAAGATTGAATTTCGGGCAAAATATATGTCTTAAACAATGAAGATTGTTTAAAAAGAGTTTCGAGGGACCGCTGTTGTGATGTTTGTCCCTTATTGAGGCCGAAGGCGTCATGATTTATGTTCATGAAGAAATATTTAGTATCCATTATGGGACCCGATCTTTGTGTCATTGCATTATCAGGGTCGGATACTTTTAGCCAACTTTGCTCAAAGATACCAAGAAATATACCAAATGTTGCGATGTTTATCAATATCATGCTCCGGTCCCACAGCAACTAGGGGCTCCCCTATCAATTTGACAGATAGGGATCGACATTTTGAGACCGTTCCCTAGATCAGTGGGGCAATGAAAATTATGCATTGTGGCAATGGAATATTATACCAAGTAGATGGGAGCATATGTTGTGGCAATAATCTATGAGCGGGTTGTGAATAATTTCTTATGGAGAAACATTGTGAGGCGCTTTGGAGTGCCTTAGGCTTTGGTATCATGTAACGGGCTTTGGTATCATGTAACGGGCTCCAATTTCGTGGAAAAACGATTCGGGATTTATGTATCAAGTTGGGTATTACCCAAGATTTCTCTTTAGTAGCTCATCCTCAAACCAATGGACTCACGGAGGTATCCAACAAAGTCATCCTGAAGGGATTAAAGACTAACTTGGAAGATTTGGGAGGAAAGTGGTCTGATCATATTTATGAGGTCATGTGGGCCTACAGGACTACACCCTTCTCTACGACCCTTGAATCTCCATTTTCTCTGGTATATGGGACCGAAGTAGTTAGTCCGGTGGAGGTGGCCATCTGATCACCTCGAATAACCCAATATGACTAGCATATGAACGATGAAAGGAGATTGCTGGACCTTGAGATAATTGAATAAAAAAAAAATGATGTTTATGCGCGTATGTGTTCTTGTCAACGAACCATGAAACGGACCCATAATAAACGTGTTCTACCCAGGGAATTCTCTGAACACGACATCGTCCTTAGAAATATAAGGGTTCAGAGGAATGTCGACAAGTTGGATAGAAATTGGGAAGGGCCCCTATCGAATTTTGAAAAAATTGGAAGCTGGACTTAAAAGTTAGAAACACTAGATGGCGAAGGGATCCCTCGAACGTGGAACATCATGAATTTACAGCGGTACTTCTTGTAAATCTTTGATTGTTAGTGACAATTCTGAACCAAAAATATGTTTTTCAAATTATAGAAAAAACACAAACTAGCGTAATACAAACTATTTCTAGTTAGGTGAGTGATCGATCCTGAAGTTAAGATTTTTTGGACGAGTCTAGACTGGTGACCGCAGTGGTTCATCTGTAACGCTCCCAAGTAGCATTGACCACTCTGACGAGTAAGATACTCCTGTGCTTGAAGAGTTCTTCGGATGAGCCACAACACTCTCAGAACTCACTACGAACTAAACATCCCCTTCGACGATCCTCATCCTCCGTAAATGGCCCGTATACTTCTGTATTCTGCCATGAAAAGAAACAACCGGGACAGAATTAGCCATTCAAGAAGCTAGTAAAGCCTGTCTTGGGACTTATGAAGAATCGGGGCTCGACCGAAGCCTGACGCATGACTTATATATAACTAGGGCTCGGCCGAAGCTCGCCATGAGACTCATAAATAACTGGGGCTACGCTGTTTTGACATTTTCATGATCACATGGACATAATAAGAGTGATCCTTACAAACGTCTCAGCCCCGATCCCTTTCTTCGGGATCGGGGCTGCTGGGGGGTTTCCCGCTTTCCTAAGCCTCTTCACCTGCTTCGGAGGATCTTCTTCGGCCACTTGCTTACTTCTACCCAAGGGCACTGGGGCCTCGATACATTCTCCCCAATGTTCGGGGTCGGGAGAATGTCCTCCACTCTAATTGACCCTTGTAGTAATTATCGCACGATGTTAAGATCCATTAGAGAATTATTCCCGATCCTATACACAGCTCGCATGCTCAATGATTGGATTTTCGCCGATATCACCTCTTCTACCTCTACCATCGTAGGATTGGGAACCACCTGGAGATTGTGAAGACCCGCATGGGTGATTGATGCATAGCCCGTTGATCCAAGTTGAGGCAGGCGGCTGCAGTCTGACGACTTATCTGTTAGTGGAATATGGAAATGCGTAGGCTATTTTTAAATTTTTAATTATCATTTTGCCTTATAGCCGTTACTGTTTTCAAATTTGAAACTAATCTCAAATTCATCAAGTACAGGATCGGTCACATGGACGCAGTCACGGTTGGTTCGGGTATGATCCTCCGTATGCTTGGTCAGACATTTTGCCTTATACATTCTCAAATTAGATGGTCGGTTATGTATCACCTCTACGATAGTGATAAAATCTGAGGGGTTAGTGATGAAAACTCCGGAACTCGGTATCCCGAACTATGGAGGCCAAAACCATACTGGGTCGGCCCACGTGACATAAGACGAACATAAGCGACCCAAGATCCAACATTTGGCAAGAGTTTAGCCAAATGAAAATAACATGACCATAAAGCCCACATAGCTAAAGAAGTGTGCATGCCCAATTAACTATTAGGATAGAAGGTTAAGGTTGGACAAAACTCGGCGCTTGAGGGACCGATCTCCTGGATCGGTCCAGACGGTTACAGCGAGCTTCGGGCACGCACACATTTTCAACACTTTGGATCTGCCCACGTTTTCTGTCAAGAAAAAACGACTTTGTCAGAGACTGTTACTGTGCGTTTTCCACGCACGTTTCTCCTCTATAAATACAGGGCTTAAAGGCAAGCTCGAGAGTACCTTTTGGACGCGTGTATTAGCTATTATCATGCTGATTTCATCCCTCGCGCTTTCTTACTTGCTTTAGCTATTTTCATAAGCCTTCTATTTGTAGTTTGAACTATTTTATCAATATATCGACTAAGAGTATTTGTAGCTCTTAGTCCTGTGGTTTTTTCTCTTTTTTCTAGGGGTTTTTTACATTAAATCGTTGTGCATTGTGCTTACTCTACATTCCATAATCGTTCCCCCAATCTAAATAAATCAAATCCAGATTCATTCTATTGTGAATCGATTGACTGTTGGTACCTAGGTCATTTTTACCATAACAAAAATCGAATTTCAAAATTTTATAAAGAATAACACTGACGCATTTCTTTTTAATTTTTTAGCATTGAAGGACATGTGATGATATTTTTTACAATGGAGGTTGTTTCAAAACAACTAGAAGGCTTTTGAAAAATTATTAAAAATTCAGGTCTTTTCTAATTTTATAGGATACGATCTCATATTTTTAAATATAAAAAATAAAATAACTTATATACGGTAGTTTTCCTAATATGTTTAAATGTTAACATAATTCAATTCCTAATATGTTTAAATATGTCAGTATAAATATCTTTAGTTACTTTAAAATTAATTGAAAAAGCTAATTTTATATCTTAATAATACACTTAAGTTAAGATGCTTTAAAAATTTAGATTTCAAAATTATGTTAAATCAAGCAATTAGCAGATTTTATTTTAAACATGAACCTTTTCTTTTGATTTATTATTACGATATCATATTTTCTTGTATTAATGTTAATATGATTTATTTAAATACTAATAATAAGAGTAAATAACCCATTTATAATTAATAACAACATTTTCAAATTTGGATACAATGACTATTTGATAGATAACTTGGTGAATAAGAATAATGTTGATATAGTCTAAAAATATTTTGAGTATTTATTTTTAAATCAGTCAATTTTTTAATTATTCGGAATTTAATTTTTGTGGGGACACGAGCGATATATGAGATTGAGCCCACAATGTTTGAGCTTACGTCCTCGGGAGAGTAAGAATCTACCTTGGTTTTCAATATAATAATGAAAAGATACAAGTACAATCAAAGGATAATGATAATCTGAGCGAGAACAACACGAAAAATGATCGAAACTGCTCCGTCGCGTCGGAGCATCCAATAACTCGTGAATGTGGTACTGGTCGCGAGATATCAACGAAATCTCGCGAATTCCCTGGTCAAACAAAAAGTCGCGAGACAGGGGTGTCTGCTCTGACGAAAACTTGCAAACCAGACAAAGTGTCGTGGGTCTGTCTTGACGAAATAAGATACGAAACTGCGTAACCAGGTGAACTGAGCGAAAACTCGTGAGTCAGGCAAGGAGTCGCGACTTTTGGGAACATAAAGCTGCGGGTTGATGCTCAGGGGTGAAATCTCGCGAGTACAATCACAAGTTCGAGCATGAGCCTTACCTTGGGAATTACAAAAAGAGTCTGAATCCATTTCTAGTGCCCTGAAGCTCATATTTATAGAAAACTTGAGACCAATTAATCAGTTTCAGGCTCATGAATCCAATTTCATTCGATTTAGCCCAAAGTATTGAGATAATATCCAATTAAGTTGGAATAAGTGTCATACCGTCCCGGAGTCTCGGAAATGCATCCCCGCCGAGAATTAGACGTAACGTTGAGATGAAAATACCGGAAAATCTTGTACACTGATTCCTTGCCTCAGATATCGAATATATAGCCATAAATATCACAATAGCTTATCGATACGCTCTTTGGGTGCCAAATTATGAAAATACCCTTGGCCTCATTCGGGACCTAATTTATCCGAAACTGATAGAAATGTCATTATAATGCCCGTATGTGGGATCGGGAGATCTGAATTACGAGAATACCCCCAAAAACAATTGCAACTTAAATATAAGAGAATACCAAAAATACCACCTAGCCACGTCGGATGAGCTCCAGGGGTGTCCCTCTGATCGGATTCTACGTCTACCGGTTGGCACCTATGCCGTTTGTCTTGAGTACCCAGAGTGTGGGCTCCGTTTTCCGCTTCATCCATTCATCTCCACGCTCATAACTCGCTTAAACATCCACCTTTTCCAGTTGAATCCAAATTCGATATCCTTGGTGGTTGCCTTTATCATTTTTATGGAGACAAATCAGATTTCGATGACTGTTGACAGCTTCTTCCAAATTTTTCAAATCATTACCGCTATCCACTATGGGCCCAAGGTTATATCTTTTTCCGTCTAAGACACCAAAAAAGCTCTTTTCAATTCTTAAATTCCGAATCGATTCATGACCGGAACATGCACTTCTTTTTTGTTACTTGTGTGGGTTCCACTAGGTTGTCCGCACTTAGCCTTCCTTGGCGGTTCCCAATCGAGGGGGAACCTTTCTTTCCGGAGTCTTACTATCTTGTCCCGCGACCTGTTACTCCTAAACCTGTAAAGAGGATCCATATTGCGTGCGCTAGATCGGACGGTGTTGATTGGACCCTAAAGACGTTATTCTATGCCCCGATCCTGGCTGCCTTCGGGCTTCTCCCTGCTCCCCTCACTTAAGTAGGGAATTATTAGGTATCTATCTCTTATATTCGCATATGGCCTTCTTGGTAGACTTTTCCTCAACAGAGTGAGATGGCCACTCCGTATAAACATAGTCTTGCTTTACAATCTTCGTCTTAGATAACTTATACAACTTGCTTGTTTTGCAGATAGGATAATGGCTCCGGCTCAAGACCAATCGAAGTTGGGTAACAGGTTGAGATCGCTCCGTGCTCTAGTTGCGGAGAATGATGAGATAATATTCCAGATGGCGCCGGGGGCTCAGAACCGCACTGCCGTGGCCGAGCTAGCCCTATGTACACAAGAGATCGAGCCACCAACTGATGATATCGGGCCCGTTACTCTCCCGCAGCCTGCTACAATAATGGAAGATCCCGAGCAGGTAGACAATGAGCCGGCTGCAGAGGTCTAGTGGTAAAGCCAGTGGTAAGCTTTAATCGCCCAGGAGTTCTAAAGATTTGATTCATGTGTCTCGGCGATTAAAGCTTACCACTGGAGAATTTTCCCCTGACGAGAGGATGTATGATTTCGTCGAGACACTAGTCGATGTTGTTGGGGATAATAAGGAGGGAGAGATCAGAGGGGGTCAACCAGTAGACCCGATGGTGGAGGTTTTGTAGGAGACCCGTTCGGAAGGGGTGACAACCCAAGGGACTCGTCTGGACAAGGGAAAGAGACCGGTGCAGGGGTCCGTCGTTTTGGAGTTAACAGAACCCATTAAGAAGAGTAGGTTGACCGCAACTTTCTCGATGCCTTCCGGATAAGAGATATTCCGAGACTCACCATGAAGGAATGGCTCGAGATGGGGCGTCAGGCCGGTTTTGACTTGATGAGAGACGGAGTGGCCCGCCGGATTCCGAAGGATGACAAGGTATCCAACAGGCCGGCCTTGACGTATTTTTATCGGAATCCAGAGATGCCACCGCGGGGCCGAGACGACCACACGGTGTTTACCGATTTCAGTCCGGCTATGGGCCAACTTGCGACGATGCGTCCTAAGGGGGGAGAGGTTCGTACTGACTATTATTACTCCAACAATTATTTACCTCATCATTAATATGTATACATACTCATAACTCTTGGTTTTCTTTCAGATAAAGCGGACACTTTTGGAGCTAGGTACCGCGGCTGCAGTGGTGGAATACTGTATGCTTAGGCATTCGGAGGTCGAGTGTCCATATATTATAGGGGAGCGGACGAAGAAAGCCGCATAAAAATTAATGCAAAATCAGAGGGAAAAGCATGCCCAACATATCGCAGATCTTCGGGAGGAACATAACAAGGCGATCGAAGCTTTAACCCTAGCTCATCGCAGCGAATTGACGGAGTGTGAAACCTATCATGTCAGGAAGAGGCATGCTATCGAGCAGTCCATAGACACCCTCAAGGTGAGTGAGAAATACGCTCAGGACAAGCTTAAAGAGACCAAAACTAAGACCAAGGAAAAGATGAAGAAGGCCAAGGATACCAATGCAGATGATAAAAAGGCTCTCGGGAAGTCCACGAAGGAGGTCAAAGAATTGAAATAAAAAAATGAATCCCTCCAGTCTACTGTAGACGGTTTCAGTGCTCGAGCCGCTAGGTCGCAACGCCAGCTGAATGATTACTTCCGGAAATTGATTTGGGAATTCGCAGTACGTTCCCCGAATTTCCGCAATTTGGCGGCCCTAGCAAATGGAAAATCATCTGTCCTGTAATTTTTTAGAGGGAGTGTCCAGACACAAAAGTTTCTGGCATATCCCTTTCACTTGAGGAGAAAGAGAGGTTAGATCCCGACCTCTTTGGAAAATTCGAGCTTGTACTTGCGGCAGAGAAGTTAGACTACTCGCAAGATCCGTTCGGGGAATTCCAATTCAACCTGGACGAGGATTTGCACCCCAAACTATACTCATTGGAGATTGAAACTGAAGATGGTCCACCAACAGACACATTCCAAAGATTGCTCCACTATTTCCGAAGGCGGTAGGCCCCCTCGTGGTGGATTTTCTCAAACATGAGGAGGTGATGGGTCAACGCGACCCTCCGATATATATATTTTCTCAAACATGAGGAGCTCGGGAATGCCATGAGACTGCAACGGCGGGTTTTGTTCCAAAGAAGCTGACCACTGCGGAACTTATAGAAGAAGAGCATAATCCTCCTTCTCCGACGATCAAGCTAGTAAGGAAGCGCCCTAGCGGTCCCGGTGAAGGTTTGTGCTCCAAGAAGAAAATTAAATAAACTTCCCAATATAGTTTCTTCACTTTTGTACTCTCTCTCCCCCGTTTTGTATTTCTCGATGTATATAAAAATTTGCTTTGTTTCCTTTTTAACTTTTCATCACACTTTGATAAAAATACAACTCTGAATACTCCAAATTGAGAAGTTAGCCTCCGAAATAGTAATAACTTTCCATATAACTTTCGTTTCTATTCAAATTCTCATCACACTTTCTCATAAATACATAACTCCGAATAATTTGCTCGAGTCCAAGATATTCAGGGATGCCGATCGGTGCGTATAAACTTGTACCGCAGCATCACACTATCCCATCGGCATTGCACCGTGGTAATCACGGTATCAACTTGCACCTCGGTATCACACTGTCCCAACGGCATTGCACCGTGGTCATCAGGCATCACACTAAACAGGCTGTTTTATAATAAATCGGGCCCCTTGACATATTCCAACAATATATATGCACAGACGATCCTGCAGCGGACATGAAGACTCATCGTGTTCAAAGTGTTTTGACACAGTATCTAATTTGACGAGTTTGAAAATAATCGACTACAAGACAGGCGGTACATTGCATTTCTAAACTAACTTATTATTTTATTCAATCATCCATTATACTAAAATGCAATGGACCTACTCCTATCTTACCAGTCAACTAGTCGATTGAATTTTTGTCGTAAAAAAAGATAATTAAAGAATTAGAATATGACCATAAAAAAAAGGGGAAATTTTATTTTAAAAAGATCGAAGAGTCACGTCTATACATAATACTTGCGCAAATTGGAAATATGCCAAGTCCATGTGAGTTTCTCTATGCTCATATTCGCAATTTTATAAGTTCCTTTTCTCACAACTGTTGTTACTCTATACGGACCTTCCCACTTTCGTTCTAGCTTACCAACGTGCTTCGAGACTTCCACTTTCTTTAGGTCTAAATCCCCAACTTTTAATAACATAGGACGCACATATTTATCATGCTTTTTAGCCATTCGCTTTTTACAAACCTCCATTCGTATGGCGGCTCTGTCTGTCTCTAATATCGTCAACACAATGAAGATCCAACTTTTGCATATCCTCATTCAATACTTCATCGTAAGCAATGACTCTCTCGGATAAAATAGTTACCTCTACCGGAGAAACGGCTTCAGAGCCATATACCAAAGAAAACGGGCTAAATCTGGTGGTAGACCTTGGTGACGTTTGATATGCCCACATCACATTATGCAGCTCATCTATCCATAAGGCTTTAGATTTATCTATCATTGTTTTTAGATGTTGCAAGATGATACGATTAATAACTTCTGTAAGCCTTTTCGTTGTTGGATGTGCAACGGATGTAAATTGTTGCTGAATACCATAACACTCGCACCATTGGTTCACACGTTTCCCTGAAAAATGCGTTCCGTCATATGATACAAGAATCCTAGGGATTCCAAATCGACAAAATATATCTCTAACCGAAACTTATAACTTCATGTTCCCGGACTCGAGCTACAGCTTCCACTTCTATCCACTTAGAGAAATATTCCACAACCACAATACAAAATTTATTTTGGCTAGATGCGGTCAGAAATGGGCCTAAAATATCAATCCCCCAAGTATCAAAGGGACATGTTGTTGGCAAATGTTTCATGTTCGTTCTCGGCACATGGTGAACATTCGAGTGGAACTGGCAAGCCGAACAAGTTCGGACAAAATTCACACAGTCTTGTATTATCGTTGGCTAAAATACCCGGCCCTTTTAACTTTCATTGCCAAAGATTAACCCGCTGAGTGATCACCACAATCCCCAGCGTGAACTTCTTCCATAACGGCTTTTGCCTGTACTGGGGACAAGCATCGAAGGCATGGTCCTCCGAAATTTTTCTTATATAATTTCTCAGCCACATAGATGAAACCTGTAGCTCTTTGCATAGTCCTTCGGGGTCTTGCCCTCATCGGCGAGCAATTCTCTCTTGACCAAATTATTGATGATCACGTCCTTCCAAGATGGTTCATCTCTCACTGCATCTAATAAAAACCATGTATCATTCGAAAGTTCCAAGCTTGCAACTTCAGCTGTTTCTCTTTATGCCAAACTGATAGATGGCTGATAATGGATCATAGTAGTTATCTTCGACTCGTCTGAGAGTTCGAAAATCGTTGCTGACTTTTGCAAGCCCGTCAGCGTAGGTGTTTTCCTCTCTCGGGATATATGTAAGAACGAATGTCTTAAGACTTTTCACCACCTTTTTCAACTTGTCTAAGTACAACCACATATACTCACCTTTGGTGACAAAAATTTATGCGAACTGGTTCACTACTAACTGTGAATCGGAGTGAGCATGCAAGCGAACAATTCCAATCTCGACTGCTAAGTTGATACCGAATATCATGGCTTCGTATTCGGCAACGTTATTAGTTGCAGAGAATAGCAATTTTACAGCATACTCATGCTCCTCACCGGACTTTCTTTCTTTAAAATGAATGCCGATGTTGGCTCGCCCAGCAGAAACTGACCCATCGACAAATACATCACAGTACTCCTCATTACCCAACTCTTCTGACCGCATCATTTCGACTATAAAGCCCACTAAAACCTGGGCCTTTAAAGCTTATCTTGAGATATATTCAATCTGATACTGCCCCAACTCAATATTCCACTTCGCTAGCCTGCCAGAGGCATCGATTTTTGATAGTACGCTTCTGTTAGGTTGATCTGTCAACACTGCAATATGATGACCCTGGAAGTAATGCATTAGTTTTCAAGAAACGACTATTAGGGCTAATATGAATTTCTCTAAATCTGTATAGCGGGATTCCACTCCTTACAATTTCATGCTGACATAATATACTGGTCTATGCTCTTTGTCGTTAAGGCGGCACTCAACGCCTCTTTAGATACTGCTAAATACAATCCCAACGGTTCTCCGGGGATGGGGGAGACCTAAATGAGAAAGGGCTTCTATTGAATTTTGAAGATGCAACGGGAAGCCATGGGATTGGTATTTTCGTTGTATTGGCGGTTTAGGTATTCTTATTGGAACAATGGCCAACGCTACGTGATGACTAAAGGTTGGAGTATATTTCTGATGGAAAAGCGTTTAAACCCAGTTGATATTGTTTCTGAAATTTTCAGAGTGGGATTTGAGATTTGGGTAAAGATCGGTTTTTTATAGATTGGGGGCACACACAGCCCAAATGCATCGGATATGCTGTGACGTTCCTAAGTCGGTCGTGACAGATACAACCAGTGTTCCACTCTTACTCTAATTCTAATCAATTTCCTTTACATCGTTGTCTTCATCCTTGGAATCCTCTCTTTTTGCAACCAACATACATGGAATATTTCCTCTCTTTTTCCTAGAAAGTCCTCGTTCTCATCTTCAATAACGTGAATCTGAGAGGAAATCTGACACCTTCATCAGATTTGCACATTGTATCTGCGAAGTAAAGTATAAAACAAATCTACCAACAAAAGTGGAGTAGAGTATGTGATTACCCTATTTTAAAGTGTGGGGGCGTGTAGTGCAATTATCTTATCTTTAAAAAGTACAATGATTCTTGAGTTGCACTTTATTGTCGATGATAACATTGATTAAGTTATTAAATAATGCATCCGAATATTCAGAGTAGCCCAATGTATTTGAATCATTTTTTTGGGTATTTGAATTGCAATTATTTAATCATAATAAATTGGATCGATATGGAAGCTCCAATTTGATTTGTTCAATATTTATTAATATATTTATATTATATTATATTATATTATATTCTTTAATCGTTAGAAACTAAATTTTCTTCATCTAACAATTTATTTACTTATCCATATATTTATTGATCATCATTTATCCACTTAATAGTAAAACATTTTTTGAATGGAGGCATCTTGATCGGATTGGAATGAAGTACATGTATTAGGGTTCTTGTGTTTCTATTTTTGTGATGGATTTTTTATTCTTTAAAATACTTCTTAATTTTTATAATGTTATATTATTGATATTACCCCGGGGTATTTTCGGTATTATAACACCCTGGGAGCTCGTCCGACGTAGTTAGATGATATTTTCAGTATTCTCATAGATTTGCGTCACGATATATTTTCAGGGGTATTCTTATAATTTGGACTTCTCATGTCAACATATGACCACAATATTGGCATTTCTATCAGTTTCGGACAGATTCGGCACAAAACGGGGCCAATGGTATTTTCGTAATTTGGCACATGAGGAATGTGCCGGTAAGTCAGGGCGATATTTTTGTCTGCATATTCAATATCTGGAAGCAAGGAATTAGTATGTGAGGTTTTTCGGTATTTTCTCATTGACATTTTCGATTAATTCTCGACCGAGATGCATTTCCGAAACTCCGAGACGGTATGGAATTTATTCCAATTTAATTGGATATTATTTAAGTATATTGGGCTAGATTAAATGAAATTGGGCTCATGGGCTGAAGTTTACTAGTTGAGCTGGATTTCTCTATAAATATAAGTCCCAAGGCACTCGAAAAGGGTTCAGACTGTTATTACACTTCTCAAGGCAAAGTGTTCAAAAAACTGCATTCTGCTAGTCGCAAGATTCTGCTAGTAGTCGCGAGATTGTGCATTGCATCACTACATTCGTGAGATTCTGCACTTAGTCGCGAGATTGTGCGCTACATCACTGCACTCACGAGATTCTGCACTGAGTCGAAACATTCTGTACTGAGTCGCGAGATTGTGCCATGCATCCCTGCCAGTCATGAGATTCTGCAAGTAGTCGCGAGGTTTCGACAGTAACTGCACAACCAAGTGTATTAGATCATTTTACGAGCCGTTTTTGCTCGGATAACCCACATTTTTTATTGTAATTGTACTTCTCGATTATTATAGTGAAAACCAAGGTAGATCTTCGTTCTCCCGAGGACGTAAGCCTACACATTGTGGGCCCAGCCTCATATATCGCTCGTGTCCCCACAACAATTGAATTCCGAAAAATTAAAGAAATTGACCGATCTAAAAATAAATACTCAAAATATTTTTAGACGAGATAGTTATACAATTGGAACAGATTACTATTCATGTGATTGTTGCTTTAATGTTTAGTTTTTCTGTTCTTAATTGTTTAATTTTTAATATATTCTTCAAACTTCTTTATGTTCGTATATTAATTGTTGATAGACATGTTTGAAATGTCTATCAAACATCCTTTCTACATTGTTTTCTCTATATCTATATCATTCATTATCCATCCGAATATTGTTTTCACTCTATTACATCATCTTTTTTTCATTAACATTAATTTAATATTTAAATAAATCTTTACATTCATCAGTACATCTTTGTCATAACACTTATATTTTAAATATTAGATTTTTATATTTTATTAACTTGTTATCAAATAAATCTTTATAAATAGGATAAATTTCCACAAACAGTAGAATGACACAATTAGTATGAGAATTCAAGAAGTAACATATTAATAATACATTTATATTTTTAACAAAAAATCTAAATAAAAATAAAAATAATAATTAATTAATTAATTAGACAAATAAATCATATATAAATAATAAAAATCATATATAAATAATAATTAATTAATTAAAAAAATGGAGAGAGAGCGCGGACTATCTCTTTCTTCTTGAACTGCCACGTTGGCGGAGAGAAACTATCCTTCAGTCCCTGTACATCCTGGACAAATTGGCAAGGAGACTTGGGTGTCCAGTCAAACCGAAATTAGTAATGACCGATGAAGATGTTATGCTGAAAATTGGAATTATTAGCAATGTTATGGTGTCTTGGAATGGGGCAACCCAAAGCAAAGCGGTATCCAGCTTCAATTTGGCGGATTCTTCCTCAATGACTAACTTATCAAAATATCTTTCCTTCTAAGTAGACAAATTTTAATGTCTGGTCACGTATACAAGGAGTCTGTACTTCAGACTCCAACTGCTCATTAACTCTTGAACGGAGTTCAGAACACACTGGGGCTCTACAATATGGGTTGGCCCTCAAATGGTTAGGGCCTTATTGAACTTGGCGGCTGGAGCGTGCCAGGCTTAGGCATGCTTTGGGAGGGGGTGCTTTCTTCCAACATCATTCTCGTCCCCTTGTCTGAGTGAGTGATCGGTACCATGAAGCTACTCCTTCCTAGCTCCATGATCGAGGTCTGAGAGCCGCTCCCTCTTAGCTCCATGATTAGGGTTGGGAAAACTTCAACCATCCCGATTGAGACTCAAATGAGTAAACTTATAACTTAAATGCATGGAAGTCATACCGGTGGTATACCGCCCGGTATACCGGTAAATATCGGTCATGACCGGTATACCGATATTCCGATATATCGCCGATATACCAACGGTATATCGTAAAAAACACTCGTACCGGTACGAGCGGTACCGATCGGTATGACTTCCTTTCTCAAATGTGATTGGGGAGCTGAATCACGACTTTAGGAAGATGGCCCGGTCGGGGTCATATCGATAGTGAAATGCACGAAAAGTATTTGTGATTGATCGATCACATGATCATATTGAATGAAGTACTTTACTAGAGTGGGAGCAAGGGCCCGTAATTGTTCTCTTCTGGAATGTGAGTCAACAACTATCCTCTAGAGCCTAGAGCTAGACATCTCTTCGGTAGATCATGGAAAAAAAATAAGTATAAGAAGTGACAAACATTGACGAAGAACTAACATATAATCGCTCCTCATCCATCTATAGCGATAATTGGGGCTTGGCTAAGGTGCCTCGCATTCCCAAGGGGCTTACATACACCGCTCCGTATAGACACAACATCATCGCTGAGGTTTGCCTCACACAACCACTATAACCCCGGATCTTGATCTGATACCGTTTGTAAGGCCCCAAAAACCAGCCTAGCTGTATTGCAAGAACGAAATGAAATAGTTCAATGGTGGATGAAACCGTTAAAGTTGGCGCAAATTTTTATACTTCCAAAAAGCGAATGACAATAAAGTTCAACAAAACAGAAGTTCAAATTTTTAGAATGTGTTGCATAACCGACTGTGGACAACCGGCGACCACCTCTCATCCCTAATTGATCATATGCCTCCTCACTTAAAAAATCTCTAAATCCGTTACAATCTATCAATAGAAATTTCTCTAATATTTTAAATAAAGAAATTTAAGTCAATTAGCGAGTTGGAGTCACCTCATTTATATTTCGATGTCTATGATCTTCCTTAAAGTTTCTTTTCATTCATGTCTAACCTCTTTATGTTTCTTTTCTTTATTTTACATTTATACTCTGATCGAATTTATCATGTCCGCTAACACATGTCTTCAAATCAACTGTTTGCTTTGGTTAGGCTCGACGAGCCTATATGCCTCCCATTTTCGGGTACGTTTTCAAGAGCTACTCTGATCCGACTTGATTATGTTCAGCCTCATAGGCCGAGGACGTCATGCAATGAAACGACACTTTGGACTGCCAAATATCTTTTGGACTGATGTCGTGAAAATGTCATCATACTTAATCTACCGAGTCCCTCGGTACCATTGGATCTTTAAATATTGGAGGAGCGGTGTAGGGAAAAGATGGTGTACATGGATCATCTTAAAGTGTTCGGTAGTGTTGCTTATGTACAAATAGTTTATGAAAGGATAGAAAAACTGGATGCGAAAATTGTGAAGAATATCTTCGTTGGTTATGGAATAAATTGTTTACCGAGGTTAAAGGGTTAGAAAATAACAAGGTCGGCAGATGTCACTTTTAATGGGAACTAGATCTACAAAGACAATATTAGGAAGGTGATGAGAAGCTTTTAGAAGATATTGTGGTCGAACACTTAAGTGGAGCAGTAGGAGCAATGAACATGTGAATCGAATGTTGGAGCCGATCGACATCACAAATGACGAAGATACTGAGGATGAAAATAAAGATCGATTGAATACTGAGCAGGCCAATTAGATACCATCCTTCAATGATTAACACATTGTTGACTAATTATGGTCGGCTTGAGAATTTTCGAGAGGCTATTGTGTATTGGGAGAAAGAAAAGTAGGAGCTTTCTATGAAGGATGAGTTAAAGTATTTGATGAAAAACAAGATTTGGGTCTTGCCTGAAGTACGGAAGAGACATCGAGCCTCATTAAATAAATAGGTATTTAGATTTAAGGATGAGGTCGATGGGTCTAAACAATAAAAAGCAAGGACGATGACTACTTTGATGTATTCTCTTCGGTTGTGAAGATGACGCCGATCAATGTGATCTTTAATAGTGTGGCTTCTATGAATCTCACCATGAACATATTGATGTGAATACTGTTTTTATCCATGGAGATTTGGAGGAAGAGATTTATATGGTACGACCCGAGTGCTTTGAAGTGCATGGTAAAAAAAACTCGTTTTTAAATTGGAAAAGGGTTTGAACGGCTTGAAACAGTCTCTTCAGTAGTGGTATTTGAAGTTTAACACCCAGATGATTGAGCTATGTTTCAAAAGATGTGACATAAACAACTGTTGTTATCTTCAAACAAGCAAAATACATATGTAATTCTGTTATTGTATCATTCGTTCTTGAACATCTCAACTCCTTTTGAGATGAGGAAGGATGCAAGCAACTATGACATTGATGCTATCTTGAGACAAATGATTGATAAAAAACAAGATTTAATTGCCTATGCATCCAGATCAAAAGATCTATCACAATTAAATTATTCAACAACAGAAAAACAATTACTTGTTGTTGTGCTTGACCTAGAAAAAATTAAATCTTACCTACTTGGATCAAAAGTCATTGTTTATTCAAACCATACAGCTCTACGACATTTGATGGTCAAGAATGATTCCAAACCAAGGCTCATAAGCTAGATCTAAGGGTGGGACATCAAACCGCAAACCGAACCAAACCGATTTTATTCGGTTAAAGAGTTTCGATTATTTGGTTAATCGGTTTTACCCTACAGTTTCATGACGGTTAAAACGGTTATACGGTCGGTAAATGATTTTATTTATAAGTATCGGTTTTAATATCGGTTAACGTTTAATCGATTAAATTACTTAATTTCTAATTGGCTTAGTAACACCATAAAACATCGATATTTTTTCACTTATAGAAGCCCACCAGTATGATAGTATGCTTAAATAAAGAAATTATTTAACATTTTCATTTGTCAATAATTAGTATTTTATATTATTTTCCGCACTTCTGCCCTTTAAATGTGCTCTACTCCAATCATATTTTTGTTTTTAGTTTGAATTAATTGTTTATATCGTGATAATTTAACTATTTAATCTATTTCCTATTCTTTTGGGGTAGTGCTTTTTTATTTTTTCGATTTTAGATTTGAGATTTTGCGATTATTCTAAGCATGATAACCATGAATTCTTGAGTTTGATTTGTTTTTTTTGTGGAATATCAAAATAAATTTCTGGAATTATATCAAAAAATGAATTGACTTGATAATGAAGTTTCTATGAATATTTTGTAAAACTGTATATCCGTTAACCGATCGATTACCACAATATCGGTTTCGGTCGGTTATACAATTGTGAAAACAGTGTGGTTTAGGTTATAAAAAATGAACTACGAAACCGATATTTCGCAAAGGTTTTGTCCATTTAACCGACGAAATCCCACCCCTAGCTGGATCGTACTTCTTCAAGAATTCGACCTTGAAATTAAAGAAAACGAGTAGTTGAAAACTAAGTTGCTGAACATTTGAAACGATTAACAATGGGGGAACCACCATCAAAGATTAATATCGTGATGAACATCTTTTCCAAATCTTCACATATTTTGTATCCTGGTACGCTGATATTGTTAAATTTTTGGTTACTAACCATTTCTCTTCCAATACTACTAGGGCACAAACAGACAAAATTCGCAATGGGTTGCTAACTCAATGGTAGTGATGAGAACTCTAGGACCGGGTACCCTGTAATGGGTGAGGCCCGATAACTGTTGGGCCAGTTTAAATAATCAAAACGAATTCTCACAGCCCAATTACACCTTTAAGAAGACCGGCCCGATGTTCAACACGGAGGACCGAAGATAACCTTAGTAAAAATAAGCGTTATCTGTCAGCTGGCTCCGCGGTTCGGTCCGAACGGTTACAAAACAGTTACAGGCTCACGCGTTCCACGCTTCGGGCCCTGTCACGTTTATCATGCTTCGGGCCCGATCACGCAGACCACGCATCGGTCCCAACCTCGTTTTACATCCTGCGATAACAACCTCTAACAAACTTGTCAGAGGCGGTTACAGGACGTGGATTACACTCGCCGGCAACTCTATAAATACAGGGTAGGGCGAAGGAAAAGACAGGACCTTTTGGATGCAGAAGAACAGGCTGTTACGCTGCCCAGATTCTTACTGCTTTCTATACTTAGTCATTTTCATTAGCCTGCTTTGTGTAAACTTCTCTTGTTTTCATTAATGAGCAGACCAAGAGCATAATCGGCTCTTGGTCGAGTGGTTTTCACCCCATTTTACGGGGTTTCCACTATATATGTTGTGTTCTTACTTTGATTTTAACTTTTAATCGTTCTCCATATCTTTTATAAATTAGAACCGAGTTCGTTGTTTGAACGAACCGGACGACTGTTGGTACCCCCTAAAAAGGGACCATAACAGGTAGAGTACTCGGCTATGCACATTTCAACATTTGGGATGATAATTATCTCAAGAAGAGTTGTGTACCACATAATAAGACGCAAGTCATCCTTGAATTCTGCCACCAACTTGCATGTGGACGACTTTTGCTAGAAAAGTGTTGGATTCGGGATTTTATGGGCCCAGACTCTTCAATGATGCACACACTCATTTCAGAGCTTGTGCCAAATTCCAACACTTGAGAACTTGAGACCACATGTCCTTAAATCCCATCCATGTTTGTGAGATATTTCATGTGTCAGAAATCGACTTCATGGGACCATTCTCAACATATGGAGGTAAGATTTATATTTTGTTGGCAGTGATTATGTGTCTAAATGGGTTGAAGGATGATGCTAAAAGTGTGTCAAAATTCCTAAGCACCATTATCTTCCCTCGGTTTGAATTTTCCCGAGTAAGGATCTTAGACAGAGGTATTCATTTTATTAATGTTGTAGTTTGATCTTTATTATCTAAATAGAACTCGTTGCTCTATTGCTTATCATCCTGGTACTAATGGTCTTGCCTAGGTGTCTACTAGGGCAACCAAACAAATTCTGGAGAAGACAATGCATACTAATATAAAATATCTAAGGGTGAGCTAATACTTTGGAATGCCAAATACCATATCTAAACTTTTTAATTTCGGTATTTGATATTTGGTTTTCGGTGTTTGGTACTCATTTTGGTATTTAAATTTGTGAAATTCTGAAATTTGGTATGATATTCGGTATATACCGAATACCAAAATGCTTTATAGATATTTATATAATTTTTAAATGATCCATTGATCCTTCAATTATTGATATCGAATTTTGATATTTTGACATAATGGAAAGTCATAATTTTGATTGAGGTTTCTCATACTTTCCCAAATGACTCGTGATATTCTCATTATGTCAATCTCTACAATTGCTTCTGATTATGCATTTACTACTAATAGATATTTTAAGTATTTTTATTTAATGATTGTTTTGGTAGTAAGATCTTATAGTTTTTTGATACTTTGATATCTAATAGATGGACGAATCATTGATTCTTATAGAAGTTTTTTGAGTTCGAAAAGTGTGGAGGTATTTATATGCGCTCAACATTGACTTCGTGGACTATTTTCTGATATATTGATGAAGATCAATACGAGTAAGATAAGTATGAGAATGATAATTTAAATTCGAAATTAATAATATATTTATTTAACATTTATTTTATTATAATTATTTTCGTATTTGCTATAAAAACATTCAGAACACTCTACAATTATATTGATTTAGAAACTAGAAGAATTTAAAATTGTTTTATTATATAAATACTACAATGATCTCGTCTAAAAATATTTTGGGTATTTATTTTTAGTTCAGTCAATTTTTCTTAATTATTTGGTATTTAATTGTTGTGGGGACACGAACGATATACGAGGTTGGGCCCACAATGTGCGGGCGTATATCCTCGGGAGAGCGAAGCTCTACATTGGTTTCCACTATAATAATTAAGAAATACAATTACAATGAAGAAATAGTGGTAATCCGGGCGAAAACGGCACGAAAACGATCAAATACATTTGGTTGTGTAGTTACTGTCAAAACTCACGAGTCCGTACACAAAAAGTCGCGACTACTGAGAGCAGAGCAAAAACTCGCGACTACGCAGATGTAGTACAGAAACTCGGGACTACGGAGTTACAGTGCAGAAACTCGCAACTACTAAGGGCAGTGCACAATCTCGCGACTATTGAGGGCAGTGCAAAAACTCTCGGCTACTAAGATGCAATGCAGAAACTCGCGACTACGAAGGTGCAGTGCAGAAACTCGCGACTACGGAGATGCAGTGCAGAAACTCGCGACTACTGACGGCAGTGCACAATCTCGCGATTACTGAGGACAGTGCACAATCTCGCGACTACGACCAGGTTGACATAAACTCGCGACTACTTGCAAAAATTCGCGATTGGCAAAATGCAGTTAACTGAATAGTTTGCCTTGGGAAGCATAATAATTGTCTGAACTTTTTTTCAATGCTCTCGGCTAATATTTATAGAAAAACTTGGCCCAAGATGTCAACTTAGGGTTCCAAAAGCCCGATCTTAGTCAAATTAGCCCAAGTTACATAGAAAATGTCTAATTAAACCGAAATAAATGTTATATCATTCCAGAGCATCGAGAATGCATCCAATCGAGAATTAGCCAGAACGGTCGGTGAGAAAATACTGGAAAATCTCATAAACTAATTTCTTGCCTCTAGATATCAAATATACATCCATAAATATCGCCACGACTTACTGATGCGCTCGTTGGGTGACAAATTACGAAAATACCCTTGGCCCTACCCAGGCCTCAATCTTCTCAAAACTGATAGAAATGTCAGTATAATGCTCATATGCAGACCCAGGTGGTCCAAATTACGGAAATACCCCCAAAAATAAATAGTGACATCAATATGCGAGGATACCAAAAATACCACATAGCCACGTTGGAAGAGCTCCCAGGGTGTTGTAATTCCGAAAATACCCCCGGGTAATATCAATAGTCCCCTGGTTTTCAGATTCAGATTGTGAGTCGTAAACCACATCATACTAGCTCGACTCGAAAGTGGATAACCGTTCGAAAATTTTTCTGAGAAAACCATGGGTAGGGTTGGAATCCTCTCGTCGACGCAGTCGTTTTGACACTAAAAACGTCATATTCTGAGATCGGGCAAAAATCTCGGGATTTTTTGACTCAGGGGGTCCACCCCTATAAATACCCAGTTCTGTCTTCATAACAGCTTCACTCGCGCGTACTCTTCACTCTCTCGCGAATTTTTGGCAAAATCTCACGACTACAACGATCAAATAGTGCACTCACGACATTTCGTCACAAACTCGCGACTGCATTCATAAACTCGCGACTACGTTCAAAAGCTCGCGACACCTTATACAAACTCGTCACTACCTTGGACGAACAGTAACTCTCGCGACTTTTGGTACGAAAACTTGCGAGACACTTAATAAAATTTGGAAAAATTAATTTTGAACATAATTAACCGATTTCTTCCTATTCCGCCCGATCTTCGAACCCTGGTACCTCATCGTCTCATTCCTCGGGCTCCTCATCCAACTCGGGGAGTTCAAACTCCAGCATGTCGCCCTTTCCACATCACACTTAAAACCTAAATCCGCACTTTTTTGGATGAATCGCCCAACTTGAAAACTCTCTTGGTTCCCAGAGTCCCGTGATCAAAGCCCAGAAATCATTGATCAACCTTACAGCATGGATGCTCGGAAGTGGAAGTCCATTGTAGAGGAATATCACCTCCCTTCCTATTGCGTTTTGTATTAGCCCGGACCTGCTAACGGGATTTTGACTCCACCGGTAGATACTCACACTATTTGCCTTGAGTACTTAGAGTGTGGGGCTCCGTTTTCCTCTTCATCCTTTCATCGTAAAACTTCTTACTCATTTCAGAATCCACCTTTTCCAGCTCAATCCAAATTCAATTTCCTTCATAACAGCCTTTATCATTTTCATGGAAACGAGTCGTATTCCCTTGACCATCGACCGTTTCCTCCAATTTTTCCAAATTAGTACTGTTACCACTACGGTGCCCATGGCTGTATTTTCTTCCACCTAAGGCACCAAAGAAGTCATTTTCTGTTTTGCACTCCCCAATCGAATCATGACTAGAAAAAACACTTCTTTTTTGTAACCTGTGTGGGCACTTCCAGATTGTCCACACTCAGCCTCCCTTGGTGGTTCCCTGTCGAAGGAGAACCATTTCTCCCCGAAACCTACTATTCCATTCCGCGGGCTACCATTCCGAGGCCTTTAAAGAAGGCACTTCTCGGTCTACCATCCCAGATCGGATGATGCAGACTGGACTACGAAGACCTTATTTTATGCCCGATCTTGGTTGCTTTTGGTCTTCTTCCAGCCCCTACCCATTTTAGTAGGGAACTATTATGTATCTTAATCACGCACTAATACCTGAACCATCTCACTAGCTCTTCTTCGATAGGAAATCCTTTTCAAATGTCAATATAGAATTGTTTCATAATCCTTACATCATATAACTTATACGATTCGTTTGTTTTGCAGATAAAATAATGGCTCCAGCCGAAGACCACTCAAAGTTGGGCGATAGGTTGAGATTGCTCCGCGCTATAGTTGAGGAGAATGATGAGTTACTTTTCGAGATGTCACCGGGGGCTCGAACTGCACTGCCGCGGCCGAGCTGGCCCTAAGTGTACAAGAGATGGAGCCACCAACTGATGAAGTCAAGCCCGTTAATCTCCCGCATCCTGCTGCAATAGTGGGAACTCCTGAGCAGGAAGAGAACGCGGCGGGGCCTGAGAATGTCGAAGATCTGGTGCCCGTGGCTCGACAGATAGAAGCTAACACTAAGGGCTTCGTCCCTGAAGACTCTGCCCTCGAAGGGGGGATGTATGATTTTGCTGAAGCATTAGTGGACGTCTTCGGGGATGACAAGGAGGGCGAAATAAGCGGGAGTCAACTAACCAGACCCTCAGCGGGTGACGTGGTGTAGGAGGCCCTTCCGGAGTCAGGATAGCCCAAGAGGCTCGCCCGGACAAAGGGAAAAGGCCGTTAGAGGGCCCCACCATTTCGGAATTAACAGAGCCCATTTAGAGGAGTGGGATGACTGCTGAATTTCTCGATGCCATCCGAATAAGGGATATTCCGAGACTCACCGTGAAGGAATGACTCGAGATGGGGCGCTAGGCCGGTTTTGTCCTGATGAGAGATGGAGTGGCCCACCGGATCCTGAAGGATGACAGGGTATACAACAGGTCAGCCTTGACGTATTTTGATCGAAATCCAGAGATGCCACCGTGGGGCTGAGATGACCACACGGTATTTACTGATTTCAGTCGGGTGATGGGCCACCTTGCAACGATACGTCGTGCTGGGGGAGAGGTTCGTACTGACCATTATTGCTCCAAAAATTATTTGCCTCGTCTTTGATATGTACATATACTCATAACTCTTGATTTTCTTTCAGATAGAGCGGACACTCGTGGAACTGAGTACCGCGGCTGTAGTAGGGGAATACTGCATGCATAGGCATTAGAATCTTAACTGTCTGGATATAATCGAGGAGCAGATAAAGAAAGCCGCAGGGAAATTAATTCAGAATCAGCGGGAAAAGCATGCCCAAGACATAGCCGCATTCCGGGAAGAACATAGCAATGCGATCGAAGCTTTAATCCGTGCTCATCGCAGCGAATTAACTGAGTGTGAAGCCTATCACGTTGGGAAGAGGCATGCTCTCGAGCAGTCCATAGACAATCTCAAGGGGAACGAAAAATATGCTCAGGACAAATTGAAGGAAATTAAAGCTGAGGCCGAGGAGAAGCTGATGAAAGTCAAGGATGTCAATGCAGCTGATAAAGGCTCTCTGGAAGGCCACAGAGGAGGTTAAAGAATTGAAATCGAATAGTGAATCCCTCCAGTCTACCGTAGACCGTCTCCGGGCTCGAGCTGCTAGGTTGCCGTCCCAATTAAATGATTGTTTCCGGAAACTGATATGGGAGTTTATAATACACTCCCCGACTTTCCAGAATTTGGCGGCCCTAGCAAATGCGAAGTCGTCTGTCCTGTACTTTTTTAGAGGGAGTGTCTAGACTCAAAGAATCTTGGGCATATCTCTGACACCTGAGGAGAAAGAGAGGCTAGATCCTGACCTCTTTGGGAAATTCGAGCCTGTGCTTGCGATAGAGAGGTTAGACTGCTCGCAGGATCCGTTCGGGGCGCTCCAGTTCAATTTAGAGGAGGATTTACACCAGCAGCTATATTCTGAGGAGATCGAAACCGAAGAGGGCCAACCACCGGATGCATTTCGAAGATTGTCCTCATTATTCCCGGAACCGGTGGGTCCCCTCTTGGAGGATCTTCTTAAAGACGAGGATGTGATGTAACATTATGATACTCCGATATATATTTCCGCCATCGTAATAGACGTTCGGGTGCATCATGAGGCTGAAATGGCAGGCTTTTTTCCGAGGAATTTGACTGCTGCAGAGCTCTTAGAAGAAGAAGAGCGTGATCCTTCTCCTCCTACCATCAAGATAGTAAGGAAACGCCCCAGCGGACCCGGTGAAGGTTCGGGCTTCAAGAAACAGAAGAAGAAATAAACTTTCAAATATAGTTTCTTCATTTTTGTAATCTCTTTTGTAATATCCTCCCAATTTGTATTTCCCAATGTATATAAAAATTTGCTTTCCTTTCTTTTCAATTTTTCGTCAAACTTTGAACCTCGAATATCCAACATGAAGAATTAGCCTCCGAAATAATAGTAGCTTTTCATATAATTTGTCGATCAAAGATAAGTAATCTCCCGGCGTTACCTGAGTCCAAGATACTCAGGGTATGGATGACGGATAGTCATATAAATAATATTTTTCGATAGCCCCAAGTGTGTGTAAAAGTCCCCAATATGCAAACTATAAGGAGAATATTTGGTCATTCCGATCGTTTATATTCAAGTGGAAACCATAGATATGATCACGTATAACGGGCTTTGACCTTCGGCCATTTCAATAACACTCGAAAAATTTGATCCTTTAAAATAATGGATTTCAGTGAAAATGCCTATTATATGAGTAGTAATTTGAACTCGAGATTATCTAACTTTCATTCCGGCATAAACTTGCATCCTGGGTCAACACACTTTGTCCCGCTGGTATAAACTTGCACCCAGGTCATCACGGTGCCAACTTGCACCGCGACATCGCATTGTCCCGCCGATATAAACTTGCACCCGGGGTCATCCCGGTGTCAATTTGCACAGCGGCATTACACTATCCCGTCGTTATAAACTTGCACCCGGGTTCATCACGGTGCCAACTTGCACCGCGGCATCATATTGTCCCGCTGGTATAAACTTGCACCCGGGGTGATCCCGGTGTCAATTTGCACCACGGTATTACATCGTCCCGCAGGTATATACTTGCACCCGGAGTCATCACGGTGCCAACATCCACCGCGGCATCGCATTGTCCCACCGGTATAAACTTGCACCCAGAGTCATCACAGTGCCAACTTGCACCGCGGCATCCCATTGTCCCGCCGGTATAAACTTGCACCCGGGGTCATCACGGTGCCAACTTGCACCGTGGCATCACATTGTCCCGTCGGTATAAACTTGCACCCGGGGACATCACACTCTCGCCGCCGGTATATACTTGCACCTGGGGACATCACACTCTCGCCGCCGGTATATACTTGCACCCGGGGTCACTTCGAAAATGGATCAGCCTCCGACAAGGGAGCGACCCTCGCCGGCGTGTCATGGAGGAGTGGGGTATATACTTGCGCCTTGTTTTGCCATTTAAACTTGCTCGGTATTAAGCCGGCTATCTCATAATAAATCGGGCCCCTTGACATATTCCAACAGTATATATGTATAGATGAATCTGCCGCGAATAGGAAGATTCATCGTGTTCAAAATATTTTGACGCAGTATCTAATTTGACAAGTTTGAAAATGATCGACTATAAGAGAGGCGGTACATTTCATTTCTAATCTAACCAATTATTTTATTACATCCTCCATCACGCTAAAATGCAATGGACCTACTCCTATCTTACGAGTCCCCTAGTCGATTGAATTAATATCGTCAAAAAAGATACTTAAAAATTAGAATATGACCATATAAAAGAGGGGAAATTTTATTTTAAAAAGATCGAAGAGTCACGTCTATACATAATACTTGCGAAAATTGGAAATATGCCAAGTCCGTGGCAGCTCCTCTCCGCTCATATTCGCAATCTTGTACGTTCCTTCTCTCACCACCACCATTACTCTATACGGGCCTTCCCACTTTCGGTCTAGCTTACCAACGTGCTTCGAGACTTCCACTTTCTTTAGAACTAAGTCCCCAAGTGTTAACAACACGGGCGCACATCTTTATCATGTCTTTTAGCCATCCGCTTTTTACAGACTTCCATTCGTATTGCAGCTATGTCTCTGAGATCGTCAACACAATGATGATCCAGCTTTCGCATATCCTCATTTAATACTTCATCATAAGCGATGACTCTTTCGAATATAATAGTTACCTCTACAGGAGAAACGACCTTAGAACCATATACCAAAGAAAACGGGCTAAATCCGGTTGTAGACCTTGGTGACATCCTATATGCCCACATCACATTATGTAGCTCATCTATCCATGAGGCTTTAGATTGATCTATCCTTGTTTTCAGTTGCTGCAAGATGATACGATTAATAACTTCTGTAAGCTCGCTCGTTTCTAGATGTGCACAGATGTAAACCATTTTTGAATACCATAACATTCGCACCATTCGTTTACACGTTTCCCTGAGAACTGTGTTCCGTTATCAGATACCAAAATCCTGGAATTTTGAATCGACATATAATATATCTCCAAAGGAAACTTATAACTTCCTGTTCCCGGACTTGGGCCACAACTTCAACTTGTATCCACTTAGAGTAATGTTCCACAGCCACAATACAAAATTTCTTTTGCCTAGGTGCGATCGGAAAAGAAATACAAATACAATTTATTTTGCCTTGGGCCACAAAATTTTTCTTAATTATTTTGTATTTAATTGTTGTGGGGACACGAGCGATATACGAGGTTGGGCCCACAATGTTTGGGTTTACGTCCTCGGGAGTGCGAAGCTCTACATTGTTTCCACTATAATAATCCAGAAATACAATTACAATAAAGAAATAGTGGTAATCTGGGCGAAAATGGCATGAAAAACGATCAAATACACTTGGTTGTACAATTACTGTAAAAAACTCGCGAGTCAGTGCAGAAACTCGCGAGTCCGTGCACAAAAAGTCGTGACTACTGAGAACAGAGCAAAAACTCGCGACTACGGAGATGCAGTGCAGAAACTCGCGACTACTGTGGGCAGTACACAATCTCGCGACTACTGAGGGCAGTGTAAAAACTCGAGACTACTAAAATGCAGTGCAGAAACTCGCGACTACGGAAGTGCAGTGCAGAAACTCGCAACTACGGAGATGCAGTGCAGAAACTCGCGACAACGGAGGTGCAGTGCAGAAACTCGCAACTACGGAGATGTAGTGCAGAAACTCGCGACTACTGAGGGTAGTGCACAATCTCGCGACTATTGAGGGCAGTGCACAATCTCGCTACTACAACCAGGTTGACACAAACTCGCGACTACTTGCAAAAAGTCGCGACTAGCAGAATGCAGTTAAGTGAATGCTTTGTCTTGGGAAGCGTGATAACAGTCTGATCCATTTTTCAGTGCCCTGTGACTCATATTTATAGAAAAACTTGGCCCAACATGTCAAGTTAGGGTTCCAAAAGCCCGATCTTAGTCAAATTAGCCCAACTTACATAGAAAATATCCAATTAAACCGGAATAAATGACATATCATTCTAGAGCTTCGGGAATGCATCCCAATCGAGAATTAGCCGGAACGGTCGGTGAGAAAATACATGAAAATCTCATAAACTAATTTATTGCTTCTAGATATCGAATATACAACCATAAATATCGCCACGACTTACCGATGCACTTGTCGGATGCCAAATTACGAAAATACCCTTGACCCCGTCCAGGCCCGAATCTGCTCGAAACTGATAGAAATGCCAGTATAATGCTCATATGCAAACCCAGGTGGTCCAAATTACGGAAATACCCCCAAAAATACATCGTGACATCAATATGCGAGGATACCAAAAATACTACATAGCCACGTCGGACGAGCTCCCGGGGTGTTGTAATACCAAAAATACCCCTGGGTAATATCATACAATATGATCAATGACTGAATATTTGTCTTTTTTAAGATATTTTTCTTTGTAGTTGATTTAATACATGCATCATATGTTCTTGATTATTTTTCTAGGTGCTTTTAATTTTGATATTTTAGTATCAATAATGAAATATCGAAATTATTTCGATATTTCGTTCGGTACCAGAAAAATATTGGATTCAAATCGGCATTCGATTTTGTTGATAATTTGATATTCAATATTTCACTATTGGTACCAAATGCTCACCCCTAAAAGGATCGGGGCATGAAATTAACGGATGAACTATGGGTGTATCATACAGTGTACAAGAACTCCGTTGGGATGTCATCATTCAGAATGATTTACGGCAAAGCTTGTCATTTATCGTTGAATTGCAACATAAGGCATTTTGTGCATGAAGAGTTTTAATGCCGACTTCGTGGCTATTGGACATAAAAGATTTTTCGACATACATGAACTTGANCTCACTAACAGTAATCCGAGGTATCTTCCTACACTCGGCCTCAAAACGGGTAATAAAACCCAACAATCTCTTTGAAGAATCATACCGCAACTCGGTCAAAGAAGTGATAGACTTTACTGGCACATTAAAAGGTGCAAAAGCTAAATAAAACTGATCTTTGAAGTCCTAATAGGAAACAATCGATCGTCTTGGTAAACGATTAAACCATCGGATGGCTGACTCCTTAAGAGAAGTTGCGATAACGAAACACATGGCTGTATCGCTGAAATTCATCAAATTGACATGGATCTCCAAGTTCGATGTATGGGCATGTGGGTCAGTTGACCCACGATATTGGGGGAGATCCTTCGGCATCTCAATAAACTCAGACTGAGTCACGCTAATAATTGCCGTGGAAAATGGTGACAGAGCGCTTGAAGTGTTCCAGGGACTTTCCAAAACTTCCATTGATGGTAAAGCCTTTCCTCGGTTGCCATAAGGCTCACCACCTCTTTCCTGTTCAATATAATCTCCTTCGTAAGTAGACATCTAATGAGTATCCCGGGTGTGCTCGCCATATACGCATCTCCTTTCCTGGCCAAGAGTCAGATTGGCCTCCAGCTGGTTCATTCTAGCTTCGTTTTGCTCAATCTTTCCGCTTATCTCCTTAAACTTCAACTCTATTAACTCTCCAATCTTTTGCAGAGTATCATTCTGCTCTCTAGTTGTCGCAGTATTTGCATGCGGCTCCGGTACGTGATCGGTATTCTCCAACACCACCTCATCATCAACTAGTTCCGGGGTAACATTGTTCCTCCGGGCTCGTCTTTGAGCTTCAACTTCCTCCAATTGACCGATTAAAGTACGTCTTCGCTCTTCCAAATCTTCATCGGTTTCGGTTTGATCCGCGGATCTAGAGCGCGTGGGTGGTGAAAGATGGGCATTGTTATGGACTGTAACTCAACCAATTCTCCAAAATTCATAACATCTAGATAAACACCGAGACTGGGGAGGATAAAATATAGGTGCCCTTTTGATGAAAACACGCTCCGGGAGGGTCGAACAGTAACATTCTATGCCGGAGGCTCATCCGGGATTGATGACTGAGCCCCCGGTAATGCATCACCTTCATTATTCGCTCGAGGATTCGGCTCTATTTCAATCTCCTCGCCAACAACATCATCATCAGAATTCCAAGTAGTCATGATAACAGAAATCCAAACTCAGCAATAAAACTCTCAATGGGATAAAATTTGGGGTCTCCACAGACGGCGCCAAACTGATCTCATCTAAAAATATTTGGGTATTTATTTTTAGATCAATCAATTTTTCTTAATTATTTTGTATTTAATTGTTGTGGGGACACGAGCGATATACGAGGTTGGGCCTACAATGTTTGGGTTTACGTCCTCGGGAGAGTGAAACTCTACATTGTTTCCACTATAATAATCAAGAAATACAATTACAATAAAGAAATAGTGGTAATCCGGGCGAAAACGGCACGAAAAACGATCAAATACACTTGGTTGTACAATTACTGTAAAAAACTCGCGAGTCAGTGCAGAAACTCGCGAGTCCGTACATAAAAAGTCGTGACTACTAAGAGCAGAGCAAAAACTCGCGACTACGGAGATGCAGTGCAGAAACTCGCGACTACTGTGGGCAGTGCACAATCTCGCGACTACTGAGGGCAGTGCAAAAACTCGCGACTACTAAAATGCAGTGCAGAAACTCGCGACTACGGAGGTGCAGTGCAGAAACTCGCAACTACGGAGATGCAGTGCAGAAACTCGGGACTACTGAGGGTAGTGCACAATCTCGCGACTACTGAGGGCAGTCACAATCTCGCTACTACAACCAGGTTGACACAAACTCGCGACTACTTGCAAAAAGTCGCGACTAGCAGAATGCAGTTAAGTGAATACTTTGTCTTGGGAAGCGTGATAACAGTCTGAACCATTTTTCAGTGCACTGTAACTCATATTTATAGAAAAACTTGGCCCAACATGTCAAGTTAGGGTTCCAAAAGCCCGATCTTAGTCAAATTCGCCCAACTTACATAGAAAATATTCAATTAAACCGGAATAAATGTCATATCATTCTAGAGCTTCGGGAATGCATCCCAATCGAGAATTAGCCGGAACGGTCGGTGAGAAAATACAGGAAAATCTCATAAACTAATTTCTTGCTTCTAGATATCGAATATACAACCATAAATATCGCCACGACTTACCGATGCACTTGTCGGATGCCAAATTACGAAAATACCCTTGGCCCCGTCCAGGCCCGAATCTGCTCGAAACGGATAGAAATGCCAGTATAATGCTCATATGCAAACCCAGATGGTCCAAATTACGGAAATACCCCAAAAATACATCGTGACATCAATATGCGAGGATACCAAAAATACCACATAGCCACGTCGGACGAGCTCCCGGAGTGTTGTAATACCGAAAATACCCCCGGGTAATATCATACAATATGATCAATGACTGAATATTTGTCTTTTTTAAGATATTTGTCTATGTAGTTGATTTAATACAGCATCATGTGTTCTTGATTATTTTTCTAGGTGCTTTTAATTTTGATATTTTAGTATTAATAACGAAATATCGAAATTATTTTGATATTTCGTTCGGTACCAGAAAAATATTGGATTGAAATCGGCATTCGATTTTGTTGATAATTTGATATTCAATATTTCACTATTGGTACCAAATGCTCACCCCTAAAAGGATCGGGGCATGAAATTAACGGATGAACTATGGGTGTATCATACAGTGTACAAGAACTCCGTTGGGATGTCATCATTCAGAATGATTTACGGCAAAGCTTGTCATTTATCGTTGAATTGCAACATAAGGCATTTTGTGCATGAAGAGTTTTAATGCCGACTTCATGGCTATTGGACATAAAAGATTTTTCGACATACATGAACTTGAAGAAATAAGAAAAGATGGCTATGATTTTCAGAATTCTTACAAAGAAGATCAAGAAAGTGCATGACCGGAGTATAAGAAGAAAATAATTTCAAGTTGGTCAAAAATTTCTATCATTTAATTCACATCTTCGGTTATTTCAACGTAAACTACGTAACCACTAGATCGGACCATTTGAAATCAAACAAATCTTTCCACATGGTGCCATCACAATCCCAAGTTGTGATGCCAGTAAAATATTTAAAGTGAACAATCATCGATTGAAGTCGTACTACGAGAATCATCCACCAACATAATTAGATGATATCTATCTCACACCAATCTGAGCATCATCAAGGTCACACCAAACGATCATAAAATTTGGCAACCGTTGGATGTATTCCAACTCTATCCTTTTATTTCTGCATCATTTTCCCTGCAATTTTTTATATTATTTAATACAATTAGTTCTATTATATATTTTATTTCCGTTGACTAATCCTTGATATGTGATTCAAGTACCCTTAAATTGGTTGGATGAACACATTTTACAATGGTTTTCGATGCATCAACTAGCTTCTCTCACAACGAGGACCTTGTAAAGTTTAAGTGTGAGGGGGATTTCATGACTTACACGCTCGACTTTTTCCAGGCTATCTCTTCCAACTACCTTTAGTCGGAACATACTTCTATACCAAAATGCTTTTAATTTCCATGTCATTCTTCATGTTTAGCACACCAGATTACATAACTCGTTTTCATGCCCTTAGAATAAATGATTTTCCATGAACAACCCCCTGTATTAAATTTGTGTACTTATTTGGTTATGAATCACCGTATGTCGAGAAAAAATTAGATCATTTGCACTTCAACCTATATCCAACATTTGAGAGAGATTTCTAGCATTTGGAAACAAAAAAAAGAATCAAATGAGTGTGTTATCATGTGTTGATTGGTTACCTATGTTAGTATGTAAGTAGGAATAATTTAGACATTAAGACTAACCTTTAGGTTGCCTTAGAACTCATAATCATTACATGTCCCTTAGTTAACTACTTTGAGTTTGATACTCATTATTTTTAATTTACCACATTAGAAACCAAATAAACCATTTCTTAGCTCCTACTACCTATGCATGCCCTCTAAAAGAGTACAATCGGACGTCTAAAAATGAACTTCATTTATGAGACCTAGTTAAAACTGAAAGGTAAGATGCACTTTTGAGCAAGAGAATTATCCGGGATTGTGATCATTCATTGCATTGACTGATAAGAAAAATCATTCTTTTCTTTTTTTTTATAAAAGTTGTGACGCATTCAAAAAAATGGGCGTACAAAAAAACCAGTGTACCTATGCGAGTTATCACAACTCTCTCTAAAAAATTATTGGTGAAATGATTTGAGGAAACATAATTGAAAAAATGTGAAGATGTCAAATTCCTACAATGTTCTTTCTAGTCATTAGGAAGTACTACTCTTAGATTCAATCAACCTCGTTCTACGATATCATATCCCACCTAGAGTCATATTATAGCCCGAAAAAAAGACCTTTTGACCTACTTAAAAACCCTTGATAGATATAAATACAACACTTTTATGATCTTCCAACATACGATAATTGGAGTGAATTTCAATACCATTGAGAAATTCTAATTTTCTTGTCACTTATGACAATATATTTTTCTAAGAGCTATATAAGCGTAAGGTTGGAATTGCACGGGTGACATGTTTGATTAAAGAAATGCGAGGGAATAAGGTTCATATTTGCGCACATTTGATATATGGTTTTATATGATACTTTTGCTTGAGGGCAAGCAAAATTTAAGTGTAGGGGGATTTGCTATGTCATAAAATGTGTTACTTTGACTTGCTCAAAATCGTTTTTTATGGTATTTGATGTTTCTAAATATATGATTATTTGTTATTTTCTTTGTTTAACATATATTTTGAAGGAAACATTTGATATGCATGATTTGGGCTCGATTTTTTGACAAATACCTTCAAAAATGTATTGTAGGGTTGAATGATGTGTTATCCATAAATACAAGGCAAAATCATAGCGAAAACCAATTTAAATCAACAAAATTAATAGCAGCAATAACGGTGTAGGAAGATTCTATATGCCTTGAAAGGGAGCGATGGCGTGGATGGCAAACGTTAGGCAATGTTCACGCCCCATTCTTTCGCTCTTTTATTTGATTTTCATATTATGCTTCAATCATACTTAGTCATGCTTGGTTGCTAAGTTTGTATCCTATTAGAGGGTTAAAGAGAATTTTGTTTTACGCCTATGGTGATAATCGTATTTTAAATTCATAAAAATTGTTTCCTTAATTATCTAACTTTATTCATTTGGTTCATAACATGTTATTTTGACATTAAAATAGTAGAAATAGTTGCCGGATGTAAAGCGTCTTTCATACAAACGTTTTTTATGCTTTTTATATTTAATGGGATTCTTCATGGTGTATAAGATTACACGTAGTAATAAGCCGGAACTTCAACCGGTGAAGGGACAAGTATAATGTATTGCATGAGGTCATGGATAATGCTAAGGTTAGGTTTTAAATAGGTGAAATCATATATAGGTTAAATAAAGTTACTTTTGTTAAGCGCTAGTATGAGCTCTTAAGTTGTTGTTTAGTTACAAGAAATCTATTCAGGCTTCGTAGTGAAATCGTACCTAGGTTAAGCAAATTTACTCTTGTTAACACAAGTACGAGATTTTAGGTAGTTGTTTATTTACGGGATCACAAACGAGTATGCTTGATTTTTATTCATAAGATTAGGTCTAAGGGTCTAGAGACTATACATAACCTAAATATTAATAAATTGATTTATTTTCAGCGTTTGAACTATAGGTTGCACCGCACGATTTGTCGAATATATTTGACTAGGTTTTCCTTCATTGTTAACTGCTATTACTCTGTGTGGGCGTTGATATAAACTCTTGTTCGTCACTTTTTTATTGTTACTTTTATTTATGCATAAAATCTCATTTGTTACATTGTAACTTTTATAACTAATATCGAATAAAATCAATTTTTGTAGATTTGACATTAAGTACTTAAGAATTATTGTTGTTTAACGATATAACACTTAAATTCCACAACCAGACTCAAAATGGTGGTAAAATACGCAAAGTTGCGCATTGCCTGAGTGTTTTGACCTTAATCTTTACTTGGTACTTCCAAAAAAATTAAGTTCATTAGTTTGGACAATTTTGATATTTGATCAGACCTTCGTAGTTGGATTGGATCACATAATCATAATTTCAAGACTAAATGGGTTTTTATGTAACCCTCAATGTATAGAAACTCAACTAGTATTTAAATTATTATTTTAATTTAAAGTTGACATTTGGAAATCTAGCCAATTACTTAGAAAAATCCTCCCAATTAATAACTTGTCGAGAAACCCTCAAATGCTAACATTAAACGTGATAAATAAACACAAGTTGTATTTAAATTTATTGTTTTCACAACGTTGGCTCTGTATAGCATGAAGAAGCCAATTAATTAGAAAGTCTCACCCGATTAATAACTTTCCTAGTGATTTTTTCATCACATCTATTTGTAAAGAAGAATATAAATACTCTACAAATAGAAAACATTACAAATGTATTGTAAGTTTTGGGAACTCTTAAAATGAAGGAAAGTATAACAGTTTAGTGATGTGTCTCGCAGCCTCTCTTCCTCCATCGAAGGAGTCGTTATTTATAGGGTGTTGCCAAACCCATATCTAAATCTTTATTTGTATCCCACGACTTTCGTTGTTTGGTCAATTAGAATATGAAACATTTTTAATAGCGTATGTATGCCATGAATATCGGCAATTTCCTTATACATTATGTGTATGCTAACGCGTCGAGACCCATATTACGTTCAGAGACCGAACTATCTGCCCAACCCGATCCAACACCGGAGAGACCGATCTATCACTTAGCTATCAGCAGTTTGAACCTGCTCTTGGGTCTAGCCCCTGCTTGGCTTTAACTCTTTGCGTGCGCCGAGTCTCCTCATAGTACCATCTTTCCTCAAATTGAAAGTATGTCAATTGGAATGTACAACAAAAATAGATGATGGGAAATGAATTCAAGTGCAAGTAATTGTTTCCATTCCATAGCTTGTGAATATGTATCTATATGAGATTCGAATATTTGACATTAATATATGGATAAGATGAAAGTTATTTATAAAATTAATGATATTAGTCTTAAATAAAGAAAAAGAGAATGCATATAAAGAAAAATTGATGAAAGATAGAGAATGAAGTTTTGATATAACATATTTGAAAATCACCTAATAAAAATGAGATTTTTTGTACTTTTAAAAGTAATCATAAAATAAGCATTTGTGCTCCTTTTACACACAATTTTCTCCTATAAATAGAAGTATAGGAATCCCACAAAGCAAATATCGTTTTTATTTCTCTTTGTTTAAAAAATGGGTTCTAAATCTTCTCTATTTATGGGATTTTTCTTGGTTGGGTTGCTTCTCATTTCTTTTGCGGCCATCACGCCAACGGAAACTTCCAAGTCCGATCATCCACCGGGTAAGTCTCAATTTTTGTATACTAGTTGGATCACTAACAAAAACTTATTTGTTTGATTTTCCTTAGGTGTAATCCCCTCACCGGTAGTCCTAACAGCTCAAACCATAACTCCGCCACCGGGAACTATTATTGGTCTTCAGTAAACCAACAGAGTATATTCTAAGTTATGTAATGACTAATAATAAAGGATGTTCTATATTTAAGCTCTGTAATAAATATTACACATGAACCTTTTTACTATGTATATTTTGTTGCTTTTAAGGGTGTACGTTAAAATTCTTCTAGAATTCGAATCAAGAAATAATTGGATCATATATTATATTTATTTCAATGGTGAGAGAATACAAACGTTTTTAATTGGAAAACCACAAAATGGAAAATAACGGATCTCGAGAAATCCTCTTATATGTTTTTCTCTTAAAAATCAATAACAACTATACTTATTCCCGGAGAAGGACAATTCTCAAGATTCCTTGGTCTGATCCCACTCTTCAATCTCACCTTGATCCATACGTTCAACTAGTCTTTACATAGGTAAGATTGTCTTGGGTTGACCTGAAACCATAGTTTGATGAATGAATCGAAAATGTTTTCTATTGGTCAAACTGGATAGTCGGATAGTTTTAAACTGGTTTTAAAAAAATATGTATATTTACAATATTAATATATTATTTAATAATAAAATAAATTTAAAACTATAATTTTTTTATTAATTTAATTATAAATGAGTTAAAAATATTATTTTTTCTCTATTTTATTAAATATTGGATAAGATATAAGTTCATTAGGTCAAATAGGCCCAATTCTGGTTGGTCGAACCGGTTATCACTAGTTTTTAGCATTTAAATTGAGATCGAACTGGTTTTGCTGATGTTTCCTGGTTTTGAGATGAAACCATTATTCGGAAAATATCATATCAGTATTAACACCGATTCACGATCGGATATGTTGGATCGACAGATCCGAATCGGTTTCAAAAACTATTCCTCAAACTCTTCCCTTATTTAGGAATATGGGCCCCATCTGGGCAAACCCATTCACTAGCCCGTTGTATCTCGACAACATGAAGGGTGTCAAAATGCCAATACATAACCTAAGCTTGAACCATCTACAACTTAATCTCATAATGGTGCCGTGCCACATTCACTTATCTCCATATTTATTACGTAGTCAGTCCTCAACCAATCTATACTATGCGTCATTGACTAAAATTTCTTGTCGGAGTTATATAATTGATATGTTGTGGATGTCTCATGACAATGTTAGAGAAATCACGTAGTTATTACCTAAATTGATGAAGCACTTTGCACCCTTCCCTTATGATTACATTTTATTTGTATGTAAGGATAGTTGGTTCAATATGCAATAACAAGCATGATTTTTACATGGAAACCTGAGATTCGAAAGGAAAACACACGCAACACCATACCCAAGAAAAATACCACTAAATAGTATCGGGAGTACATGTAATGGGTTGTACAGAGTGCAAAGTCAACAATTAGCAACCTAGAACTTAAAAAAATCCCATATGTCCATATTGATTCTTTCTCCATTTTTAGAGAAGGTATGGAGAAAGCGTTACGATTTTTACTTGTCTTTTTACATAAGTGCTCAAAATACCCAGAGCTCGGCGCTTTCTAACTTGTCTTTATCAGCATCTCTAGCGTATTTTCACTCGTCTCATCTCACTTACGATAAATACTTCATTTGTGGTTCATCCCATCCATAGGCAGTGAGCCTTTCTGCCATATTACGTCGCATTTTTTTCTTCCTTTTGGAGTATGAAATTTATGATTTTGGTACTGTTAGGTCTAAAATGACATGAATATGCTAATATATCTTATGTTGTTTGGAGGACCTGAATAAAGATTCAGTCCTCATCGACCCAGATACATTGGCCCTTATAGAAGCCCATTACGTAGTTTAGCCCAGCAATGAGATGATGCAAACTGCCACTCAACGGTTACCCCTGTTTAATAGGAGGAGTTACATGCAGTGAAAGCTAATCAAAATTGAAAAGGAGTTGGATGCGATCAAGAAAAAGGAGGATACTACCTGACCTATGCTTTCTTGAGATCTGTACATAGTTATTTGGAAGGACAAAACGAGGAAGGTTTGGCTCTGCTAGTGACAAGCAAGAAGATTGGCCTATGTGGAGTTGTTCCTCGGTATAGTATATATGTAAAGCTCTGAATCTTTCATAGTGAATTACGGATCAAGGCTGAGACCTGATCCCCATGGTTTTCTCCGGGATTCTTTGATTCCACGTAAATTCCCGTGTCATTCTATATTCTGCAAATTCATCAAACATCACAAAAGGGGCAGTAAATCGGTAGAACCTGGATTGAGGAATCAAAGATTTAATATAGAAGAATTTTCTATCACGTACAACACTTGCTTTGTTTGTTGCACCATGTATTTCTATTTTTTCACACTTTCAACATGATTCCACATAAATGGCACTATTGTTGATCTCAACACTGTGCATTCCAAATATTCGATTCATAATGAGAATCCACTTGAAAATGAGGAATCTAGGTCGGAACCATGGCCCGCCTCTGGCTATCATCACTTAGCCATGCTACATCGGTGATGATTTCTTAACTAAGGAATGGCTCAGATTCCCATTCAACCCCTTTATCATGGAACTATTGTGGCATTGTCGTTGGTCGTCATTGCCATGTTGTCGAGCTGCTATTTAGCGATCGTTGCATAAATCAATTATTGCTATGTAGTTGGTACTACATCGACCATCATTGAATTCATGAATATATACAAACTGATGTGGTGAATTGGCACTAACCTCTACTTTCTACCAGCTTACTTCACCATTTGGAACGTCGAATTTCAAATGCAAATCTTGGTAAATCATTTAGTATATGTCATTGCAACCTCTTTGGCCGATCACTGCAAAACTATAAAAAACACCAACCATTCCAATAGAGGTGGGGAAGATGGTCAATACCCATCTTGATGAGATATTGGAGGTCGACACTTTGTCTAAATCACCATCATCGTCAATTTGCAATGCAACGGTCAACTTCAGAATGGGAAAGAGTTCACTTTTTCACACTAAGTAGCTTCAATAAATAACAATGCACTTTTTCAGGTGTCAAGGGAGATCTTATCCTTGTATAATATAGAATTCATGCGGAAGATGACCCATTGACTAGAATGCGAACTAACCTAAGAGAAGAACGAATTCGTTCGACTATAGGGCGAGATATTTGGGGAGAACATTAAGTCGGTTTGGCTTGAGGCGGGATAATTGAACAAATACTTCGAATAATAATCTTCCCCACATTCAGGAAGAGATGAACATACTACGTTGTCAGCTTGAGGTCGTCACTGGATAGCTGGATAGGTCGACACTCGAGATGTTGACCAAAATGTCCCAACTCCAATTCGAGACGATCATGAGATTGGAGACCGAACATCGCATGCCAAAAACCCACGATGTGTGACTTAATTGGCATTTAGTTGGAAGCTAAGCACCATAACATCATCATTTTCAAGCGTGCACTTCGTTATGCCAAAGAGAATCACCAATATGCACTCTCCTTGTAACATCATCACCCTTGCCATCTTACAAACCGCCTTAGAGAGTTGAAGGATTCAATGGAGAATAAATCTGAGGTCATAAGAGCATCTCCAACCTTGTCCGCCCTAACAGTTTATTTTCTCTCAACATCAACTTTATCTATCTACACATCATCTTTATCTTTCCTCTCAATTACTACTTACATATTAATAAAATAACTTTCCTTTCACTTTTATAATCGTGTCCAGACACTTATATTTTTTTAATTTTTATATTTTTGAGCTATAATACACCTAAAAATGAAGACCAAGAACTAAAATATAAACTTGGCATAAACAAGAAACCACATATGAGAAAAGATAATAGAAAGACATGAACTCGTGTAAAAAATTCAACCTTGTATAACCCATAATGCAAAAAGTGAAAACACATAAAGGGTATCATATAAAATATAAATGGTTTATCAAAATTGATGCATAAATCGAAAATTTCACCTTCAACCACAAAGAGACAAGATCTTTTAATTTACTTAAAGATTGGGTGAAGGAAAAAAATAATACTAAAACCAGATGAAGAAAGAAAGTACCGACACCAAAATAAATTACCCTTGCCAACTTATACTTAAACTTGAAGAATACTATGAGAAACTAATGTAGTTAAGTAAAACTAGAGAAACCTATCCCCTTCAACAAACAGAAAGAATGAGAAAAGTAAAGATAGAATGCAAGATATGAGAGGAAAAAGAATTTTTATTTTGACAATCTCTTTCCTGTATGTGGCCACGTCGGTATATATGGCCGGGCACTCATAAGGTCTACAATGATGTCCTGGCATATACAAGCTGAGTCATGGGCGTTCGGTCAGATTGGGCGCCCATGACTGAAGATGCCCTAAGAGCGAAGTGTGTTATGACGATCAGATCACGAAGCTCAAAGAACAAGTAAATTAACAAGTCCCAAATCCAGAAGCGTTTCTGGAGCGGTTCATCACTTCTATGAACTACAGAACATTGTGAAGACTTGCACCCTCATTGTTGTCGAGAAGTAGATGGAAATCATAACCCAACAGGTGTGCAACATCTTTGGTTTGAATCCGAACTTCAATGCTGACTTCAACGCTCATACCCACATGGTGTTAGACGACGGCGATCCTGAATTTGGTCATCTTGTCGAACTTTGGAAGAGCTAGTGATCGATAGCTTATGAGAGTAGTTTATTTCATTAATGTAAATATTCATATAACCTCTTTTGAAATTATCAATTTTCTTGCCCTTCATATCCATGCACAATTGCAATACTATTGATGTCTATGCAGATGGACAATAAGATTCATCCCACAATCCAAGGGACGCAACAAGTTGAAGAGTTTTCCAATAAATGTAACATTTAAAATCAGCCTACTTAGATGAGAAGTTCGTAGTTATTGTGATCGTACAAAAGGGATGAAGGACAATTATGGTCGCCACAAAAATACTAGTCATGTGTCGAGAAATCCCACCTAAGGGTACTCAAATGATTATAATAAAAAAGGTGATTGCAGAGTAGGAGCAGAAGAGGTCACCGTTGAGCAGGGCGTTCGATCCTTATGATGCCGAGGCACGAATGCACTAATGTAACACACCTAAATCCAACCTAGCAAAATCCAGGACCGTAACTCAATTTATAATTCATTTAACAAAAGGATAGTTCTTATTAAAATGAAAGATTCGGGGTTCAACAACATGAAATTTAAATTTTCTTCGGCCTCGCGGTAAGAACAGTCTTTACGACTTCCTTATGTCCCTTAGAAGAGCTATCATGTTTCTTTTGCAAACCGGATTTTGCAGTATATTCTTTTTTCCATTTCTTTGTGTTCTCATCATTTCTTCCTATTGGACCAACTTTGAAATGAACTCATTAAGTGTCCATTTATCCTTTGACATAGTTATTGCTCACTTCCAATTGTTCAAAATGACTAGAAATCGAAAACAACACTAAGTAAACAATTAAATCTTCACGCAATTCAAACTTAATTTCCCTAAGTTTTTATGTCACTACTGCATACTTATAACATGCTCCCTAATGCTTCCAACAGCCTCATGTTTAGTAGTGACAAGTTTGCGCAAATCAATACTTATCTCCGTCTTATCACTTTTCGAAAAGCGATGCTCAAAGGTTTCAAGAAAATTTACAGCGTTTGTTTTTCTCAGGCATGGTGTCCAAAAACGATTCTTAAATTGGATTCCTGATGATTGTCAGACTTAAATGATTTGACCTCACCCACTTCTCATAAAAACGTTTTTTATTAGTATAACTTTCATCATAAAGAGAAGGATGTTGATAACACTGAAATGCATAATCTAGATCCATGGAACTCACAACAATCATAATTTTATTTTTCCAAACTTTAAATTTGTGTTGTTAAGCACTGGAATGCTACTTAGTGATGCAGATACGTAATCAACCTTAACCATGTTGCTTGAACGTAGAGAACGATAAAATGATTAGCTCACAATAAAAAATCAATGAATATTTAAATGACATAATAACAAATTAATCTGTTGTATCAATATTTGGATTGTACTACATCTCCTTAATAATTAATTTGTTTACAGAGTGATCTAGTGAGACAATACAGTTCGGCCAAGTTAATAATCTTCCATTGGCTTATCAAAAACTCGCAATTGATAAACTGATATATCATCAACACTGATCACTGAATACGATTACTAAACACGGCCAAACAATAATCTACATTTAAGTAGAATTATTGTCTGAATGTAGAATAATAAATATATTTAATAAGCTATTTTCGAAAATAATAAATGAAAAACAAAAACATAATTGATTTTCTCAACATAATTGATCTTCGAAAGAAGAGAAAATCCGAAGTTATTTTTAAGGCACTAATTAACATAATATACTTCCTCCCGCATAACTTATGATATACAAAATCACTAACAAGATTCATCTCAAAACCAAACGAGATTATCACTTATGAAATTTGAAGTAACTCTTTCTAGATACTTGCTTGAACCCATATAATCCTCGGACATTAAAATAATCCATTTGCATTAGATATATAAATTCATCAAGGTCACCATTAAGAGATGCGGTTTTAACATCCATATGATGAAGCTTAATATCAAAATGTGTCACTAATGCCATTATTGTCCTTAAAGAGTCTTTTGAAGAAACCGTAGAGAATGTCTCTTTATAGTCGATGTTTTTTTCTATGTCAAACCTTTAACAACAAGATTGGCTTTGAATCTTTCCACATTACCTCTTAAACCTCTCTTGTTTTAAAAATCTATTAACAACCAATATGTTTCATACTTTCTGGTAATGCTGCAAGATTTTAAAATTCATTGTCTTTCATAGATTTTATCTCTTCATTTATGACATCTATCAACTTTTGTGAGTTAGGATTTTTCATAGTATGACGAAGCTTGATTGGGTCATCCTCCATCATTCCAATATCCATCACATGTTCTTGAATGCATACCACATGGTTGTCAGACAATATTTTTCTTCTCTCTATAGTGGATCTCTTTGATAACACAACTTTTTGAAAAATTGAAGTTCGATCACTTATGTGTTGTCAGTTTCAAGAGTATCATGATGATTGCTCTTGATTATTTATATCATTGGGAATATCAGATTGGGTATTCTGTAAGTCCAAAGATAAAATATTGATAGAGTTACGATGTTATGTAGATTGAATATATTTTATTATTTGAATCTATTAATTGGTGTGAGCTAAAATTGACTCTTTGTTATTTTATTTTTCAATTAAATGTTCTACTAATATCATTACTAACATCAATTCGATTCCTATGTTGGATGACACTAACTTCAAATCATGGCAAGAGAACGTTCAGATTGTTCTCGTAGTCATGGATTTGGATATTGCATTAAAGGATAGATTGTTCTCATCTCTTACGGAAAAGAGTACTTCTTATGAAAAGAAAGAGATGGAAAGTTGGGAGAAACATAATCATATGAGTATAATAATAATGAAAAATGAAATTCTGGAATCATTTAGATGCACTATATCTGAAAAGATAACTACAACTAAACATTTCCTTCAGAAATTAATAAAAATATGTCAATTGTGTAAAAGCTGAAATTAGTACACTTTTGATCGATATTTTTTCGATGAAGTACAGTGCTAATGGTTATGAGTACATTATGAACATGTCTCATGCGGCTTCAAACTTTATAGCGCTTAAGCAAGAAATTCATGAGAATTTTTTGGTGCATAAGATTTGACATCTCTTCCTCCTCATTTCAATCAATTCAAAGTGAGTTGTAATTGTCAATAGATTTTGACATCAATTCAAATTGCTGTCAAGAGATAAACGTTAAAAAGTGCAGCTTATATCCTTAGCAGAGTCCCGACTAAAGCCACTGTCCAAACCCATTATGAACTTTGGATTAGTCCAAAGCCCAGTCTGAATCATTTTAACATTTAGGGATGTCTAGTTGATCTAGGCCTTATAGGCCAAATGAGAAGAAACTAGATATGAAGACTCTCAGTTGTTTCTTTTTTTGTTATTCTTAAAGATAAATAGATATAAATTTTATGATCCCACATCTAAGTCAATTTTTGAAACTAGAAATACTCACTTCTTTGAGAATTTTTAGTTTGGAGTAGGAGAGAAGTTCAAAGATATTTTATTTGAGGATGAGTATGTTGATATTCATGGGTATTGCTGGAATTTATTAGGACCTCATTTAGATATTCCAATTATACAAGACAATCATCTGGATACTCCTGAAACTATCAACACAATAAGTGGTCAAACTTCAATCCCACAAGAAGTCGTGCCATTAAGGCTATGGAAATAAAGCATTTTCTGACTACTATGTTGTATTTATTCAAGAACATGAGACGGATATTGGAATGGTGGAGGATGATCCAACAAACCTTAATCAGGCTATGAAAAGTCGTAACTCACAAAAGTGGATAGATGCCATCAATGAAGAGATGAAATCCATGAAAGACAATGAAGTTTTGGATCTTGTTGTATTACCAAAAAGTACGAAACCTATTGTTTAAATAAATTTTAAAAACCATGAGTGATTTAAGAGGTAATATGGCTAAATTCAAAGCTCGTCTTGTGCTAAAGGGTTTCACACAAAATGAAGGCATTGACTATTAAGAGACTTTCTCCGATCGAAAGACTCTTTAAGGACAATAATAGCATTAGTAAAATATTTTGATCTTGAACTTCATCATATGGATGTTAAGACCGTATTTCTCAATGGTACTATTGATGATTCTATATGTATGATAAAACCAAAAACTTTTGTATCCAATGATCCAAAAACTATGGAATGCAAACTTAAATAATCTATCTATGATCTCAAGCAAGCATCTTGACAGTGGTAGTTCAAATTTAATCAAGTGATCATCTCGTTCGGTTTTGAGATGAATTTTGTTGATGAATGTATTTACCTTAAGTTTTGTGAGAGCAAATACATTTTTCTAGTATTTTATGCCGATGATATATTACTATCCAATAGCAATATAGACTTCTTGCATAACACCAAGTAATGTATAGACAAACATCTTGAAATGAAAGATCTTGGTAAGGCTTCATTTGTGTTAGGTATTGACATATATCTAGATTGATCTCGTTATATACTTGGACTATCACAAAATGGTTATATCGAAAAGATTCTCAATATATTTGATAGGGTGATCAATTTTCTCTTGAACAATGCCCAGAGAATGACTAAGAGAAGAGAAATGGAGAAGATTCCTTATGTTTGGGTTGTAGGATGTCTGATGTTTGCCAATGTATGTACGCTTCCGGATATTGCGTATGTTACTAGGATGTTGGGAAGATATTTGTGTAATCCAGGATTGAATCATTGGAAAGCTATCAAACATGTTTTTCGTTACTTACAAAAAACAAAGAATTATATGCTCAATAATCGGAGATAGGACAAGCTTGAGATCATTGGTTATACTCATTCTGATTTGGCTAGATGCAAAGACATCAAATTTTCTACTTTATGATATAACTTCAAGTTCTAAATAGCCCATTATAGAACCCTCTACTATGGCGGCTAAATATATAGCTTGCTATGAGGCATCCAACCATTGTTTATGGCTCCACAATTTTTTTACCGCATGTAGTGGATGGTATAGAAAGTCCACTCAAAATATTCTTTGATAATATGACACTAGTTTTATTCTCTAACAACAATACGAGTTTGATAAAGTTCAAATGGATCGACCTCAAATATCTTATTATGAGAAAAAGAGTTGCAGAGAATAAGCTATCTATTGAGCATATAGTCACTAACTCCATATTGGCAGATCCGCTAACTAAAGAGTTACCACTCAAGCTATTTCTTGAGCATGTTGCACATATTGATGTTATACGTTTGGAGAATATTTAGTTTATGTGCAAGCTTATGGGCCTTATGCATTATGTTTTTTCTTTTGTTTTTAAAGTTGCGTTTAACATGATTAATTGGACTAGTTGGAAATAAACATGTTTGAGCATATTACATGTAATTTTCCATGTTACACTTCTGTATTATGATATTTGTCATTCTTTGTGTTGATATTTGTTATTGTTGATAGGTTTAGTTTATACTTAACGAATGCCGATTCAATGTTATATTGATGCAATTGATGGACTTCATTGTTTTATGGATAAATTTTTATGATAACAATAAAGTTGAACTCAAGTATGCAATGCATAATTATAAAGTAACATATAACCCAAGTGAGAGATTGTTGGATAATTAATAAAATGCTAAACTTATATCTAAATAATTATGTTTTGACAATTGTCATATTTATAAGTCCATTAAAAGTGATCAAATTAATTGGACTTAAAGTATCTAATACGGTGTGGACATTTATTGTGTAAAAATTATTGAACTTCTACTTCTATGATTGACTGAAGTTGGAAACCCTAATTTCTATCAATAAATATGATCGTGGTTCCCAAATCATACGTACATTTTCATATTTATTCTTCATCCCATGGGAAAATTGTTGGAATTTTCTTGCGTGTCAACAAGTTTCCACGTCTTTTGTCTCTAAGTCATATTTAATTCTTCTTCCATGACCTTTTTCCATCTTGGAATCAATAGATCATCTCTGACACTCCTTGGTTCTGTATTTTCCATTGCCACTTTGGCATATTCATAGATGTTCGACATATTTTTATGTCAAGTAATGGAATTTCTAGTGTTGATCCATCTATATCCCCAATAGGTATGTAAGGTTCAGGTGTATAGACCTCATATTCTTCTTCAATGCGCATGTCATCTACATTAGACACAAAAAATGGCATCATCATCTTCATCTAAAAGAAGTTATCGTCTTTTGTCCAGAAAAATTTGAATGCATCATGAGTCTCAAAGTTGTCATGTTGTGACTATGGGGTATTCTTTTCCGAATTCCAACGATACTTTCATCTATTGTGACCGTTCTTGCAATTGAAATCTTCTTGAATATTGGGTCAAAATCTGATACCCTTTTGTAGTATTAGAATAACCAACATATATTCCTTGGTATGATCTAGCATCCAACATTCCTCTCTTCTCGGGAGGAATCAATGCATAAACAATGTTTCCAAATATTGTAAAGTAACCAACTCTTGGCATGAGAAAACACTACAAATTGATGAAAGATTGTGGAGTGAGTTTGAGTATGTACATCTTGACTTCACTTTTTCACACCGTGAAGAACTCTTATCTTATGAAATGTCTCCTCTGCTGCTTGGAAGCTAGAAACATGTCATGTCTCAAATGGATTCAGGGGAGTGTTGTTTGTTGTAGCAAATATTATCTGAATTAGTCATATATTTCATTTAGCAACAAATGCTATTGATAGAATGATTGGTGGCTCTTAGAAATAGGAAAACAATATGTTTTTAGCAGATGAACGATAGAAAAGAAACTGAAAAGCTTGTATTGAATGTTGAGGTCACTCATCTTTAGAAATATTGAATGTTTTTAGCCATTCAATAGTCATTGTCTCAAGAGTCATTGTCTCAAGAGTCATGGCTCAAGAGTCATTCGTCATTGTGTTGTATTTATTAGATTAATTGTTCTATATCCGTTTACAGTGGTCTATAAGAATGAGTTTTGATTTTGGATGATAAATGGCTATGAAATCAAAATGGAAGATTATATTATAGCTACTTGGTTTCAACTATCATCCTCATTCTGCATCATCAACACTTTAGAGGCAAACGCTCTTTTTTTATAAACTTAGGTTGATATAACCAAAATGATTATTTTTTATATTTCATATGAAAGATCCATATGTTTTTATTTGAATTTATTGTTCAATTTACTATATTAAATGTTTCAATTTCTATTAATTATAATTAAATACAATGTTTCATACATTGAATTATTGAAACTTCTTACATAGCATTTTTATGTTCTACCTCCAACTTTTCGTTTCAAACAATCTAGATTTATAATAGTCAAATATTTATTTATTTAAAAAAATTGAGTTGGCAAAAACCATAAATGATTTCTATTGGTATTTGGCATCTGTCCAGATCTGGTCCCTACCCAAAGACCGGATTCAGACAAATTTCAGTAATTTGTCATTCTTTCCCCATTCCATTGTCTGAACGTTGAAACTTATTAACATNATTATTGCACATCAAGACCTTATCATAATTTCCACGTCTTTGAGTTTGTTATTAAAAGCTTAGTGTTGTAAAAATGCTCATGATTATTGGAAAGAATATCATAATTTCCATATAATGATGATGAATAACACTTACTTTAGTCTAGTATTGTATTATAANCTAGAAACATGTCATGTCTCAAATGGATTCAGGGGAGTGTTGTTTGTTGTAGCAAATATTATCTGAATTAGTCATATATTTCATTTAGCAACAAATGCTATTGATAGAATGATTGGTGGCTCTTAGAAATAGGAAAACAATATGTTTTTAGCAGATGAACGATAGAAAAGAAACTGAAAAGCTTGTATTGAATGTTGAGGTCACTCATCTTTAGAAATATTGAATGTTTTTAGCCATTCATCTATTTGCTCTATTCAATGAATACTAATGATCTCTAGTTTCTAAGTCTCTCGTGGCTCAAGAGTCATTCGTCATTGTGTTGTATTTATTAGATTAATTGGTCTAAAAGAATGAGTTTTGATTTTGGATGATAAATGGCTATGAAATCAAAACCAAAACCAAAATCAAAATGGAAGATTATATTATAGCTACTTGGTTTCAACTATCATCCTCATTCTGCATCATCAACACTTTAGAGGCAAACGCTCTTTTTTTATAAACTTAGGTTGATATAACCAAAATGATTATTTTTTATATTTCATATGAAAGATCCATATGTTTTTTTTTTAATTTATTGTTCAATTTACTATATTAAATGTTTCAATTTCTATTAATTATAATTAAATACAATGTTTCATACATTGAATTATTGAAACTTCTTACATAGCATTTTTATGTTCTACCTCCAACTTTTCGTTTCAAACAATCTAGATTTATAATAGTCAAATATTTATTTATTTAAAAAAATTGAGTTGGCAAAAACCATAAATGATTTCTATTGGGATTTGGCATCTGTCCAGATCTGGTCCCTACCCAAAGACCGGATTCAGACAAATTTCAGTAATTTGTCATTCTTTCCCCATTCCATTGTCTGAACGTTGAAACTTATTAACATACAGCTCCTCAAGTCAAATGATCAGACAATTTCTGAATCAGTACATTAATATCTTTTCATTATAAATATGCAAAATTCCTAATTTGATTCATGTTTGTAAATGACACCTATATTTTAAAATAATATAAAGTTCATGTTTCAAAACGTTAAAAATTACAAAATGATGCCGCTCACATGCCCCTAAACTATAAAAAGTTTAAACGAGTAGCCTCTAATTTTATAATTAGATATTAGAGCCCTCATATTCAAATTTGTTCAGTTTACCCCTAACATGTATTAATATTTTAGAACGCATAAATAATGTTTGAAAAGATATAATAGATACCCCATTTTTAAAATTTCAAAAAAATAATATCTATATTGTCAAAATCGATGATAGAAAAATAGAAGAAAAATTATTATTATACATTCGAAAGTGATTTTTAATGGTTTTAATTTCAAGCACTAATACGCAAATTTTATATTTTTGGTATTATTTTAAACTTGATGTGTTATCAATATATTTTTTTCAATATTTATATAGCATTTTAGTAATAGACCAATTAGTTGTATTTCCCAACTCATCTCGATCACCTCACAATTTATCACTCAATACTCAATCACGACCGTCGATTCAAGATTAACATACACACATTAAGTAATACGCAATAAACAAGAAATATGGGAGATATTATTTTTTATTGTTTTTGGGGACAAATAAGAAAATAAGGTAGAGAAATGACTGATGACATGATCTCTTTTGTTGACTATGAAAATTTAAGTCCAATTTTTCTTTTGACCACCAAATTCAAGGTTTATTATTAATGGTGAATTTCACCGTCATCATTTTCTATTGTAAATATTTAATTTGTTGTAAATATCTTATATTTAAAATATTAACGAAATATATATCATAATTCACATTTTATTGTGTAATCCTTAACCACATTTTATTTTTAGTGTTTATTACTAGTTTCATCAAACGAATTTTAGTCATATGTTGTATAAGTGAATTGAATCATGAAAAACCCAAAAACCATAAAATACGTGACCTTGAAATATGGTGAAGAACTTCTACTATCAAAAAGATGAACTTCTACATACATCGTAGCTACTTTGTGTTGCATATGTCAAATCTAACACTCTCCTTGAAAGGTTATCGATTAACACGTTATCTTTAATCCAAACAATTGTGAATGATCACATTTTAAAAAATGAATCATATCAGGGTATGAACCTAAATTTTAATTACCTAGTTGCATATGATACACTAAAATATGGAAGTGATGACTATATTTTTATTTACTTAAGAAAATAAGATTTTCATTTTTTATTTTAAAATACGTATAATTTGAAATATGTGGGAATGTAATGCAGTCTTGCATTTACATTTCCTCGCAAAGGCTGCTGTTTGGACTTGAATTTTGTTCATATTCTCACAAGTGGTTTCTATAATATAAATTCATAGGTTGTCATATTACCCTCATCAATTTCAACATCAATCTAAGTCATTTCATATTGTCCGCACAATAAAAATATTTAAATGCTAATTTAATAATTTGAATAATTTCTAGCGAAAAATATTTTGATTTTTTAAAGTTTATTTTTATACTTAAATTCAATATGTTAATTGTTTTGAGATAATTATTATGCGAGACACATACAAACTTTGTTTTTGTAAGATGAAAAACAAATATTAATAGAGTAGGTTTCTCCGATGTATTTATTAAATATGATGTGTTAAAATAATAAATTATTATATAAAAATGGAATTGTAGTTTTATTTATGTAATGATTATATTGAAAAGTATGACATTGATTAACAATTTAAGATAATTCTAACACTAAATTATGATGGAGTAAATACAAGTCTTTGTGATTTAAGAGTATATTATCGTATTAAAGTTATTAAATTAATATAAAAATAGAAAATCAAACTTACACCAGAGATTATTAACCATAGGGACTATTACTTCTATTTAATACAAATCAAAAATTAATATAAATTAATTTTAATTGAACACAAAAATCAACTGTATCAGTTCAGTAGATTTTCCCTGGTCGTCATAAAAACGTACTTTGTAAAATTTCATTTTTTACCTTTATTAAATTATTATTTAATCTGAAATTAAGTAAATATATAGGTAAAAAATCATTTCATAAAATCACAATCACCGTATCGTCGTTTTAAAAACAGTTTTTAAAAACCACGATTATTTATATATTACCTCACATCACTGTACATTCGTCTCACATACCCCTATTTCTCTTCCAAAGATGCTGTATATGAATACACCAATAAGATTTAATTTTTTACAAACTGTACTAATACATGATTTTGTCAGGGAAATACCTCTTATTTCACTAATATAGATCATGAATGAAGCTCTCTTTTCCCTGTATTTGTGTTGTTACCCGTGAAAAATGAAAATAAAATTATTTGATTTGACAATAAAGAGATCTAGTAAATGAAGTGAGTGGGAGAATTCAAAATGAGATGATCTCAATGTCATCGCCATCTCTCTTATGTTGGGAAAATTTGAGGTAGGGATGACAATTTGGATTATTCGTCCCGTTACCAGCGGATAACCGTATTTTTAAATTGTTATTGGATAATTAAACGGGTAGTGGAAACGGAGCGTGGAAGAAAATTTCATAGCCGACTTAAACAGGGCAAGTAGTGATTTCATACATAACCGCCTCGTTATTCTTTCGGTTATCCATTTAAATAATTGTATCTACCCACTTATATTTATAAAATATATATAATATTTTAAAATCTTTACCTTAGTTAGATAATCCAAATTAGGAGGCTCAATTATTACCAATTCAACCAACTTTTCTTTTTTCAAATTCTTTTAATTTTTTCATCCCCTCTCAATAATTTCAAATTGATTATTGCCCATTATTTCGTTGTCTTCTTCAAGGTTCGAATTTTTGTTACATAAATCTTATTTTCGGGTTTCGTTTTCAAATTGTGTTTTTTTCGATTTTTTGGGTGTTCAAGTGTTGCTTCTGAGTCAGTATTTAGCACAAGTGGTCGAATTCTAAGTCCTCATTATAGTATATTACATCCGACAACTTTAAAAGCGTTGATGTGTGTTAAAAGTTGGTTGTGGACTTTGATCAAAAGTGAGTTAATAATTTTTAATATTTATTCATTAATTTCATTTGTTAATATATATTACCATGATAATTATTTGTTTACATTTACTTTTAAGTACTTGTAAAACCTTCGAGTATTGTCCTACCATAGAGGATATGAAAAATGATATTACTAGTATCAATGATGAAACCATCAAAGTTAAAATTATAGTCATAGAAAGAGTTATTTAATTTTATATTATTGTTTCAAGATATTTTTGATTTATTTAAAGATGAATATTTTACTATTTTTAAAAAAAATTATAATTGAAAACTATTGGTTAACCGCTAACCCAATGGTTAATTCATAACGGATGCGGGGCGGAAAGTGGGCAGATAACAAAAGGATAAGGCGGAGGCAGGGTGGGTAATAGGTAAATATTATCTTAGGCAGGGAGAGTAACGGTTACTGGCATAACCGTGTTATATTCGCCTCGTTGTCATCCCTAATTCCAGGAGAAGAAAATAATTCCCGTTATCCGGGGCTTGATCAAATTATGCGATAAGAACAAAACGTAAATGAAAATAAGTAGATGAAACAAGATTTAGTGTGAAACCCAAAACCGGGAAAACCACGTGACGATAAATCTAGAGGACAAATGCTACACTTTTGATTGATTGATATAATTATGTTCATGAGGCTCACTATTTATAGAGTCTAGACGTGGATCTAATCTAGAAAATATTATATAATATTCTTTTTCTATATATCTAGTTAACAATATATATTTGCATATCTTCTTCATATATATCACCAACAGAATATATTTTCATATATTCTTTCATATATATGTAACCAACAAAATATATTTCGATATCTTCTTCCATATATAGAACCAACAAGATATATCTCAATATCTTATTTCATATATTTCATGGGTCAATTAAGGAAAGACATTTCCCCTTTGATACTCTTGAATTCCGATCAAAGTCTAATCCGACCGCTATTAATTAGACTTATGACAATCGTCTGATCGGTATCCTTGAAAGGTCGACGGAACCAATCAAGCTGATCAACATAACCGCTTCAAGTTATGTTTCTCCCGATTGATCATCCACACAGATCAAACCCTTCAACTATCACCGAAACTCCATTCCTAACATCTTATGCCTCCTTCATTAACTTTAACAAGTCGTCTTAGCCTTTTGAACACAAAATCCATGTGTCTAATATATAATCTTTGAGCAATATGTTACTAAATGTTCCATTATTGCACATCAAGACCTTATCATAATTTCCACGTCTTTGAGTTTGTTATTAAAAGCTTAGTGTTGTAAAAATGCTCATGATTATTGGAAAGAATATCATAATTTCCATATAATGATGATGAATAACACTTACTTTAGTCTAGTATTGTATTAAAAAATTAAATATTAGATTAGAATTTACTTAGCTGTATACCATAAAAATATGAGGCATCGGTACTCCAATATTTCGCATGCACTCATGTCAACTCGCTCCAACGATTTAAACTTGATACAAAACAATGTTGTTTTGATTTGCTCATTAATTCGATTTGTTCTTCATCGAAGAAATGACTTAAATGTTTTCATTATATTGTTATGTAGTTGATATACTTGTGGATTATACACGCAAGCGATGTTGAATCAGAATTTTTTCGAAGAAATTACTTGAATGCTCTCATGACGTTGTTATATAATCGATATATTGAATTATACATGCAAGCGATGTTGAACCGAAAAACAACAATTTTTTGGGAGGTGGTGGAACCGACTAACGACACTTGTTTTTAATATATCTAAATCATCTGAAGAATAAATTGGGAAAAGATTGGAGTTGTAGACTTGTTGTTTATGCTATGCTCCACCAATTTTAACATTTTTTTATCTTTTTTTTAATTTTATTTTAAAACTTGAGAAGAGTAAAAATAAAACTCTTACATTATTTGCTAGTCGAGTCTAGTTAGGCCATCTTTATCGTTGGCCACCCAGACATTTTTTGGGTCCGAAACATTATCTTTCCTCTATTTTTATTAAAAAAATATTAAAAATTAATTTTAGAATAATTATAAAATATAAATATTTATATAATGATTTTATCGATAATATTATGATTCTAATGTATCCGATGTGTAAAAAAATAAAATTTAAAAATTATAAGTATCCAGACATTGTTGTAGGGATGAAAAAAAAATTATTTATAAAATTAAAGAATAATAATATGTACATAGAAAAAGGTGATGTACAGGAGAAAATAAAGTTTTTTAACGGATATGGTTGAGGATGATCATATAGTGAGTATGTTGTCCTATAGTGAGAAGTATTTTCATTCTATTCTTTATTACTTACTAATTACAAATGGAGATAAAAACCCTAATTTAATTATATAAAATAATAAAAAAAAGAAATACTTTTGACTTGTAATGGCCGACCATATAGAGATAATGGAATTTTCTTTTGACTTTGTTATTGGTATGACCACATGACGACTCGCTTACAAGGACTCACCCTCTACATATTAGTCAACCAATGCATCGTCTCACACCCCCTTTATTTAACCTAATAGAATTACTAAAACCCGATTCATTTTGTTTGGAATTGTGTTTTTTGGGTTAATATCTTTTGCAACAACTCTATTGAAATATGAATAATGTTTTAAATCGGAAGTGTGATGAAATTTGTATTGATTTATAAGAATGATTTGTTAGAATGACTGAAATTCTATATCGGAAATAGCGTAGCGGAAGTATGCCTGAGTTCATCATCTCGACAAATAATCTGAAGAACACCGGAAACTGGAAGGAATGATCTTCAGCCTGATCGTAAGAAGATGGCCAGATGGGGAGCGGTACGGATTCTCCTTCTTACTCAGACTCGGACCACACCTCATATTTATAAATGAAGTTTGGACTAATTGCAAAACCACCCATCAAGAAATTGCAATTGAGTCCTCAGGAATTTCATACATTAATAATTGACCCTCACATTATAATATTAAATGACTATGGTCTATATCATAAATTGATCACCAAATTAGACCATTAACCTTATTACAGTAACAATAAATGTGAACAAATACTTACATGTGCGTCCACATGTTTAATAGTATATCTAAGAAGACAACACATAATATTAAGTCCACATTATTAGAATACATATTCTAACAATCTCCCACTTGGACAAATAATCATGTGTTTACCAAATATCCCCTTTCAATCACAATTTATTTACCGTACAAAAAATATGCGCATAAAGAATATAGTCATTTAAAAACATCTCGTCCATTAGTTGTATTAATACAAAGACTGAAGAAGTAGTCATCGCAAAACAACAACTCAACCCTCATCAATCATAAATACTAACTCAACTAAATGACATAGACAAGTGAGTGTATGGCATGAAAATTACATGCAAAAGTGATCAGACATGTCTATTTTCAATTGGTCAAATAAAACAAACGAGGTCGGAGAAGAGTTCTATATTAAAATGAAACAAAACACAATGTCATGACCAAAACAATATTGAACGTTTTACAAATGAAAGTGAATCAAATAGCATCAGAAACGACACCCATATAAGTAGTCAACTTATGAAAGACCGATGGTGCCAATGCTTTAGTAAGCGGATCCGCAACCATATCATTTGTACCAATATGTTCAATACTGATTTTATCTTGTTGAACTCTTTCTCTAACAATTAGGAACATTCTATCAATATGTCGAGATTTCGACGTGCTCTTGTTGTTATTCGCAAATAGAACCGCAGCTCTATTGTCACAATAAATCATCAATGGTCTTTCAATCCAACCGACAATATGCAGTTCACTTATAAAACTTTCCAGCCATAAAGCATGATTGGATGCCTCGTGACAAGCATTGTACTCAGCTTCCATAGTGGAATCAGCTGTCAAATGTTGCTTGACACTTTTCCAAGAAATCGCACCCCCAGCCATAAGGAAAACATAGCCAGAAGTTGACTTTTTAGTATCACGGCATCCAGCATAATCGGAATCAGAATACCCAATGACCTCAAGGTGATCCGATTTTCTGTATGTGAGCATGTAATCTTTCGTTTTCTGTAGATAACGAAAGACCCTTTTGGCTGCAACCCAATGCTCTCTACCAGGATTGCTTTGGTATCTACCAAGCATTCCAACAATAAACGCAATGTCTGGACGAGTACAAATTTGAGCATAGACTAAACTCCCAACTGCCGAAGCATTTGGGATATCCTTCATAGCCTTTGTCTCAAGAATAGTATTTGGACACTGATCGAGACTGAACTTGTCTCCCTTAGACACGGGTGTGTCATGTGGTTTGCAATTTTGCATGCCAAAACGATTAAGTATTTTTTCGATGTAACTCTTTTGCGATAACCTAAGAATCTTCTGTGAACGATCACGGAAAATATGAATCTCTAATACAAAAGATGCTTCACCAAGATCTTTCATCTCGAAATGAGAAGAAAGCAAAAGCTTGGTTTCATGAATAAGTTGTACATCATTGCTGGCAAGCAAAATATCATCCACGTATAACACCAAAAAAATAAATCTACTCCTACTGAACTTACGGTACACACAATCTTCCACCATGTTCACTTCAAAACCTAATGAAAGAACAGTCTGGTGAAATTTCAAGAACCACTGACGGGATGCTTGTTTAAGCCCATAAATGGATTTCTTAAGTTTACAGACAAGATTATCATTAATATTTATGATAATTCTTCCGGCTGTGTCATATAAATGACTTCCTCAATGTCTCCATTAAGAAAAGCCGTTTTAACATCCATCTGATGAAGCTCAAGGTCAAAATGTGCAGTCAATGCCATAATTATTCTAAAAGAATCCTTACATGACACTGTGAGAAAGTCTCCTGATAATCAATACCTTCAATCTGAGTAAATCCCTTTGCGACAAGCCGAGCCTTATACCTTTCAAAATTCCCATGTGAATCCCGTTTGGTTTTAAAAACCCATTTACAACCGATGGATCTCACACCTTCAGGTAATGTGACAAGGTCCCAAACGTCATTATCTTTCATAGATTGGATTTCCTCAGCCATTGCGGTAATCCACTTATGAGAATTTGAACACCCAATAGCCTCAGTGAAAGTGATCGGATCATCTCCCACTGGACTCACCTCATGTTCATTTAGAAATACAATATAATCATTAGATATTGCACTTCTTTTTTCTCTAATAGATCGCCTAAGTAGTATTGATTCATTCTCGATTTGAGGTGGTGGAGCTTGATCATGATGTTCTTCTTCAACTTGTTGATGAGCAATCAAAAACTGATCACTACTATCAACACATGATGTCGAAGATAAAACATGGGTTTCCTCATCAAAAGAAAAATCATTATCTTTTGCCCCCCCTAGCTCAACATCCTCAAAGAAATATGCATTTCCCGCCTCAAAGAAATTCTTAGTAGTGGGATCGTAGAATTTATATCCCCGTGAATGTTCCGCATATCCAACAAAATAGCAACTAACAGTCCGTAAATCCATCTTCGTCTCATTAGGACGATAAGGTCGAGCTTCAGATGGACAACCCCATACTCGTAAATGTCGTAAGACAGGAAATTTACCAGTCCACAACTCATATGGAGTTTTATTCGTTGCTTTTGTCAGAACACGATTAAGAATATATACTGCAGTTTTCAACGCTTCACCCCATAATGAGTGCGGTAATGTAGTATGAGCAATCATACTTCTTACCATGTCACGAATTGTTCTATTTCTCCTCTCAGCAACGCCATTCATGTTTGGACAACCCGGCATTGTATATTGAGGAACAATTCCACACTTGTTTAGGTAAAGTGCAAAAGATCCAGGACGTAGTTCACCTGATCCATCATACCGACCGTAATATTTACCACCACGATCGGATCTGACAGCCTTAATAGTCTTTCCAAGTTGATTTTCAACTTGAACCTTAAAAGAGTTGAACGCATCCAAAACCTTTGATTTCTCATATAACAAATAGAGATAACCATATCGAGAATAATCATCAATGAACGTAACAAAATATCTTTGGCCATTCCAAGTAACTGAAGTGAATGGACCGCAAATATCTGTATGGATAAGATCCAATACGCTCTGTGATTTCTCAGCCTCTTTTCGTCTGTGATTTGTAGTTTTGCCCTTAATGCACTCAATACAAACATCTGAATGCTCAAATTTATCGAGTGACTCAAGAATACCAGTCGACATAAGTCTGTCAATTCTCTGAAAAGAGATATGACCCAAACGTCTATGCCATAATGAATAGGTATTCTTGATTGTCAATTTTCGTTTGACACCCTTATTTTCTGTGACATATGACTCATTGTAAGTATTGATAATATCAATTACATACAAATTGTCATGTTGTACTAATGTGCTGGTTCCGACAAATTTTGAATTTAAAAACAATTTTACAGTTCCGTTTGCAAATGACAAATAACAATATTCATTGTCTAAAACAGAAACTGAAATCAAGTTCCGTCTAAAAGACGGTACAACCAAAGTGTTTTTCAAATCCAAATAAAAATCAGTACGTAATAACAAACGAAATGTCCCAATGCCTTCAACTTCTACCGGATCACCAGCCCCCGTATAGAGGTATCTTTCACCCTCAATTGGCCGACGGAAGATTAGGCAACCCTGTATAGATACACTAACATGAGTGATTGCACCAGAATCCAACCAACAAGTAGATCTATTTGCAGAAACTAAAACCGTATGGGCACAGACATATGATAAAAATTGACCTTTCTTCTCACGCCATGCATGATATTTAGGACAGTCGGATTTTATATGAGAATTTACCGCATTACAAAAGTAACATTTAGTTTCCTTCGGTCTCGTCGCAGAAGCAGTCTTTACGACTTCCTTCCCCTTAGAAGAGCCACCATGTTTCTTTTGTAAATTTGGTTTTGCAGTATTTTTCTTTTTCCATTTTTTAGTGCCTGAGGTTGATGCAAAATGAGCATATTCAGTCTTGTGTGTTCTCATTCTTTCCTCCTCTTGGGTCAACTTTGAAATAAGCTCATTAAGTGTCCATTTATCCTTCTGACAGTTATAGCTCACTTCAAATTGTTCAAAATGAGGAGAAATCGAGAACAACATTAAGTGAACCAGGAAATCTTCGGCAATTCAATCTTAAGCGCTCTTAGTTTTCCTGTCCACTGCTGCATACTAATAACATGCTCTCTTATATTTCCATCACCCTTATATTTAGTGGTGACAAGTTTGCGTAAAACAACACTTATCTCCGCCTTATCGCTTTTAAGAAAACGTTGTTCAAGGGTTTCAAGAAAAATTACAGCGTTTTGTTCCTCAGACATAGTGTTCCAAAATGATTCCGAAAATGCATTCCTCATGATCGTTAGACTTACGCGATTTGACCTTTCCCACTTCTCGTATAAAAGTTTTTTATCAATAGAACTTTCAGCCGAAAGAGAAGGTGGTTGAGGACATCGAAATGCGTAATCCAGATCCATGCAACTCAGAACAACCATAATTTTGTTTTTCCAGATTTTAAAGTTTGTGCCATTAAGTAGCGGAATGCTACTCAATGATGAAGACACGTAATCAACATTAACCATGTTGCCCTGAATGTAGAGAAAAATAATTAGCTCACAATAAAAATCAGTGAATACTTAAAATAACATAATAACAAATTAATCCGGCCAGGTTATATCAATCTTTGGATTGTACTACAACTCGCTAATGATTAATCTGTTTATAGTGATCTAGTGAGATAATAAAATCCGGCAAAGTTAATAACCTTCCTTTGGGTGGATTAAAAACTCGCAATGGATAAACTGATATATCATCAACACTAATCACTAAATGTGATTACTAAACACGGCCAAACAATAATCTACCTTTGGATAGAATTATTGTCCGCATGTAGAATAATAAACACTAACACCTTAATAATTTATTAACATAGAAAAATCGCAACGAAAGAGGTTACTTAGGCAACAGTATCATTTTGATTTCTCAAAATAAATTTAAAAAATGCAACCTCAAAAAATGAGTATGTCATTTCACTGATATTGTAATAAAATAATGTTTTATTACGAACTAATGAAAATCAATTAAATATATTTGCCAAATGATTTTCTAATATCCAAATGAAAATCAATTAAATATATTTAATAAATGATTTTCGAAATAATAAATTGAAAATCAAAAGATTTTCTGTAATATGCATTAATAAAAAAAATGCATACACATTACAAAATGCACTAATAATTATTAAATAAAGATACTGAAATGAGTTTAAAACTCATTAAATATTTCATAATTATGTGCATTTATTTTTCATTAATTTAAATATTCAGACACATGTATATACACAGTCATACAAATTGCAGTACTAACATTTAATAATATGTTAAATTTATAGTTTTCGAAAGTAATGTTAACAATTTCGAAATTCTGAAATGGCAGTTTCCAAAATTAATGCAATAAATTTCGAAATCAATTCAAAAACGGCAGTTTAAGCATTAATTTCGAAATCAATCTTGCGGTTTTCATAATTTATACTTAACATTTTCCAAATTAATGCTAACGCAAGAATGACAGTTTCAAAATTAGGAATACGAAACAACGGAAAAACCAACCCAAAATTTCATCATCTTCAACAAAACCATAATATGAAGATGAACAAGATTCTGTAAATTCTTCTGGGTGTACATACGTATTATGTTTTTCCACATTTTACAGATTTGTGCAAAGATATGATCTAAGTTTTTATACTAAATCTTTAAAATTCTTTTCAAAGTAAATTTTCAGAATTCTTCGAAAACACAAACTCTCAGATTCTGAAAATTTACAGATTTCATAACTTTACGAAAATCTGATTCTTTAAACCGATGAAATCTGTAACTTTACTTTTGAAAAGATTTCAAGAACAATTTTCAGATTTCTATTGAAACTTAAATCTGAAAATTTCATAATCCTGAAACTGTCTTAAATATAAAGAAAAATATGCTTCTAAAACATGATGAAATCGTTGCAAATTTTTCTGATTTCAGACTTTATGAAATCAGTTTTTACTAACGAATTTCAGTAATCTAATCGCNGCAACCTGAGTTTTGTCAGATAATAAGTAGATCCAGATCCCTCTGGAATAGTCATCGACAAATGTCAAAAAATAGGATCCACCACAAGCGGACGAAACGCGGTAGGGACCCCAAAGATCACAGTGTACTAAGTCAAAACATGAAACTGAAGCACTCAAACTAGGAGGAAATGAGTCTCTTGTTTGTTTGGCTTTATGACATGCAGTACAAATATGATTAGAAGGAAAAACCAAAGAACTTGGCAGATGTGATACCACTGATTTTGACAGATGTCCCAACCGACACTGCCACAACCACCCGTCTTCCGGAACTTGTTTAGCCACATTTGCCTGATCCTCTAGTGAGTGCAGTCCATAAACCCCGTTACTCTGAAGGCCCACCCCAATCGGGGTCTTCGAAGTTGGGTCCTGCATGAGACAAAATTGAGGAGTAAAGATCACCAATAAAGATTCATCTCTCACCAATTGACTAACAGACAACAAATTATGGCCAAATTCGGAAATATAGAGGACGTCTGAAAGTATCAAATTGGATGAGATGCGGGCTTTCCCACACTTCAAAGCAATAGATTTCCTATTGTCCGGTAGAGTGATGTGTCGAGGAGAAATGTGACGAACGTCAGACAATAGGCTCAAGTCCCATGTCATGTGTCGATTGGCACCCGAATCTATAATCCAATAGCCATGAGGAAACATACCACTGGAGATGTGTTGTTTAGCAGAGTTGGGTGCACATGCAAGAATGTTTCTCAGGAACGCCCACTGATCCTCGGACAAAGTATGCAATGTGTCTCCAGAGGTGGGAACAGCTGCAGAGTTCGCGATCGGTATTTTAACACTGGTCGAATGTCGACCATGAGAATGTCGACCGCGACCTCGCCCTCTCCCTCTTTCACGACCTCCTCCTCTACCCTTCGATCCTAGATAAGTAAGGACTGTGGCGGAGTTTTTTATTCCCACTTTTGCTCTGTCTCCCCACCAATCGGGGTACCCATGAACTGCAAAGCATAAATCTATTGTGTGACCTTGCGTATCACAAGCTAAGCACACACTTTTTGTGGGTCTCTCCACCCCATCAGTATGGGTAGCAAAACTAACAGTTTCTCGCCTTTCATCCTTTCCATGGACTACCGCTCTATGACGTTCCTCTAGAATAATTTTGGAATATACTTGATTCAACGATGGCAAGTTTTCACAACTGAGGATATTCGATCGTGCAGTACCGTAGATTCCATCATCTAATCCAAGGAGAAATTGGTGAACTCTCTCATTTTCTTGTCGTCGCAGAAAATGTTTCACGGACTCACAAGATGTTTGTTTACAGCAACATACGAAACCGTCCTCATATGTAGACAATTCGCACCATAGCCTTCGTAGTTTACCAAAGTAATCGACCACACTATCCCCACGCTGTCTACATGCAGCTAATTCTCCTTTCAATTCATGGATCCTTGGTCCGTTCCCCATGGAGTAACGTTGGTGCAACTCTTCCCAAAGTAGTTTCGCAGAGTCAATAAATGAAACTGTGGATCTAATTTGAGAATCTATTGTATTCAAGATCCATTGGACGATGAGGGAGTTAATGGTTATCCATTCCTCACCGAGTCCGACCCGAGGATGTGGTTCGACCATACTCCCGTCAACAAATCCCAGTTTTCTTTTAGTCCTTAATGCCATTTTCATGGCATGTGCCCATTCTTCATAATTATCTCCTTTCAAAACTATCGAGTGGATGATTAAGCCAGAGTGGTCGGATGAAGCTAGTGTCCAGGCCAGCGTATCTCGATAAGGCGCTCCATGGATGTCGAATGGGACAGGAACCATCCCCGCTCCAAACGTGCTTTGGGGTATATTGGGCATAAAACTCGGGGCATTTACTCCCCCAAAATGGGGATGCCAAAATCCCACATTCTGACGAGACGGCGGTCCGCTTACAGGTATGGAACTCGGATTGCCCGAAAGCGGTGGTGGTGGCGGTGTCCGAGGATTATAAGCTCGTGCACCCCTGGTATTACTCGGTGTCAAAAGACCCGAATTTCCTGATGTTAATGGGGGAAAATCCTCCCCTGGCGGTGGAAGCGTTGCACTCATAGCTCCGATACCATGTTGAAAAGAGATTCAATTGAAAATATGTCTCTCTCTCTTGCGGCTAAAGCACAAAGAGTACATATATATATATAAGCCCTAAACCTAGTGTGGGGCCCAATGCAATTAATCCATTACAGTTTAAAATGTGAGTGTGGATTATGACGATCGACATGCTCTTGTTGATCGGCATCCTGCTCATCATGCTGGTGGTATCATGCGGATCGTCATAATTGCGTTCGACACCCGCTGATCGGCACAATACCGTTCGACAGTAACTTTACTTTTGAAAAGGTTTCAAGAACAATTTTCAGATTTCTATTGAAACTTAAATCTGAAAATTTCATAATCCTGAAACTGTCTTAAATATAAAGAAAAATATGCTTCTAAAACATGATGAAATCGTTGCAAATTTTTCTGATTTCAGACTTTATGAAATCAGTTTTTACTAACGAATTTCAGTAATCTAATCGCTCTTATACCAATTGTTAGAATGACTGAAATTCTATATTGGAAATAGCGCAGTGGAAGTATACCTGAGTTTATCATCTCGACAAATAATTTGAAGAACACCGGAAACTGGAAGGAATGATCTTCAGCCTGATCGTAAGAAGATGGCCAGATGGAGAGCGGAACGGATTCTCCTTCTTACTCACACTGGGACTACACCTCATATTTATAAATGAAGTTTGGACTAATTGCAAAACCACCCATCAAGAAATTGCAATTGAGTCCTCAGGAATTCCAGACATTAATAATTGGCTCTCACATTATAATATTAAATGACTATGGTCTATATCATAAATTGATCACCAAATTAGACCATTAACCTTATTACGGTAACAAATAATGTGAACAAATACTTACATGTGCGTCCACATGTTTAATAGTATATCTAAGAAGACAACACATAATATTAAGTCTACATTATTACTTTATTAGAATAAATATTCTAACATGATTCAATATTATAGTAATTGACTTATTCAAGTATTTTATAGTATGATCTTTTCGTACTTATATGTTATATTCGAATATTTTTCGCATATAAAATTAATCCGACTATATAAATCTAATAATTTCAATTATATATTATTATTCATGTTTTTTTAAACCTAAATGATGTATAGTAAAGAATCGAACTATTGGTTTTTACTTATTTTTAATTTCAATATAAATTAAGACCGCACTATCATAATTTCCATTGGTGGTTTTGTTTACTTTCTTTTGTTTTTAGTGTTTTAAAAGTTTTCGATTTTCTTTTGTAATCAAATTTTCAAAGAAAAATTATGTTTCTGATTTTTCATATAATACTACAATCATAAAATTTAAATTTGATCAAATATTAATATTTTATACATATTTATTTATTGAAACCATGGTTTTAAAAAACCGGTCGGACCGGCCGGTTCGATCGGGAATCGTTTATTATCCCGATTCGATTCAAACCGGTTAGCCTATTATTTTAAAAACCAGGTTTAGAGCCAAAAAATCCATTTGAACCGATTTATTTCACTCAAAATCGGTTAAAAAACAGTTTTTAAGAATTTATATTAAAAACTTTTAAAATTTTTTTTAAATATATATCAAAACTTTTTATATCACCTAATTACATTTTTTAAGAATTATTTAGAATTTTTTGTAAAAAAATATATTTTTAAATATATTTATCTTGTTCATTAACATTATTATTTATTTTTCTATTAAATCGATTCAAACCGATCCGACCAGTAGAAAGCATTTCCGATTAATCGGTTCGATCGGTTTTTAAATGCATGATTGAAACCAATTAAAATCAATTAGAGGAATAAGTAGATTTATAGTCCAAATATTAGACCGACCTGTATCTCAACTTTATTTAATTTATATTGAATTTTCTTATAAAAAATCTTCAACGTTGCAGAAATGTTCTTTTTATTCCTACTTTTTAAAAAGAAATATTCGCATTATTTACATTAACTGTCTATATTCCTTTCCTCTCCTTCTATATAAATGCACTCCTCTTATTACGAAATTCCATTCAATTGAAAGGTAACGCAAGGAATACGAGCAGAATATCATGTCCAAATCGGCGACCTTTCTTCTGGTTGCACTCCTCCTCTTCTTCTTTTGCTCCTCCTCCGCTGCCCGTATCATTCCGGCACATGTCGCCGGTGACGAGGTCAGTTACCAGAAACTCAAAAAACTGTGAATTTATTTCCTTTCTGTTCGTTCATATGGGTTTTTGATAGGTGAAGGCAGCCGGAGTCACGGCGGAAGACGGCTGCCGTGGAATCGAGGAGGACGAGTGCTTATTGAGAAGAACCCTCGTTGCTCATACCGATTACATTTATACTCAATCGCATCCTAAACCATAGAAGGAAAAATCATTAATTTCCTTTTCATATAAATTATCATTTTAGGGTTTGCCTTTCCATTGTACTTCTTTTTGGATGTAGTTAAATTGTGCTATAATGTTTTAATACCATACCAATATCCAGTTAGGACGGTGTGATTGATTTAATTACATTATTTGTATTTGGATCCATGAATAGAAATCACTATCCGATTATGAATTTTACTATTATGTAAAATTTGAAAAATAAAGGGTATATATATATATTTATTATTTAATTGAGAATAGCTTTAAACGATTAGGTTGCTAATAGAAGACATTTTCCAATAAAGAGATCAAACAAATTCGAGAATAATGTTTTAATGATAATAAATTGGAAATATACGTTTCATAAATATGGGATTTGGAAAAGGATTGGGATTTTGTGTTGAAACTTGAAACAAAGCCTAATTAATTTATAGACAGAGTACATAGGCTTTAATTTTTAATAAACGTGTCAACAGGTCAAGCAGTTTAGCCCATTCCTCTGCAAAGTGCCAACGACACTGCAAAAATTAATTCATTTCTTAAAAATTAAATTATTTTGTATTCTTCATTAGCGGTAAGAATTAAAAGTTTATTCTTTTGAAAGAAACTTTCAATTAAATATATTGTATTAAAATTTGTAATCACTACTTAAATTCATTTCTAATTAAAAAGTATACATATTTTATACTCAATCTTCACCAATCCAATTGGTTGTTATATAAAAATGTGATCTCTAACATTATATGTAATATCGATCCAATTAAAATTGAATATTTAAGTCAAAATGATCATGGAAGTCAAATATATTGCTTAAGTTTTATTATTATTTTAATAATTTTTTAAAAAATATATAGGAATTTATATGTATTGAAGTATTTGTTGTGAATCGTAAAAACCAACCAATGTTTTCGTCAGTATACTGTCAGGTACTCCAAATAACAGGCTTAACTGATATTTTTTTTGGTACCACCCGATATCGGGTATTAGGGTCGGTTTTCGGTTTTTTTAGGTCTGATACCCTAAAAACTAATTAAATATTATTTTTTTAAAAAATAAAATAAAATTTGATACCACTAATACCGGTTCGTGTCGGTACTAAATTCCGTATCGATATGAAAATATTGAAACCAACTTGATTAAATTATATTATCTACCTCACTGTTTGAGTTGTATTGTTTAGATTAGGGCTGTTATTCGATCCGAACAAACCGAACGAGTTGTGTTCATGTTCATTCATATTTTTATTCGAACGTGTTCATGTTCCTTCATATTTTATTCGAACGTAAAAATATGTTCGAACATTGTTCAAATTATTTAGTGAATGTTCATGTTCGTTCGAATAGCTTGTTCGAACATTGTTCGTACGATTTGTTCGAGCATGTTTGTACTATTTGGCAAAATTCACCAAAAACTAATTTTGATTGTTTTTCAAACAAAATCACAAAAAATAGATATACCGATGAAATAATCAAATATTTATTTTCACGAAACAAAGAAGACTAATTCAAGTCATTTATAATTTATAATCCATACAAAACATTATGAGATGATAATATTTGTAAATTTAAATATTATAATAATCTATTAGAATAAAAATTAATTCATATAATATATTTGTTCACGAACGTTCGTATTTGTTCACGAAAATGTTCGTGTTCGTTCAAATTATAAACGAACAAAAATAATGTTAGAACAATGTTCATATTTTTATTCGAACGAGCGAACACGATCACATTCGAGCCGAACACATATTGTTCACGAACTGTTCGCATCATGTAACAGCCCTAGTTTAGATACAAGTTTTGCTTTATAATGGGTAGGCTTACGTTCTACTTATGGCGAAACTCTTTATGGATATAATACAATAAGTTTCATAGAGTATAATATGTATATCAAAATATCGAAATAACCAGAAATAGGGGCCTGCACAACAGACGAATACTGAATACCGAGAATCAATCTGAAATCTAACATGGGGGCAATAGACCAACTCACGATAATAATACAAATTCATAGTGAAAATGGCAAGTCCTATGAATTGTTCAAATTTTTCATGGCACGGGAAGCTATGACTAGTCTTGTATCCATGAAATTGCCTAATTAGTTGCGACCACATTGCAATTCCTCACGACTTAAAACAAATTCATCGTGACACGTGTATAGCTTGTCTCGACTAACCTTGTCTCCTTGAAATATGTAATTTGTTGCGATTGTTGTTCCTCACTATTGAGTGCGAATTCCTTGAGACAACGAAGAAATTAGCCGTGAGTCGAGTTTCCAAGGTGGTTTTATCTAGTATGTAAATTCCTCGTGACTAAAATGTATTTCATCGTGATTCTCGAGACTTCGGCCTTTTCTTATGACTTGTGCAAAAACCTGAACATTTTTTCTCCCTTAGGAGCTGCTAATTATATAAAAAGAACACCACTTCATTTATGGCCCATAGCCCATTTTGGCACGTTGATCATCGCAAATCTTGTTGAAGCGCTAACACCCTCTGGATCTCCTTGAAAATGTCACGAAAACCCCGAGTCATGCAAATTACTAGATGACCCCTCGAGTTTTGTCAAATCGTAACACCTTGGGAAGCATGCTAGATGACCATGTGTATTCAAATAGTTTACCAGTTTGCAGCGAGCTACATTCAATAAAGCGAGGTTAATAAACTATAAGACCCAAAACACAAACATTCAAACATAAAACACTATCTTTTATAGTTTATTTAGCCTCTAGTCAAACACCAATTTATGCTCTTGGCATACATTGTATTTGGTTGCTCGACGGTTCGTTCAATATATTATCGCTCCATAACGCTTAGTCACGTCGACGAGGTTTGTGTTGAGTTCATAGTCGTTTCATCACGTCTATAAATATCGGGTTAGATTCCTCACAAATTTAGATTTCGTCGCATGACAAAATTGTTCTCTCTTGACTTTGTGGAAATTAATCCCTAGAGTTACACAATTCATCGCAACTTCTTCATAATTCTGAGCTCCAATTTGTCTCGAATGTCAAGACTTAGACAAATGTTTGACTCAACTTGCGTAATATTCACAATTCATCCCTACAAGTCTTCCTTGATCAAATTTGCGCACAGCATAGTGCAAATTCCTCATGCTTCTTGTCCCTTAGCTAAAATCTTTGCGTAAACTCGTGCGATCTAAACTCATTAGTCCCTGAATCCATTAAAGACAAATAGCTTGACCAACTCACACCCAAATATCATAATCCTCAGTTGAATATAAATGGCTCAAGTGACCCTCTCGTAAAAGTGTTTCAGATGTTCGACCCACCACCAGTATATGAAAGGTTGCTTGGGATTCACTCCACAACGACTTTTATTTGCTCCCTACTGTGTTCTTATCTATCCTCGCTCCCAAGACCGAATCATGATGCCTCCGCGAGAGGGATGCACATTGTCATTAGAGCATCTCTAAAACGGACTCTGGTTGTAGTTGCACTATAAAATTTCGGATATGCTTTCTTTCCTCAACCCTTATCTCTTCCAATTGAACTCGAACTCAAAAAGCTATATAGTAGCTTTTACCATCTTTCCCTCAGCTACAAAATAAATACATTGGTTGAGCTTTATTACAACATTTTAAAAATAAGTCACTACCATCCAACGATCATTGGGATGTTATTACATTAATCCCGATAGAATAATAATATATTTTTATTTTCTCCGTTAAAGTTCAACCTTGAATGGAAGCAACATTTCTTTTACGCTGCTTCATCGGCCTTTATCGACCTGTCTGTCATGAACCCCACGTGGTGTATTCCAGATGGAAAACACTCATCATTCGTAGACTAGTGCAACCCTTAGCCTAAACATCAAAGCTTGTGGATCCAACAATTTTGGGTCATCTTTCGCAATTACTAGCGTGCGTTGAAACAATTGACCGATAAGAGCATGTTTTGGGTCCTCATTATGATAGCCACACGTACCATTAATCATCTAGCCATATTCTTTCCAATCCTAGGTACCACATAATTCATCCAGAAGTGTTCCTTATTATAACACCTAGAGCCTTACTCTTGGAGCCTTAAAGATCTTATCTTTTCTTTGACAACGACATCATAGCGTCTCTCATTCCATTAATCTCTTAAATTTTTATTTGTAGATCACATTTGAAAGAAGATCGGTAGCTCACGTTCTTGGAGCCTTAATATCTTGATTTAACTTTTGAATGGCTTTACTATGAACGAAATGACTTTACTTTGAATATTTTTGCTTACAAAGTTTTGATTGCTACGTTCTATTTATACACTTCACTAAGTAACTGATGAATTGAACACATCTAGTATTCTTTTGTGACTCATTTCCAAAGCAGTAAACTTGAATGTCTATGAGCCTCTTCTAATTCAATAATAAAGGTTGTATTGGACCTTTTATTCATAATCCACGTTATAAGATTGAGCTAGATGTTCTAGGTCTTGAGATAAGAATTTCCCTTGGTCCATTTTCTTTTATCTCACATTTGTTGACGATGGTTTCCTTCTACTTCAATTTCCTTCTTTCTCTTTTCTTCTAATTCATACGGCAATGTCTCTTCCAAGATTAACTCGCCATATTTTGCAAGATGGATGAGATTTATGAGCGTTACAACATCATATTCTTCTAACACACCTCCTTGATGAGGGCACCCTAACTCCTCCTTTTTCCCCAAAATATAGGGTTTTCCTGAATCCCATTAGATTTTTCAAAATGCAGAACTGTCTGGGATATAGGAGTTTCGTCAAGGCATCAATGATTTGATCTTCAGAAGGTATGTATTCTATATTAATTTGTTTTTTTCAACATAGTCCCTTAGAACATGAAACTTAATATTGATATGCTTGCTTCGACCAAAGTGTGTAGGATTTCTAGCCATGCATGCATATAACAGATTTGTTGTCGATTCTCAAAGTGATTGGTTCTTTTAGCTTGATTTATAGATCTGAGAATCTTTTTAGCAGCCAGATGACATGATTTGCAGCAGCAGCTCCTGCCATATACTCAACCTCAGCATATGATTCAACTACCACCTCCAAGCAAAGGTTGTGCCTCCAATTGTGAACATGTATGCAGTCTTTGATTTGTAGTCTAGGGTATTTCCTGCATAGTCAGAGTAGACAAAAAGCTTTAGAGAGATTTCAATGCCTTTTTTGTACATCAGACAGAATTCGAAAGTGCTTTTTACATATTTAAGAATTTTGATTGCAGATTCAAAGTGATTTTGATGTGGCTTGCCCATAAACCTGGATAGTAAGCTCACATCAAAAGTGATGTCGGTCTTGTGGCTGATAAGTACATAAGAGAGCCTACAATACTTCTACAAGCAGTAATTTCAACCAAATTTCTATGGTCTGCCATGATATTCTTGTTATCTTCCACTATGTGTATCGGTTTTGCATCTGGAGATATTGGCACTGATGAATGTTTTAATTTGTCTAATTTATACTTCGTGATGAGATCTTTTGAATACTTTGTCTGTGCCAAGAAGATGTAGTCATTTGTTTGGTTTATTTCTATACCAAGAAAATATCTCGTCTCCCCAAAATCGGTCATTTCAAAATTCCCCATCAGTTGTCTCTTTGGATCATTCACAAAATCATCATCATGTTTAGTTATCAAAATATCATCCACATATAGTGAGATAATTGCATACCCTTTCTCTTTCTTCTCTAAAACATAGAAGGTTGGGTCATTCTTGCTGTGTTTAAATCCTTGCTCTGAAAATAAGAATCAATTTTGCTATATCATTCCCTCGGGGCTTGTTTTAATCCGTATAGAGCTTTGTGCAATAACATCACTTTATCTTCATCCCCCTCCTGCACAAAGCCAGGGAGTTGACAAATGTATATTTATTCTTGAAGATTATCATTTAGAAAAGCTGACTTAACATCGAGATGATATACTTTCCATCTTTTGAATGCTGAGATTGCTAGAATCAGCTTGATAGTGTCAAGTCTAGCCACCGTAGCAAATGATTCTGTATAATCTATGCCTTACTTTTGCGAATATCATTTTGCAACTAACTTTGCCTTGAGCTTGTTATTGTGCCATCTGGATTAAGTTTTGTCTTGAATACTCATTTGTTTTCTTGTGTTCAGGTTTGGAGACTAATCCAGGTCTGATTTTTTGAAATAACTGAAAGCTCATCCTTCATTGCTTGGAGCTGGCCTGGATGATTGAGTGCTTGATGGATGGTGTCGGACTTTTTGATCATCATGCATTTGCTGAATATATCATCCAAGGATCTGTATCCTCTTATTGGTGGTTCATCTTCAGATGAATAACGATGTTCAATCGATAAGTCACTGGTTTGTTCATAATTGTTAATTTTTTCCAATGAGCATTCAATATCTTCTAAACATGTTTGCTGAAATTCTTCAGGTGGTGTGTCTCCAACAGTTATATATGTTGTAGGAAGATTCTGAAGTATACTTATGGCTTCAAGTAATGCACTTTCTTGTTCTTGTTGCAAATATGCATATATATTGTCACTTTGTATTCCCTGTTCGGAAAATCCTGTGTATGAGTCATTTCTTCTTCTAAATTACTAGGTTGGTGATTTCTAGATGTGCCATCATTGTTCCAAATAGGAAATAAATGAGTGATTTCATGTCTATTTCTTTCCGTAATGTTTGACTGATTTTCTGCGAATTTTTCTCAGTTCCAACATTTGCTTTCATCAAAACTTACATCTCTATTGAGTGTAATTCTCTTTGTTTCTAAATCCAGTATTCTGTAGGCTTTTGATATATCACTATGTCCGATAAGAACTCCCTTCTTGGCTCTTTGTCTAGTTTGTTTCTTCTTTCTTCTAGTATATGCATAAAACATGTGATTCCAAAGATTCTGAAGTGTTCCACATTAGCTATTTTATCATGCCATAGCTCAAATGGTGTTTTTTGTGCTTATGTTCTTGTAGTGGGTAGTTTCTTAAGCAACTAAACAACATTGTTTACAACTTCGCCCCAATAGCCCACTAGTACTTCTTTTTCATACAATAAGTATCGAGCCATATCTATAATAGTTATGTTTATTCGTTCACTTACTCCATTCTGTTGTGAAGTATTGGGTACTGTAAACTGATGGATGATTCCTTCTTGATTACATATATTAGCAAGTTCCTTAGGTGTGAATTCTCCTCCGTTGTCCTTTCTTAAACACTTGATTTTTTCACCACTTTGAGTTTCGGTGAGAGCCTTGAAACTCTCAAAATAGCTTACAACTTCATATCTATATTTGAGGAAATATACCCAACAAAACTTGGTAAAATCATCACGAAATACCTATTTCCTGTAGGCGTAGATATAGGAATTGGTCCACATACATCACTGTGGATTTATTCTAGTTTTTTTGTGGCTTTCCAGTTGCTTAGTACAAAAGGAAGTTTTGCAAAGCTTACCAATTTGGCAAGTTTCGTATAAGGCATGGTTGCTTGAAAGTTCAGGTATATCTTCAACGAGATTTTTTTTCTTCAAATTGTACAGAGAATTGACATTGTGAGGTCCAAACCTTTGGTGCTAAATATGTGTATTTGTTTTTGCACTCATGCAGATGGAAGCTCCAGCATTTTATGATGTCATAGTTGTGAACAGAAAGACTATATTTTCCATTTGAATGTTGAGTTCAATTTTCAATAGTTTTCAATAGTCGTAAGGCAGCTAAAATCTTTTCTTTGATTCCTCTTTCGTCCATAGTTTGTCCTAGCCTTTTGAGTTGCATCAGTATGTTGTTTAGTGTCTCTGTTAGTGTGCCAATACTCTCCAGGTTTCAGTTCCAGATTATCCATGTTGCTCCACTGCATGTTTATTTCTTTCTCTAGCTTGTCTACTGTAACTGTTTAAGTTTTTGACAGTGTTTCCCAGGCCTCCTTCTGTGTAGCACAATCAATGAATAGGTCGAAGGCGGTTTCCAGGACTGCTATTGATAGAATATTCAAGGCTTGCATTTCTTTCTTTTTGTGTTGAGCATCATGATAGCCAATGAATCATTTCCGGTTTTGCTGGTTGATATTTAAGCTCTAATGGTTCCTTCGTAGACATCCCAAAGGTCCAACGCTTGTAGATGAGTGTTCATATTTTTGTCTATGCTCAATATTGTCCTTTTCCATTGAAGGTTAGTGGAGGAATGAAAGCAGCCATAGTTCATACACAATTTTTAATCAAAGTTAGAAAAAACGTATTTCCTTACTGTTTTGATCCTGAAGCGTGTTTCTTTGTTTAGGGAATTATCCCACAACTGTAACAATGTTTAGAGACCATCGGTATGTTGATTTAACTTTTGAATAGCTTTACTATGTACGAAATGACTTTACTTTGAATATTTTTGCTTACAAAGATTTGATTGCTACATTCTATTTATACACTTCACTAAGGAACTGATGAATTGAATACTTCCAGTTGTCATTTGTGACTCCTTTCCAAAGCAGTAAACTTGAACGTCTGTGAGCCTCTTCCAATGCAATAATAAAGGATATCTTGAGCCTTTTATTTATAATTCGTGTTATAAGATTGGGCTTGCTGTTCCTGGGTCTTGAGATAAGAATTTCCTTTGGCCCATTTCTTTTAAATGGCATTTCTTCACGTTGGTTTCCTTCGGGTTCAGTTTCCTTCTTTCTCTTTTCTTCTAACTCATACGGCCATGTCTCTTCCAAGAATAACTCATCATCTTTTGCAGGATGGAGGAGATTTAGAAGCCTTACATCATCATATTCTTCTAACAACATCATGGTTTCATATGGAGGTGCTCGACTGGAAGACTAGATCCAACAACTCAAAAATCTTAGTGATAATGACGATTGTCTAATCCTCACGGAGCTCTTGCCGGAGGTTTTAAACGGTTGCTAGTGACACTTATGTTGTTCCCACTATTGGAGACGACGAAGTATATGCATAAACATGGGTGGCTATAGCCCTTTACACATGGGTTCATAACCACTGCTGGGCCTAGCCAATGTTGTTGCATTAGATGCTACTGTCCCCGCGTAATGAATGTTTGGGGAGTTAAATATAGGTCTCACTAAATATCTCCACGAGCATTATGTTTTTGAGTAGGGGCATATGGTGTGCTTAGAAGAAGTAAATCTAGTAGCGTTCATACATGTGGTAATTATAGTGGTCCACTCACTTGAACACAAATTTGTTATAACTAAACAATGTAATTGCATTTTTCAGAATAAAATAAGCATGTTTAAGTCATGAGGTGGAGTTTTGACATTTTTCATTTTCTTCCTTTATCTTCATTGACTTCAACACTATCGTGATTTCATTTTGCTTTCTTGATTTCTTCATATATCAGCACTCTGCCATGCCTTCAACACCCCTAGACGACCGAGGGTATGATCCTTCTACTTGATGGTCTCCATAGGTATAGTGTCAATTTTGATTCTTAGGTTCTCAAACATGTTTCTTCCCAAACCCTTGTAAATACATCTCAAGCTTGTCTCTATGAAGAAATATAATTCAAATGAATTTCACTATCATGTACTGCTTATCACAAGAAATGTTATTTTACTATTATGTGTTTTGCTTTTCCAAAATATATGAGATCCTTCACAATTGCAATGGATCCTGTTTATAAAGGAATAGTGTAGTAGGTTGCATATGTTTAATTCCAATATCAGATAGAACTTGTCTAGGCCATGCACTGTGGTTTGAGGAAAAGACAACGGAGATATACTTTGCCTTAGCTATAAATTTTGTAACTTTTTGTTTTTTTGTGCATAATGAGAAAGACAATCATTTAAATAGAAAATGAAGCTAGAAGTGATCTATGCATATCCATATAGTGTTAGTTTTTTTGAAGACTAGGTACTAAGAGGCAATAATTGGAGTACATTTCACATAACGCATAATTCTTTTTGCATGTAACTATTGCGAAAATTCCCTCCTTCCCGGAGAAGAAAATAATTTCCGTTATCCGGGGTTTCCCGTTATGTGGGGTCGGATCGAATTAATGTGATGAGAACCGAATGTAAATGAAGAAAGGTAAAAGACGCAAGATTTACCGTGGAAACCCAAAACCGGGAAAATCACGTGACCTATAAACCTCGATCGTGAACTCACTATCACAAGATAAATGGAATTGATTGATGAAAATTGTCTTCATGAGGTCAACGAGACCAATCAAGCTGATCAACATCACCGCTTCATGTTAGGTTTCCCGGTTGGTCTTCCACCATCAAGTCATTCGACTATCACCCGACCTACATTCCTAACAATCTTCCACTTGGAGTTGGGTGATCCTTCATTCTTCTTAAATAGTCCTCCCGACACTTATGCATCGACATGATGCCCTTTGAGAGTTGAACAACTCTCGCCTCCGACTTTCGAGGTTAGTGTCTACCTTAGAAAGTCCACGTTCGCCAAATAACCTAGTGAACCAAGTTAGGGCATGCCAAGCCCTAACTTAATCGAAGTGACAAAAACTGTCAACTTCCCCAAAACCGAAGTCTTGGCCTCCAAGGACACTACCTCGTTATTCAGGGAAAATTCCCACTCCTCGGAAGCTTTTCCTCGCCCTCCATCACCTAACTGTAGAAGCTAACGGTTCCCCTGTATTCTGATCGACCATACCCGGATCCGTTTCTAACCGATCAACCTTGCTATCACCGATCTCCTCATCGGTTGATTTTCCCGAAGGTCTCTCCGACTGATCCACCTTCACCGGTGTTCCACTCCCACCGACAATGCCGATTTTACCGCATCTTCACCCTTGTGTCGATTTTGAACGTGTCCTCGTTTAGTCTTGCGTTTTGTGATACCCGATCGATCCGCTATGGATCTGACCCCCACATACACACTTCCAGACTTAACTCCCCCTGGCCACGATCATCGATCCCATCAACACTTTGCAACATCCGCCTCCAAAAGTCGTTCGATACCCCTTTGCGTCAAGCTGGCCAATTGAAATCAAATTCTTCTAAAGACCGGGAATAGACATTACATCCTCTAACAACCAACTGTGACTGTTAGAATGGATCGGTATGTCTCCCCGACTTGTAATTTTCAGCGCCTTGTCGTCCGCCAAGTAGACTTTTCCATGATTTCCTCCCGCAAAATTAACGAATATACTTTTATAGGATGAAATGTGAAATGATGCTCCAGAGTCAAATAACCATGACTCTATCGGACTCTCAATGCACACAACCAGTACATCGTCCGTCTCGGCAACCGATGCCTATACATCCCTTATTTTCTCTTTGCACTCTCGCTTCAAGTGCCCCATCTTTCCGCAATTCCAACACTCCGGTTCGCCACGTGACTTAGACTTCACCCGAGTCTTTCCCTTCAACCGATCATCCCGATCGTCATTGCCATCACATCTTCCCTTGCCTCATCGGTTGGTATGCCGACCTGACTCTGTTGGCAAAGTAGCAGGGTCACTGCATTCCTGACTGGATCTCCGCACTTCCTCACTTATCAAGCGATCCCACACGTCGATAAACTTTAACTTACCCAGTTGGCTATTGATCACTTCAATCGTAGTCCTCCAATTGTCCGGTAATGTTCCAAGTAAAAGGACGGACAATTGATCTTCCTTGATTTCATGCTCCATCGATGCAAGTTGTCCGTCAAGATTATTGAAATCGTTCAAGTGTTTGGAAACTGAACCACCTTCGGCCATCTTCAAGGTGTAAAATTTATTTGCAAGGTGTACTAAATTTGTTGATGTCGGCTTTGCGTACATATCCTCAATAGCCTTCATCATCCCGTAAGTTTAAAGTTTCTTTGTAAACGTTAAAGCCAACGTTTCTCGTTAAAGTCTCCACCACAAACCCGAGAGCCTTTTCTTCGATTCTCAACCACTCGGCATCCTCCATCTCTTTCGGTTTATTCTTCTTCAGAGCCACTCCGAGATCATGTTGTAGTAGAGTTCCTACAATCTGCATATTCCAATACTGATAGTCGGTGCCATCAAACAAACATCTTCGAGATAACTCGGTATTCCCCCATCGCCACGATCCATCAAAACCTACCCCACGGGACAACCCCACAGCCACCACCAATTGTTGGGAAAATTCCATCCTTCTCGGAGAAGAAAACAATTCCCATTATCTGGGGTCGGATCGAATTAATGTGATGAGAACCGAATGTAAATGAAGAAAGGTAAAAGACGCAAGATTTACTGTGGAAACCCAAAACCGGGAAAACTACGTGACCGATAAACCTCGGTCGTGAACCCACTATCACAAGAAGAATAGAATTGATTGATGACAATTGTCTTCATGAGGTCTCTATTTATAGAGTCTAACTATGATCTAATCTAGGAAATATTCTACCGAATATTCTAAAATATTCTCTTTCCATATCTTTCACCGCATCTTCTATATATATATAACAAGATATATTTGCATATATTCCATATATATCTCAAGAATATATCTTCATATATTCTTCCATATATATCGCCAACAAAATATATCTTCATATCTTCTTCCATATATATATAACCAACAAGATATATCTCAATATCTTCTTCCATATATGCAACCAATAAGATATATCTCAATATGTTATTCCATATATTTAATGTGTCATTTAAGGAAACATATTTCCCCTCGATACTCTCGAATCCCGATCAAAGTCTAATCCGATAGTATCAAATAGACTCATAACAATCGTCTGATCGGTATCCTTGATCGGTCAATGAGACCAATCAAGCCGATCAACATCACCGCTTCATGTTAGGTTTCCCTGGTCGGTCTTCCACCATCGAGTCATTCGATTATCACCCGACCTCCATTCCTAACAGTAACCAATGTGAGGCCTTAGGAATATGCATGCATCTAGTAGGAAGTTTTACTATGAATATATATGACATTGTTATGGATAGATATAGGAGACTTCCTATTAAACCTATGTGCAAATTTGCATCAACTTTATCATCATTTCCTTGAGTTTTCATTTGTACCTTTTGTTCCACATAATTTTTCACTGAATTTGCATCTTGCATACCATATTTTCTATTTCAAAATATTTATGTTGAGAAATAATGTTTCTAACTAGTGGTTTATGTGTGATTTCAATTCATGAAATATAACATTTCACCTAGGTCTGACATCTCATGTCTTAGACATGACCTTATTGAATTCTATTATCAGATTTTCCAGGCTACCAATGATAAGTAAATCATTAGCATAAAGAGAGACTATAATAGCATGTGTGCTTTATAATACAGATGGATCGCCCATAGTTTTTTTGAAGCCAAGGTATGTGAGTGTAGTATTTATTTTTACTTTCCAAACACTTTATACTTGTTGAGTTTGTATAATGCTTTCTTCAGTTTATAAACTTTTGATTTTTATCGAGGTAAACCTTCAGGTTGATGAACAAATATTTCCGCTTCAAGATTTTCATGAAGAAAACACTATTCACATCCATGTGGTGGGTTTTCAACCTTGATTTGCTACAATGGATAAAATCAGCTTTATGAAGTTGAGTCTAGGTATTGGGGCAAAGACTTCATTGTAGTTTATCCAATTGATTTGTGTGAGTATTCTTTTGCAACTAGTCTTGTATTGAAATTTTGATTAGTTCAATCAGTATTCGTTTTTGTTTTAAATATCTATTCTACTCTTCATATATTTTTCTACTAGGTCTACTCACCAATTCACATATATCATTTTTCTTGACATAGTTGAGTTCATCATTCATTGCGAGAATCCATTTATCATGCTTGGAGGCCTCAAGAAATGACTTTGGGCATGATACACTAAATCAAACATCATTATGTTCAGAAGCTGATGAAGTCTTGGTATAAATATCACTTAGCTTGAGAGTGTTGTTAGGGCAATGTTCAGTTGATCCTTTTGGACTATATGGTGGAATGGAGTAAGAGTCTCTATACTGTGAAGTGTCAAAGTTTGGAGTATCAGATCTCGAGTCCACAATTTTTTCATCAATATTAGGTATTTTGTAATTAGATTATGCATTTTTATTTTCTTCAGAATACTCATTTTCTATTCACTTCCTTCTAGATTTAACACATGTGTCGATTGAACAGGTTGTTCATACTGTGTGTAAGGCTTTTCAATTTCAGTTGAGGTTATACTTGAATATGGCAGATCTTGATCACTAATATAGATGCTCATGGGAGAATTAGATACTTCATCATAATAAGAGGATGGTTGTTGACTTATGCAAAAACAGGTGGACTTTTAATATTGTGATGTCTCCAATCCCATTCTTATATTCATAAAAAATAGTACCTCTTATATGTATATGGTTTTTCTTTTAGGAAACATGATTCGATAACCTTGAACTCCTAAACAATAGTCCATGAAAACACATGTTTTGCCGTTTTCATAAAGCTTTGTTCGCTTTAACTCAGGTATCAATGCATGACACACATATCCAAAAATTCTAAGATGTTTCATTGATAACTTTGTTTTATGTCATACTTCATATACTATTTTTCTATTTAACATCCTAGAGGACATAATTTTTTGTAGATAAATAGCAGTGGAAGGGCTTCTGCTTAGCTTTCCTTAGGGTAAATCTTTATTGAAAATCAGATATCTTATTATTTCAACTATTGTTCTATTTTTCCTTTCACTAAATTCATTTTGTTCAGGTATATAAGAAGTTGTGTACTAGAGGGTTATTTTTCATATTTACAGAAATCCTTAAGTATTTTTTATACAAACTGTCCATTCAGTAAATAGTCATTTGTAATTTCTGACCGAATATTTTACAACGATATCAATTTATGTTTCGAATGTCAAATGTTGAAATTTATCTGTACAAAACTATCAATCTGAGGGACCATAAATTTTTGGGACGGATACGGAAAAACCCATATCCGGCGGTACCAGTCTAAATATTTTTTTTGTCGAATACGGAAAAACCCATATCGGACGGTACCGGTCAAAATACCGAAAAAAGACTATTTAAAGTATTTTTTAAAAAAATAAAATTATTTTAATTTAAAACAAAAAACAAAACAAATTGTTCGGGTAGGACCCAGAAACCCGGTTAGACTCTAACGGTAAATTAACGGCGTTAGGGATTAGTTTTGCCCAATTTTTGAAACTTTGAGGACTAGATTTGTTAGTATGTATAAGCTTTGGGGACCGTTATTGCAACATAAAAGTTTGATGACGGCTTTGCAAAAATGTTCAACTTTGTCAAATTAACAAAATTTTGGATCAAATTTGACAAATTATCTAAACCTTTGGGACTAAATTTGCCGTTCAAAACTTTGGGGATCAAAATTGTCAAATTATACAAACTTTGGGAACCAAAGACTCCATTTTGTCAATAAGATAAGCCTGTATCTTCGTCCACATATGTAGCCAACAAGATACATCGATCCAAGTCCAATATGATAGATATCAAATAGAGTCATCATAATCTCTCGCTCGATATCCTTGATCGGTGGATGAGAATGATCAACCCGATAAACATCACCGTTTCATGTAAGGTTTCTCCTAGTCGGTCTTCCACGGTGATCAACATTAGACTTTCGACTATCACCCTACCCCCATTCCTAACAATTTCGCACTTGGAGTTGGGTGATCCTTCAGTTTTCTTAGGTAGTCTTTCTAAAAGATATGCATCTACATGATGTCGTTTGAGACTTGAACAACTATTGCATCCGACCTTCGAGGTTAGTTCCCAACCTTGAAGTCCTCGTACGCCAAATCACCTGGAGAACAATGTTCGGACATGCCCCAACCCTAACTTAAGTGAAGTGACAAACCTACTAACTTTACCAAAACTGAAGTCTTGACTTTCAAGGAAACTAACTCGTCCTTCAGGGCAAAATCACACTTCTCGAAAGTTTTACTCGCCCTCCATTGCCTAACCGTAGAAACGAACGGTTCCTCTATATTCCGATATGACGTCTGATCAACCATACCCAAATCCATTTCTAACCGATCAACCTTGCTATCACCAATCTCCACATTGATTGATTTTCCCGAAAGCCTCTCCGACAGATCCACCTTATCTGGTATTTCACTCCCATTCGTCAATGCCATTTTTCTTGCATTTTCATCTTTTTGTCGATTTCGAATGTGTCATTGTTTAGTCTCTCCCCTTAGGTCCCCTTTGCTCCTTCCACAAACATCTAAATGAGCAATCTTGTGTGTTATGATACTAGTAGGTCCGCCATGGTGACCACGATCATTGACCCATTCGATACATAGCAACATCCGCCCCCAAAAGTTGTTCGAAATCCCTTTTCGTCAAGCTAGCAGACCAAAATAAATTTTTTTCTTCAAACCGGGAATATAAATTATGTCCTCTTACAACAACCTTTGACCGTTAGAGGTGATCGGTAATTTTCAACGCTTTCTTTTCGTCATTTAGACATTTCCATGATTTCCGACTACAAAATTAGTGAACATACTTTTATCATATGAGCAATGAAATAATGCCCCACAGTCAATAACCCATGACTAAATCGGATTCTCAATGCATACTACTAATACATCATGTGTCTCAGCAATCGATGTCGATCCATCCATTCTTTTCTCCTTGCACTCTCGCTTCAAATGCCATCTCTTCCCATAATCCAACACCCCGGTTCGTCACGTGACTTAGATTTCCCCTAGTCTTTCCCTTTGACCGACCATCTTGGATGTCATCGTCATCACGTCCACCATTGTCTCATTGGTTATTATACCGATCCGAATATTTTGCCAAATAAGCAGGGTCATTGCAATCTCAATTAGATCTCTGCACTTCCTCACTTATCAACCTATCTCGTGTGTCGATAAAATTTAAATTACATGGTTGGCTACTGATCATGTCGACCGTGGTCACCCAACTTTGCGGCAATGTTTCAAGTAAAAGGGTGGCAAACTGATCATCCTTGATTTCGTGCTCTATCAATTCAAGTTTTCTAGCTAGATTATTGAACTCGTTCATGTGTTTGGAAACTGAACAACCTTCAATCATCTTTAAGATGTAAAGTTTTTTTGCAAGTTGCATTAAATTTGTTGATGTAGCTTTGCGTACATATCCTCAATCACCTTCATCATCCCATACGTATTGGTTTTATCGAAAACATTGATTGCAAAGTTGCTCGTTAGAGTTTCCATCATGAACAAGAGAGCACTTTCGTCGATTCTCGACCACTCGGCATCCATCATCTCAGTCGGTTTATACTTCTTCAGAGCCGCACCACGATCATGCTATCGTGGAGTTCCTTCAATATACATCTTCCAATTCTGATAATCGTCGCCATCAAACATCTTCGAGATCGTTCGTTATTCCAATATCACCACGATTCGTCACCACCCCAATGCCACCATTGGTTGGGAAAATTCCCTTGCGATGAGAAAAGAATCTCTTTATTCAGTGCCGGATAGAATTAATGCGATGACAACAAAACGTAAATGAAAAAAGTACAAGACACATGATTTAGCGTGGAAACTCAAAACTGAGAAAAACAACGTGATCGTTAAACATTGATTATGAGCTCACTATCATCAGAAGAATAGAGAACATTATGTTATGCTCTTTATTAATTATAATTATGTTTATGAGGCTCACTATTTATAGAGTCCAAATTATGATATAATCTATAAAATATTCTATAATAATATATTTTCATATCTTTGTTCACATCTTCTATATATTTAGGTAATAAAATATATATCCATATCTCTTTCGTACATTTATGTATCTAACTAAATACGCATGGATCTTCTTCCATATATGTAACAAACAAGATATGTTAGTATCTTCTTTCACATATGTAGCTAGTAAGATACATTGATCTAAGTTCAATTCGACCGCTATCAAATAAACTCATTCTAATAGCTCGATTGGTATCCTTGATCGGTCGACGGGACTGATGAAGTCGATTAACATCACTGCTTCATGTTAGGTTTATTTCAGTCACTTTTTCACGCTGATGGACATCAGCCATTCGACTATCATCCGACTTCAATTCCTAATAGGAAGTAATTAATCAAATGCATTCGAAAAATATGATGTATGTAGCTAAAGCATCCTAATAGACTAGGCGAAAGCCTGACGGAGCAATGCCGTGTGGATATCTTCTTCCATATATGTAACATAAAAAATATATTTTTTATCTTCTTTCACATATGTAGTCAGCAAGATACATCAATTTAAGTCCAGTTCGACCACTGTCAAATATACTCATCACAATAGCTCGATTGGTATCATTGATTGGTCGACCGGACCGATCAAGTCGATCAACCTCACTGCTTCATGTTTGGTTTCCTTCGGTCTCTTTTTCACGTCGATGGGCATGAGGCTTTCGACTATCACCCGACCTCAATTCCTAATAGGAAGTAATTAATCAAATGCATTTGAAAAATATGATGATGCAAATGTAAAATACAAAATATGATCATGCAAATCTAAAACACGTTGAAACCATGTATCATATGACTAAAAGATGATTAGCTTATTCTACATTAGAGAAAATAGTTTTTATCATCCTAGTGTCCGATGATATATTTTGTGATACTAAATTTAAATAATAATATATTTTCTTTTTAATTATTGCAATATATAATTATTATATATGGTATTTAGCAACACAAATATCGAATGTATTATCATATTGATAGGGAGTCCTAGAGTCGAACGAAATCTAAGTTTTAAAACCGGAAATTTTAGGTAAATCGTTTTCTTACCGATTCAGGTCGAACCGGTCTGATCGTCGGTTGAACCGGCCGATAGTCCTAAACTTGTTTTTTAAAATTAAAATCATGAATAAAATTATTTCAGTTGAATCATAAAACTTGAATCCAGCGCAGCAATTAAAACCTCAAACCCTAAATGAATAAGGCACTCCTCTTCGCAAATCCCAGTATACCCCTGAACCTCCCTATACATCATATTTGGAGAGTGGAGTAGGCATAAGGGACTACCGCTAGCAGCAGCAACTGCTGAAGAGAGTAGGTCGCCCAGGATGAGACTAATCTTCTAGCATTAACCACTTACCCAATCCTTTGCTTGCTGTGCCATGCAGTGAGAGTTAATGGCTTTGAGATTGATGAAAAAGAAAACCTCCGGTGAACACACGATAAGAAAAATATGAATTATTGGGTAAATTACAAATATAAAATATAAAATATAAAATATAAAATATTTTAGAATGAATGGGACCATTTTTTGACCGACCCATGGCTGAACCAGGCTGGACCGTGGTTAACCGAGCGGTTTTAAAACCTAGAACGAAATTATAGGGTGATGAAAATATTGATTTAAATATTAAATTCAACCCTGGAAATTAGTGATTATTTTTTTTGTAAAATTATTAATTTAAAGCATTAAATAATATATAATTTTTTTATATTATATAAATAACATATAATTCAAACGGGAAATGAATTTTAATTAGTTTATTAATATTAAATCGATATTTTTAAAATATTTAGAACCATTCTTCTAATGGTATATGTTTAGGCTAATTGGACTTACCTCTTTGGTTTTTAACGTTAGTTGGTTTCATTGAGTTTGTTTGGTACCACGATTAAAGTACGGTGAGATTGTCCATTCGTGATTTTTTTACTACACGCAAAACACAAGTTTAATTACGATGTATAATCGTTAAAAAATTGCGATATCATCGTTATTTTAAAAAAGATTCATTTACCCTTACTTCTATTAATTATAATATAATTATATTTATTATTATTATATATATAATTGTATATTATTATTTTTACATAAATCACGATTATAATATCGTAACTTTACCAAACACACTTAAAAATTCAGTATAATCATATCTAATTATATCTCACCAGAATTCATAATAGTTATAATGGATTGAGCCCAATATTAATGGCAGGAAAATGTTGATTTTGCTTGATAGTTACGAAGAACTTCATAGCAAGATTCTGTGTTGAAAATGTTTGGGCGGAGAAAATTTCTTTCACTGCCATTGGTCATCGGTGCTGCCGTGTGAGTTTTCTTTATTCCTGTTTCGTTTTCTCCACATGAAATATGGTTGGCTACGTGATATTTCCATCGCGCATCATATGTTCGACGAAATGTATTTTCTTAGTTTACTTGAATTGGAATTATAACTATATCTTTTCTGGAGTTTGAATGTTTTCAATCGATTTTTTCTATTGATTCTCTTGGATACTCAATAGGTAATCGGAATCCGTTTATCCGATTCGTATTAGGTTATAAAATTGAATGTAGAGTTGTTTTATCGAAATTGAGAATTTCGCTGGGTGTTCCAGGATAGGAGTTGTTTCTGGGAAAGCCATATTTGGGCCTCCTCTTGATGAGTACTGGAAGGAGAAGAAGCTCCAAGAAGAAGAAGTTGTATTAGATAAGAAAGAAATGTGAAACTACTCTTTCCAGTTCTATTCAAAGGGCAATTTTAGTAGAAGTTTGGTTCTAGTTTGTTTGAACGGTATAAAACTGAGTATTATGTACTGTTTTCACCTATTTAGTTGGATTTCTTCTTAAGTGTGTTTTTTCTCATAATATTTGAGTTCTCTTTTCGATGTTGCTGCTGCCTGGGAGAAGCCAAGTGGTGTGTCTGCTTGTGCCTAGTGTGTGGTAAGGATCATACAGGAAAATAATGTGGTATTACTTATTAGAGGAAGCTCTTGAAGGGTCTGCTTCCGAGTGATATGTTAATGTAAGATTGAAGTTTTTTAATTAAGTTTAAATTGCATGTTATCTTCATAACCTTCTATTCAATCTTGACTAAATGAGGTATGATTCATAACCTATTGAATCAGCTCTTTTTCTTGGAATGCTTCAATTACCTGATCGATGTTGTTGCATGATATCACAAAGCAGCAAATGCGCCAAATCCATTTTGTAAGCAGTGTCATGTTAAACATACATTTTGATCACTCAATCATTGCTTAAATACATAATCAGCGACATTCATATCATGTATTTAGAATAACTTGATTCTAAATGAACCAGTTTTGCTAGATCTTTCCCACATACTTCTAATACGACTTAATGGTCTTCCGCATATTAAATCCCACCTGGAAGACCAGATAATGAGATGACCAATCAAAAAGCATAAAAATACAGGCAAGAAATCGGGATGTAACTTTACAGTAGGAATCATATCTTTAAGCAATAATGTAAGTGAAAAAATGGAAAATACACACTTAAAGCAAGTTAGCCACAACATTTACAAGGGATGTTTTCTATAGGAGATAGTTATAATGACTCGTTTTTCCTGTTGCACGATATTGTACGTTTTGTATTAGGTTGATTCTAAGACTATTTATAACGGTGGACAACACCGTATGAAAATACAGTGTTTTCCATCGTTTTCTTCTCCACGTCAACGTCCATTGTTACAGGGTTACCGATACAACCGTGAAAAATAGGTTCCGGGGAGAGGGGCTTGTGCGCCCCTTTTCCGCGGACGTACTATTGCTTTTTTATTTTTAAAATTTTTTTGCTTAGGGTTAGGGTTACGGTGTTCTTCATTTTGGGGATGAATTTTGTTGATTGGAAGATACGAGAAGGCTAAACGTATTATATTGAGTAGGTAATTGATCTTGTTGTTATTGTTGTAGGCTGGAATAACTCCTTCTGAGTTGCAGTCAGTTGGTGATCTGTACGATATGCAGTCGATTATTGCTATGTTCCTCGTCAGTGTAGTTACGGTAACTCACACTTTGGTGAGCAATAACAAATCATGATATTGCTTGACTGTGTGTGTGTATATTTAGTATATGTTTATTCAAGTTACTCTGAAATTTAGCAGCCATTTCTATATTTATTGAAGATGGATTTCGTGTGAGTTGTGTGCAGTGATGATGTACAATTGTTAATTTTATGAACTGGTAATATTAAGTACACTAACATAAGAAATTAGGCAATGAGGTTGCCTCAGAAGCACTATCATTTCGTTGGGATTCTTATATTGATTTATAGGCTCACCACTTAGAAGATATGCTAGGGTATTTCATCAATCACCTCGATTTTATTTTGTTTTGTTGCTTATGTGTTTGTTAAATTTCCCCCATGAGTTTTTTTCTTATTTTTCTTTGTCTTCTTAAGTTTATATATGCTTAAGACATTAGACTTTTGCTCTTGTTATTACTCAGATTTCTGTTTCTCTGGTGTCTATATTTAAACACTAATCTTAATGTCGAAATTTTATTGTTCCTTGTTCTATATATTATCGAAAATTTCGGTTAAGTGAATGAATCATAACTTATATGTTTCAACTTGCTGTTGTTTTAGGCGTTTCCATCGTTGAATCATTCTTTATTTGTTTATATGAGACTAAGTTATAAGCTCATGCTTGAGTGGGATGAAGAATTTAAGTACACTTCTTTATGTATCCATACAGGTTTCAGTTTATATGATCATTCAATGTTTAGTTTCCATACAAATAACCTTCTTGTTGGTAAGCATGCATTTAAAGGGGATTTAACAATATTGCAGTTTGATTGTGTTGTATGAGGACTGAAGCCCCTCTTTTGTTGGCAGGTGCAATGGACACAAAATTGAAAAGGTATTTCGGTGTTTGATATGGGTAGTCACATGAGCAATATTTCACAAGATGGGAAGCGAGAAAGTGATCTTGATAGATTTACGTCAGTTGCTGCAGGCCATGTCTGAGGAATTGCTAGTCTCGTTGTTCATTACTATATCATATAGAGAGCAAAGCACATGTGATTTTGTCAACTACCATACTGTGAAATGGATGCAGCTGAGTTTCAAAATACTGATATGAGTATCTTATTTGTGATACTCATATCGTTTGGTTAAAGTTAGTTTTTCTATTCATCTCATTGTTTTGTCATCTTGTTAAATCAAAACTTTATAATTTTGTTAGTCAATATAGTTTTAATATTTAATGTAATATAATATTTAATTTTGTAAATATTCAATATTTATTTTATATTATATTAAAATTAAAATGTAATATTTATTGATAAATTAAATAGTAAATAAATAAAATTGATGAGATAGAAAAATAAAATGAAATTTGGAGAGAAAAGATGATGTTGATTAAAGAGAAATAAATAATGATGTGGATGTGAGAGAATGATGATGTGTAGAGAGATTTATACGGCGGAAATGGTTTTGGGTACGAACAAAGTTATAGATAGCCTAATAACATCCTCATGGTCCTCACGACTTTACTTTTTCTCTAACTCTACACTTCCCAGTGGATTACCAATTCCTGAATTACTCAACGGTGAATACGTTTAACTTTTCAGTTATATAATGTTTTACTTGCCACTTTGCTAGGGAAAATGTCTCAAGCAATGGAAGACGAATATTATACTTAATATATGATCGCTCTCCGTCTATAGTCGATACTGATATTCGCCTAAGATACCCTCTTGCATCCCCAATGGGTGTTACAGATAGCTCCATCTCTTGTTTGAAGAAAAAGCTGTAAACACAATTGATAATTTTTGTAAAACTTCAATCTTGAGAAAACTGCTCACATAGATTCAACCACACTATTGTGTCAAAAGACGAAGGTCATGGATGAATGAAGAGGAGGGCAAGAAAAAGCAATATTTTGATTTAATTATCATGATGCTTAAATTAAGAAAAAAACACCATTATTAGAAAAGGTATGCTGTACTTAGGAAAAGCTATTCTAAATATTAAGAACATCCAATATTGGATTAAGAAAAAATAAAGAATGATATCCCTTGTTAAACAAGTTGTGTTTACACAAGTATAAAGAATGAAAAAAGATTATTATGAATGAAAATATGATAATTAGATGTGTCAATACAAGAATGACAATGAGGACATCCACAATAGTGGGGTTCACACCTATACAAATTCTTTTCTCTTTTCTTATGCTACATCAACTCTTTGTTCTTTGGTTAAGGAGAGAGAGTTTCCTCATGTCTCCTTAATAAACTTAAAATCAATTTTTTATAAATATAATTTATAAATTTATAATTGATGGTATAGTAGTATTATTGATAATATTGTAATTGATTAACATATCAATATTGTCGATAATAGTAAGATTACCGTTCAATATTTTTTTAGTACTAATTATAATTAATGCAATACAAAATTTCATTTTAAACATTTATAGAATATTAGTTAGATTTTTAAAGTAATTTTCGGTGAAAGGAAAATTATATATAAAAATATTGTTATTAATATTAAAAGTAAAAAATGATGATGTATACATAAAGAAAACTGATATATAAAGAGATAATGAAGTTGAGTGGATATGGTTGGAGATAGTCTGAATAACGTAAATAGACTTCAAGCCACTACCCCACTAACATGACTAATCTATGTTGAGAACCACTACTCCACTAACAATAACTAATGGTTAAATTAGTGAATGACTTATTCAAATTAGGGATGGTAATATGGAATATATGCCTGCTACACGGCGGATACCTCTTACCGTTTAAAGGGTTATTGGATAATTAAACGTGTAGTGGAACGGGGTGGGGAACAAAATCACATATCCGCCTTAAACGGGGCGGGTAATGATTTGATACAAAACTGTCCCGTTACCCGTTGGGTTATCTATTTAAATAACTGTATCCGCCAACTTATATTTATTAAATATATTTAATATTTTTAAAATTTGTATCTTAATTATAAACCCTTATTAGGAGATTTAAAGATTACCAATTCAACTCACTATTTCCTTATCGAATTCTCTAGATTGTTTTTGGTTTTGTCATCTACCTTTCATTGATTTCAATACGATTATTGCCCATTATTTCGTCCATCTTCTTTAGGGTTCGAATTCTTGTTATGTAGATCTTATTTTTAGGTTGTCTTTTTCCTATTGTTTTTTTTCCGAATTTTTTGGTGTTTACATCAAAATTAATTCAAATTCATCTTACCATAATGTTTTTTGTTTTTTTGGGCAAGCAATATAATCGGATGATAGATAAGCAATACAAGTTCATGGGTTTTAGGGCAAAAAATATGTATGAGTTTTGAAGGTTTTGTGTAAACGCTAATTATATTGAATTCTATAGGGCGACAGACAAATTTGGTCCCCAAACTTTGTACATTTTGGCAAAACCAGTCCCCGATGTTTTAAAATGGCAAAACCAGTCTTCAAACATTTTTTTTGGCAAACCAGTCCCCAAAGTTGGTGTGTGTTGCATAATTGGTCCTCAAAGTAATATTATGCAAATTTGGTCCTCAAATTTCGTTATTTTGGCAAATTTAGTCCTTAACGGTGTTAATGGTCCCAAAGTTTGCAAAACGTGACATATTTAGTCCCCAAACTTTTGAATGACTAATTTGGTCCCCAAAGTTGACATAATTCGGCAGATTTGGTCCCCAAAAAATAAAATGGTATTTTTGAAGACGAGTATATTTATATATGATTTTCACGATAACAAAATTGATGAAAGTATATATGAATACGTATGAAAATTGATTTTGAACACGAACGATACGAAATTTGTGTTCCAGAAATTGACATTTTCTGGAAGACTGCGAGTTATATCCGATTTGTAATTTTTGTCCGAACATAATACAACGATACCCATTTGTATTCCGAATACCAACACTTAAATTTTACTAATGTTCGATGAGATATATTTTTCGAAGTTCGATATAATTGTTTCCTGAAATTTATTTTGACAATTTCCGAGAATTTATATTTTGACGAAGACTTTTCAATACCGTTCAAAATATTAGTTTCGCCCCATTTTTTCCGCAACGGGCGGTATACTTGTTCGAAACTCCGTTCCGATCAGGTATGAAATTTTTTTTAAAAAATAAAATTTGCTGGTCGGACCCGAAAACCCGGGTCGGACCCATAATAAAATTTGCTGGTCGGACTCATAATAATTTTTTTTTTTAAAAATAAATAAATTTTCAATTTTTTTTATTTTTTATTTTAAAAAATAATTAAATATTTTGGGTCGGACCGGGAACCCGGTTTAGACCCTAACGGTTAAACTAACGCCGTTAAATTAATTGGGGACCATTTTTGCGAAATTTTTGAAATTTCGGGGACTAGATTTGTTAGTAAGTGTAAACTTTAGGGACTGATATTATCAATATCAAAGTTTGAGGATCGATTTAACCAAAATATTAAACTTTGGGGACCAAATTTGCCAAATTAACAAAACTTTGGGGACCAAATTCGCCAAAACGTGAAACTTTGAAGACTAAATTTGCCGTTCAAAACTTTGGGGTCCAAAGGCACCATTTTCTCGAATTATGTGTATCACATATATTGTTAATTTGTTATTAATCTTATTTGTCGTACGGCTAGTTGTACCAATGTTTTTTACTACATATCATGTTATATATGTTAACATGATAATTATTTGTTAAAATTTTCTATTATATACTTATAAAACCCTCGCGTGTTATCCGACCATAGAAGATGGGGGAAATGATACTATTGGTCTCGATGATGAAACATCAAAGTTTAAAATTATAGTCATTGAAAAAGTTGTTTTAATTTTATATTGTTGTTTTAAGATTCTTTTGATATATTTAATATGAATATTTTTAAACAAAAATCAAAATTATAAGCTGTTGGTTAACCGATAACCAACTGTTAATCCATAGCGGATGCGGGGCGGAGTAGACGGATGACAAAAGAATGAGGCGGGGGTGGGGCGGGGAACGGTACACATTTTTTTAGACGGGACGGGTCACGGTTACTGATATAACCGTGTCATATCCGCCCCGTTGCCATCCCTAATTCAAATATGATTTTTAACAAACTACTTAAATATGAGATTTCAGTTTAACAGTTACTAGTGTGCGTAATCCCGCATACCAACTCCCAACAAATTTCTAAGCTTCACAAAGGCAACCGACTTGATACTTTTTGTAAAGACATCAACATTTTAGTCTTCACTCTTATAATAGATGAGTTCAATAATGTCATCTTTAGCAAGGTTTAGTAAGAAATGGAATTTCACATGAATGTGCTTACTGCTTCCATGTATGACTCGATTTTTGGACAATTAATTGTTGAACTATTGTCACAATACACTAGTGCTAAGACATCTTGTTTGAAATTAACATTTTTTTCATGCTCCTCCATTTGACAGCTTGACAATTCAATGAAGTGATGACAATATATTCTACCTCTATTGTGGATAATGTCACAATTGATTGTTTGTTTGAGGACAATGAAATAACCACGTATCCAATTTTAAAATTTTACCCTTAAATACTCTTTCCATCATCAAAATCTCTAGTGTAGTCCTTGTCTGCAAAGCCAATCAAATGATTTTTCTTTCCTCTCATAGTTTAGTCCATACTCCTTCATTCCAAATATCGTATGACTCTTTTGATTGCGTATGACTCTTTTGATTGCAAGAATGAATTGATCTTTAGGATCTTCCAAATATCTATTTACCAATCTTCCTGCATATTGAATGTCAAATCTTGTAGCAGCCAATTCTGAAAACTCCTTACCATATGCTTGTATAAGGTACAAGCAACCCTTTTCCCACATCTTCGGCTCTAACCCACTTGGGGTACAAATGGAGTTGCACGTTGGCATAAAAAAATCGATCCATAAGTAACTTCCAACTATGTTGCATCACTTAAATTCCCAAGAAGTAATGCAACCTTCCAAGGTCACTCATATCAAATGAATTTTTCATTGATTTCTTGAATGTATCACATAGTTAGATCATCCCAACTATATATAAAATCATCCACATATAATCACAAAATCAACATTATTCCATCATTGTATTTTTTATGTGAGCGCGATATGGACATCTTTAAACACACCACATTCAGGGGCGATGGAGATCACATCTATCACGTCGCAGATTTTGAACTAAGGATGGGAACGGTCCGAGCCTCCGACTCGCTGAAGTGCCGCATCTTCGCGGCTGGCTTATAGGGTGATGCCCGAACCTATTTAAAAATTTGTATGCCCGCTCCATACATTCGTACGGAGGCTTTATTTTGGCTTTCTCTCAACAATTTGCTCCAAATGTAGGACCGGCTCGAAGCAGGCAGGAACTATACTAACTGAGGTATGTCCCGGAAAAAATAAGTCTTCGGTCTTTCTTGGAGAAGTTTAACAGAACAACCCGAGGCATTAAGCTGGAGCTTAGGGATAAGATTGATATCTTACAGCAAGTCTTGGGACCTGCGGCTTTTCGGCCAGCCTGGTGAAGAGTCCCCCAACCACCTTGGGAAAACTTATGCAAAAAATTAACATGTATATCAAGGTGGACGAGGCGCTGGGATCAAGCCTCAGGAAGCCCATCGGGAACCTCGATTTATTGGGTGATCATAGGGTTGTTTACCCTAAGAGGCAGCCTCAAGACGTAGGAGCAGTAACTGCTGAGAAGGATCTTCCCCAGAAGAGGGAAGATAAAACCGATAAATGGGTGTATTGTGAGTTATATCAAAATAATGATCACCCCACATTGAAGTGCCCGATGCTGCAGGAGACAGTATCGGCGATGACAAAAAAAAGCCGGACCAGAGTGATCGCAAGGGCCGACGAACGGGATCTCCCCCAAGGGACAGACAAGGTGATCATCGATATCGGCCTCAGGGAAGGAATAACTTGGGTCGACCCTAGAATTACCAGGAAAGAGCGGAGGAACGAAGGTGTCCTCCGCTAGAATTTGAAAGGGGTCCGCACTATAGAGAAAACCATGGGTAGGGCAGAAGTAGGCATTTCAAGATCAGGGCGATCATGTCCCACAGAATGAGGTACAGAGGCAGGAGAATCTTCCACCTCCCCCCGTTGCGATGGAAACCTAGCCTCCTCAAAATGAGGTTGTTCCCTGATAGCGGGGAGCTGCCGAAGAGATCTATGTCATCTCCGGGGGTGTGCGGATCAATGAGTCGGTCCGTGACAGAAAGAGGGCGGCCCGTACAGAGTCTGCGGATGATAATGAATCGGTCTCATTGGTTAAATATGACGTTGCCGCAGAGCAACGTCATATGAGGATCCTATCACCTTCACCGCTTCTGATCGGAAAGGTATTATTGGCCCATATGATGATCCTCTTATCATCATTGGGATCATTGCAGGCCATCAGGTCTACATGATTTTAGTGGATACCGGGCCTTCGTGCAATTTGATAAGGCATGAAGTGGACGTAACTTTGGGGGCTTTGTGCCCCAACATGACTATCAACAATCTCACCCTCTACGCCTTTGACCAGAGGAGTATTATTCTATGTGGGAAAATCTTGTTTCCTGTCACATTGGCGGATCAACTCAAGGATAGGACCGAAGTCCTTCAGTTCATTGTTGTTGAAGTTGATTTGGCGTATAACGCCATCATCGAATGGACCAGTCTTAGTAAGTTCGAGGCGGTCCTTTCTACCTTTCATATGATGATGAAACTTCATTCGATGAATAGAATCATATCCATAAAGGGAGATCAAGCTGTAGCAAAGCAATGCTACATGAGCTCGTGCCGAACTTTGACACCATTAAAAAAGGCCCGAGTGATCTACTAGAGGAACCTCCCCACCCGCGACATGCTATGGAACCCATTGGGTTCAAGCTGATAAACTTGGTTGAAGAATCCAACCAAGACTACACGAATTAGGGAAAACCTTGCTGTGAATAGCACTTTGATTGAATAGGAACTCATCTACTTGCTGTGAAGCCATGTGGATACCTTTACTTGGACCTAGGACGACGTTTCAGGAATTGACCGATCTATTAGTGAGCATCAGATCAATATGGAACAAGAGGCTAAGCCAATTCGGCAAAAGATGAGGCGTTATTCGCCTGAAAAGCTCGAGGTGATCATGACCGAAGTGAACAAGCTCTTACGTTCTGGGTTTATCAGGGAGGTTCACTACACTGAGTGGGTTGCAAATCCCGTAGTAGTCTCCAAGGTGGACGGGAAATGGAGGATGTACATCGATTTTACTGATGTGAATAAGAAGTGTTAGGCTGATCCTTTCCCGCTGCCTCACATCGATCGATTGGTAGATGCGGTCTCTGAAAGCACGATGATGAGCACAATGGATGCGTACTGAAGATATCATCAAATCTTCCTAGATGAGTGTGACCAAAAGAAATCCGCCTTCATGACCGAAGTTGGCCTATATTGCTATAAGGTGATGTCTTTCGGCTTGAAGAACGTGGGAGTGACATATCAGCGTTTGGTGAATAAAATCTTTAGGGATTTAATAGGTCATGTTATGGAAGTGTATGTTAATGACATGATTGTTAAATCCATGAATGATAAATATCATATTCCGTACTTTTCTTGTTGTTTTGTAGTTTGCTGCAAGTATAAGTTAAAATTAAATCCTAACAAGTGTTGCTTCGGGATCCGAAGTTGCAAGTTCTTAGGATACTATATCTCTAAGAAAGGCATAGAGGTTAATCCGGAAAAAGTTCAAGCCATCATCGATATGCAGCCCCCGAGGAATAAAAGAGAGTTCTAAAGATTGACCTGTCGACTGGCTGCTTTGAGTAGATTTATATCAAAATACACAGATCGAGCCTTTCCTTTCTTCAGGGTACTCAAGAAAGCAAGTTCGATGGAATGGACCGAAAAGTGTGATATGGCCTTAGCGGAACTCAAAACTTATTTAACCACTCCACCGATGATGGTTAGCGCGACTTGTAATGAACCTTTGGGTATAAATTTTGTAGTTTCTGAGGCTGCTGTGAGCGTTGCCCTAGTAACCATAAGGGATGATATACACATGCCATTATGTTATGTGAGTCACTCTTTGGTATCGGTTGAAACCCGATATACAACTTTGGAAAAATTCATGTTGGCACTGAAGAAAGTCATATCCAAACTGAAGCATTATTTTGAGGGCAGGAAGATATATGTGTACACTGACCAACCCCTTAAGGCCGTTTTGAATCAGGTTGATTTGAAGGGAAGATTATCGGTATGAGCCATCAAAATTAGTGTCATGTATCTTGAATTTGTACCCCGAAGGGCTATCAAGGCTCAAGTCCTCGCTGATTTCGTTGTCGAAATTACTCAATCGGCCGTATGCTTGAATCAGAAAGATGAATGATGGACTATTTTCGTTGATGGATCGACCCTCGGAGGCAAGGCAGCCTGGATTACCTTCACTATGGCACAAGGAGATGTAATCAATTCTTTAGTGAAATTTCTATTTCCTGGTACAAAAAATATGGTGGAATACGAGGCGTATTAGCTGGGATGAATCTATTTCGAGAAATGGGGATAGGAAAGATACGATTGTTCTCTGATTCCAAGTTGGTTGTGGAAAATTTTGCTGGCTGATTTGATACGCATGAACCTATGATGAAGTTATGCAATGCCAAGGTCTTTGAAACGTCCAAAAAGTTTAGTGAAGTTTCCTTGGATCATGTCTAGCCGGAGCATTGGCTAGACTGGCTGCAAGTATGCCTCTACTAGAACCGGGCACGATATCGGTTCACATACAAGACCATTCTTCGGTTGATATCCCAACTACCTAATAGACCGTTGAAGAGATTGGGGCCCTATCTTATGAACTTCAAAACTTAAGCATCAGTGACGTGCTGCAAGAACCCACATGAACAGATCCTTTGGTCAGGTACTTGACGAATGGCCACATCCCGGAAGATACTTCCGAAGCTAGGAAGATCGAGCTTCGGGCCAAGAGATATGTAATGAAAGATGCTTGTTTATTTAAGAAGAGGTTTGAGGGCCTGTAATTGAGATGCCTGGCCACCATCGAAGCTAAGGCTGTCATGACCTATGTTCATGAAGGGATGTGCGGATTACATTCAAGGCTCGCTCTTTGTACCATCGTATTTTCAAGGCAGGGTATTTTTGGCCAACGTTGCTTGAGGATGCTAAGAATTATACGAAGCACTGTTCTACTTGTCAATATCACGCTTCGGCCCCGTAGCGACCGGGGGTTCCCTTGTCAGTAACCCCGCTCCCTTGTCCGTTTGACAAATGGGGTGTTGATATTTTGCGACCGTTTCCTAGGTCAGTATGCCAACGAAGATTTTGTATCGTGGCAGTAGAATACTATTCTAAATAGATCGAAGCAGAGGCTGTGATTACGATTTTTGAGAAGGCTATTAGAAATTTCCTACGGAGAAATATTGTAAGTCGTTTGGGCGTGCCTCGAGTGTTATCACCGCTAAAAATTAGCAATAACAAAATTTAGATCCCCTTTTATGGTAGGGGTCGAATGAAATTTAATAAGTAAATAAGAATAGAAAAGACACGATTTTTGTAGGTGGAAAACATTTCTGTTAAAGAAATGATAAAAAAGCCCTCCGGCCGTAGCCTTGGAATCCAATATAAACATCGAGTGTACAGATTTATAACAATAGAAGAAGATGTAGAAATAAAAAGAAAAAATATCATCTTTTGGTGGCCATAATCGTAGGTTTCCCGGCCGGAAAAAGAAGTGAATGTCAGCCTCCTTCTTTAGGTTATCAATAAAACTCTCCATTAGCTCTACTGTCAAAAACCCTTCATTAACACTTTAATCATATTTATGTAAATGATTAGTTCATCCCAATTATAACTCACTAGACCATCAATTATGAAATCCAATAAATAATGACCTATTAATTTCTAAATTAATAGCCCATTAATCTCCAAATTAAGCATAAGGATGCACTAAATAAGTAACCCGATCCAAATACCATGAAAAACTATAAGCCATATCAAACATCAAAATATTTCAAATTGATTCATTTCTCGACTCGGAAATGACTATATAGAAATGTATGTATCCTCGAATAATAAATTTCTCATAGCGATATCAGAAGTCCCCTGATTTGCGTAGTCAAAAGATTCGAGTACACAAATAACAAATTTACCATGAGAATATTGTTGCAATAAACTCAATATACTAGCATCGCATTTTGTAACTGACATTATGCTTCTCCAAAATCTGTATCTATGAACTCTATAAAAGTCTTCGATGACTTTTTGTTTCATATGTTGTCTTTAAAATTTCTGATAGTTTCTGACCTTCGATAATACCCCTGGTATGTGAGAATATCTCGATATTTCCAAATAAACGACTTCACAATTCCTCGTATAACAAGTATGATTTCCTGAATGCAAATAAAATATTCCTCGTTGTTGGGCACTTTTACAATAACTGAGAGTCCTCAGTCATAAATAAAATTCAGTGAAGTCAACACCGTAAGATAGTCATTTGATCATCTTTGTAGTAAATGAAAATACCCGATCATAAATAACAAAATCCATGTCGTAGGACCATCAATTGGTCATCTTGATCGTAAATAAATTACCAGAGCGTTGATAACGAAATGCGTGCGATTGGACCATCACTTGGCAAGTTTAACAAATGAAGTCATGCCATAACGTGGTTTCATAATTTCTCCGGTAATAAATATTGTTCTGCTTATCGTAAATAATACAATATTCCTGCAATTATGAGAGAAGTCTAGCAGCGCAATGAAACTGAAATGGCGGGTATTGTTTTGAAGAAACTCATTGCCGCAGAGATTTTAGAGGATGTTCTTAACCTTCTCCTCTGACAATAAAAATAATAAAGAAGCTCCAAAGCGGACTTGGTGAAAGCTCATACTTCTAGAAAAAGAAGAAATAAACTTACGGATATAAAATCTTCGCTTTTGTAATCTCTCTCGTATTTTTATTCACCGTCATATATTGAAATCTTCTTTCATTTCTTTTCAATATATGTGATCACTTTAAAAAAATCACTTTAAGAAAACTCTAACTCAGAAAAATCTGAATCGAGAAGTTAACCTACGAAATAATAATAACTTTTCATATGATTCAGTTGTCGATTAAAGATAGATAATCTTTCGGCATGATTTGAATCCCAAATATTCCCGAACATTGGTAAGAATACCAAATAATCACATAAAGTTTTACGATAATTCCGAGAATGGGTAAGAGTCCCCAGTAATCATAAAATGTTGTTGAATACAAATTATAAGGCGAGTATTTGGGCATTTTGATCGTTTATCCAAGTGAAAACCATAAATACGATCACAAATAATGAGGGCTGATATCGAGGGTTATTCCCCGACCATTTCAAAAACAATAGAAGATGTCCGATCTTTTAATAGATTTCACCCTTCGGTGATGATAGATTGCTAATCACACAAACATGTGTTTAATAATTTCTTTCTCCGACAAGAACGGGATTATTTGCGATGAATTTCTTGAGCGAGACACTTCAATTAAAATAACTTGCCATCGGATTATCGTACTCTTAACGAGGCACCCCTCATTCACATGCATGTTTTCTTCAGGTATACACTTGCGCCTGGGATCATTACGGTATAAACTTGCATCCGGGGTCATCATAGTGCCATCTTGCACCGCGGCATCACACTATCCCGCCATCATAAACTTGCACCCGGGGTCATCACGGTGCCAACTTGCACCACGACATCACACTGTCCCGCCGGTATAAACTTGCACCCGGGGTCATCACGGTGCCAACTTGCACCACGACATCACACTGTCCCGCCGGTATAAACTTGCACCTGGGGTCATCACGGTGCCGACTTGCACTGCGGCATCACATTGTCCCGTCGATGTAAACTTGCACCCGAGGTCATCGTGGTGCCCACTTGCACCGCGTCATCACATTGTCCCGTCGGTATAAACTTGCACCCGAGGTCATCGCGGTGCCCACTTGCACCGTGGCATCACATTGTCTCGTTGGTATAAACTTGCACCTAAGATCATCGCGGTGTCCACTTGCACCGCGGCATCACATTGTCCCGTCGGTATAAACATGTACCCGAGGTCATCGCGGTGCCCACTTGCACCGCGGCATCACATTTTACCATCGAACAAATATAAAGCACTCCTCCCAAGAATATCATTATAAGGAAGAATAAGAAGACCCACCATTACAAATACCACCAGTAAATTCCTCAATATTTTTTTATCTCCCAAAGATATTAGAAGAATATAGATCATTCGGGAGCAACAACTGTTCTTAAATTAGACTAACATAAAATGTAATGGTCGGGGCTTAATAGTTCAACTCAATAATGTCGTATGTGAATTAAGAAGCCGAGTCCCATAAATATATATTTCTGGAATAATACTTTTCCAAACGGATCATTAAAATAAATTTGAAGATGGGAGTTCCATAAAAATAAATTTCCGAACGAATACCATTCTGGGCAATTAATAAAATATATAAATTCGATGTCCCCGTCATGATATATAACCCCAAACAAGTAACCTTGATAGATAACTCCATAAAAGAAGTTAGAATGATCAATTAATCACCAATGACAGATACGGTGATGCTACGACTAATAACCAATTGCTTGAAGTCCTTATAAATATTATTCCGGACGAATACCATTCCAGATGATTAAGACTATTCCGAACGAATAGCATTTCAGATGATTAAGAACAACAATTAGATACATCATTCACGATGTGCTCATTGCTATCAATAATATGACCATCAAATAGAGTTTAATCCAATTTCCTTAGTCTAATAATGCCCTTTAACTGCAAATCCTCAAATAAAATTCCGAGGGTTGCGAAACTCTATTGGTTTTTGTTATAATCGCCATTATGTTAACTGTATGGTACCTCATTAAAGCATACCCACACGATCGAAATAAGGAGCTTAAATCGATGAAGACATGTAATATTTCTCAAACAACATGGAAACCAGGGTGAAACGACTACTTCACGAAATGCTCGAATCTCTTTAAATGTTGGGTAAATGACCCGAATAGTTCGTATAACCATTAAGGATGCCTTGATTTTTGAATGAGAGTGTCGACACATAAATATACTCTTCACCTGATTAGAAGACAAGACTATCATCCAAGAACAAGAGTCTACATCGGAATTTCATGTTGACTCTAGAGAAACTTCATGCTTTCCATGGTTATTAGGTGATACCTAACTTGTGTGACATTTTGATCGTTTCTCTAATGTCCCTTTATGTAGTGTCTCCATTTATTACTATAATTAATTCTTTGGTCTCGACTCCTTTCTTTTCCACAACTTCCTTTTTTACAACAATGGTATGTTTCCAAAAGGCATGTTTTCCACTTTTCAATTTAAATGCATTAAATAATCTATATCGATAAATAATCCATCAAGTTGCCTTAACCTTCGCTGGACTCTGAGTATCGAAACTTAAACCACCGAAGTCATAGATAAAATGTCTGAAACATATAAAAGACTCAATAAAATATCTTGATTGAATTCCAAAGAGAAGAAGAATATTACGTGATATCAATTTCTTCTAATTTATAACCATATAAATATGCTCATAGCTTAAAACCGAAAAATTCTGCATCATAGTCTTTGATAATGATATATTGCGCTCTTTCAAATATTCTCTAATCATGAACAAACTGAATATATACAAAGGCAAGCTTCAGCATGTTCTTTCGAATTCAAAATATTTTGATAAACACCGAGGAAGTCGATAGCTAATAGATGCCCTCCAAGATGAATTCCCGCTCCGAGAAGGCTGAGTAATGATTTCGGCAACCGGGGGTTCTTCCGAAAGTATAGATTGAGTCCCAGGTAATACATCGCCCTCGTGTCATCCATACGGCAATTTTCTGACTATTCTGATCATAAATAAGAGCATCAATTTTGATACTTGCGTGTCTCGGAGGAGACAAATAACTTTACTACATATATCGCTTTGTAATCTTTCCTGTGAGTTTCCGGTTATCCATAAGATTCTATATGGGTTAAATAACTCGTTGTTAAGGTGGCGATAACCGGCAGTCAAAAATTATGAAAATCATATATCCATGGTAATTTAGAATCCCAGATTCTTTTCCTCACATGATGAAGAATAATATCATAATAAGACATAAAAATCTCTTCGTCAATCATTATGAAGATACCGGAGATAATACCAAAATGATAAGATTTTTAGAATATAACCAGATCTTGATAAAAATATAATTACAATACTATTATAATCAATCATATGATTGATTCCGTTCAAAAATAAAAATGTAATCTTGATACTATATCATAACAATTTACCAATTTAGGATGATAATACATATGAGTAACCTAGTAAATCATTCAGAAGATACCATAAAGAATACCAACACGAAGAGATTATCATATTTTCATAAAATCCACATAATCTCAATCCATAAAATATAGAAATTCATCTTCTTTGGATTACATAATTTAAAATCCGAAATAAATAAGATCAATCGATCTGCACTTTTCTCAACGACGACTGTTCAGAACATTGAATAATCCGTCTTGATCAATATATATAAGTCTCACAACGATCCAAAGATGAAATAATCATATCCATATTAGAATTCCAAAAATAACGGATTCTGAATAATAAGAAACATTGTATGTCCGTCGATAATTTGAACAGCGAAATAATTACCGAAACTAATCTCCACTGTTGGGAACACAGCACAATGTGTCATGAATAATATACGCAAATTTCAGAATAATCCAACGGTTAAATAAAGCACATTACATAGAATACTAAAACTCAGTATATCAGAAAACACATATTAAAACGTTGAAAGTTCGTCATTAATTTAAAACCAAAACAACATTTAAAATCAATCTCCACCGTCTATAACATTTATAAGTACGTCTAGACAAATATATATTAATTTCAGAAACATCCAACGGTCTAATTATGCAAACTGAATAGAATATCCGAACTGCACATTATAAGAGGATTAGAAATATACCAACTATATATTCGGATAGTAAACCGAAATCCGAAATTATCATTAAAACTGATCTTCACCAATCTGAAGACCTAAATATATGTATGAAACCATGCTAAAAAATTTCAGAACGATCCGATGGTACAACTATGAGAATCTAATCGAAAAACCGAATTCCGTATACTTGAAAAATAAGAAACAATCCCTACTAAACCAATGTTAATTTTGACATCCATACAAGAATAAAAATAGATCTGTACCGTTCAGAATGGAGAATAATATGTTTGTAGCAGTATACGAAAATTGCAGACCGATCCAATGGTTCAATATTTAGAAACACACTGAATACCAAAGCTGCGATGAATCAAAAATATATTCGCATTTTCCATCCAAAACTCCGGGTAAAAACTCAATGGGATTAAAAACGTCCCCACAGATGGCGCCAATGTTATCGCCGCTAAAAATTAGCAATAACAAAATTTAGATCCCCTTTTATCGGTAGGGGTCGAATGAAATTTAATAAGTAAATAAGAATAGAAAATACACGATTTTTGTAGGTGGGAAACCTTTCTGTAAAAGAAAGGATAAAAAACCACCCCGGCCATAGCCTTGGAATCCAATATAAACATCAAGTGTACAGATTTATAATAATAGAAGAAGATGTAGAAATAAAAAGGAAAAATATCATCTTTTGGTGGCCATAGTCGTAGGTTTCCCGCCCGGAAAAAGAAGTGAATGTCAGCCTCCGTCTTTAGGTTATCAATAAAACTCTCCATTAGGTCTACCGTAGAAAAATCCTTCATTAACACTTTAATCATATTTATGTAAGTGATTAGTCCATCCCAATTATAACTCACTAGGCCATCAATACTGAAGTCCAATAAATAATGACCCATTAATCTCCAAATTAATATCTCTTTAATCTCTAAATAAGTAACCCGATCCAAATACCATGAAAAGCTATAAGCCATATCAAACATCAAAAATATTTCGAATTGTTCATTTTTCGACTCGGGAATGACTATATAGAAATATATATATCCTCGAATTATAAATTTCTCATAACGACATCATCGGGCACTGATATATGACAATTGAACCCAATTCTATGGAAAGACGGTTCAGAAGTTATGCCTAAAGTTTGGCATTGATCAGCGTTTTTCTTCGGTTGCTCACCCTCAGTCCAATCGATTCACCGAAGTCTCCAACAAGGTTATCCTGAAGGGATTAAAGACCAAATTGGAGGATATGAGAGGCAAATGGCCTGACCATATTTATGAAGTTCTTTGGGCTTACTGAACTAGGCCCTGATCGACTACTTTGGAATCACCTTTCTCTTTGGTTTATGGCTCAGAGGCATTTTGCCCTATCGAAGTGGTTTTCCGATCTCCTCGGATAACCATCTATGATGAGCATATGAACGACGAAAGAAGATCTATGGATCTAGAGATGATTGAAGAGATAAGGAACGTGATTTATGCGTGCATGCGGATATATCAAAGGACTATGGAGCGGGTCCACAACAAGCGTGTTTTCCCTAGAGAGTTCTCCGAAGGTGATCTTGTTCTCAGAAGTGTCCAAGTACAGCGGAATGTCGGAAAACTTGGTAGAAATTGGGAGGGACCCTATTGTATCGTAAAATAGTTGGAAGCTGGAGCTTACAAGATAGAAAGGTTGGATGGCAATGAGATCCCCCGAACCAGGAATGTCATGAACTTGCGACAATATTTCTTGTAAACTCTGACTATCAGCGACATTACCGAACCAAAAAACATGCTTTTAATTCATGAAATGATTAAAAGTGCATAATGCAAACTATTTCTATGTGGCTAGAGGATTGGACTTAAAGACAGATTTTCTGGACAAGCTTGGACTAGTGACTACAATGGCTTGTCCTTAAGGTTTCCAAGCGGCAATGATGGCTCTTACGAGATGCCCTTGCGCTTCGAACAATCCTTCGGGCAAGTCATAACGCTCCCAGAACTCGCTATGAACTTAAAGTCCTCTTCAACCTTTCCCATCATTCCGAAATAGCCCTTATGTCTTTGTACCTTCTCATGAAAAAGCAGTGAAGGGACGTAATGGATTAGTCAAAGAACGCAAGTAGCCTGTCTTGGGACTTACGTTGGACCAAGGTTCGACCGAAGCTTGACTTGGGACTTATATAGAACCGGGGCTCGACCGAACCGTAACAAAGAACTCGTAAAGAACCGGGGCTGTGTCTTTTCATTTGGCCATAACCATAGGGACGGATTAAAGAGTGACTCACGCTTTTGACAAATATCATATGTCTCAAGCCTAGTCTTTAAACTCCGATTCTCATATTATATGCGGGACCCAGTCAAGAGAGGCTCGATCTTATACTCAAGAGAATATGTGAAGCTTCAAGAAACCTTAGGGGAATGCGGAGAAGGTGTGTCAATGCCTCTTGTTGGGCCCGAGATTAGTCTTATTCGTTAGTCGTATTGAATGGTTACCCAACTAATCACATAAAAATAAAGGAAATTTTGTATTAAGGAAAGAGAAGTTCACAAAGCGACTAAATACAAAACACACTAGTCTAAACGCTATGTCCTAATCTACTTTTCCTTTTGCTTTTCCCTCCTCATCGGTCCGGGTCCTGAGCTCCTCGAGTCTCCTCTCTTGATCCTCAATGATCTCATTGACTGACTTTTCCATCAAGTCAAACAATGGGAAATTAGGATCATTGGCCAGGAGATCCTCCCAATGATTTTCCTTGAAAACATACATTTCCTGAAATTCCCCATCCTTCATAAGGGGATGAACCTTCTCCCAGTGCCCATCTTCGGGGTCCAAACCAAATTGTAAGGCAACCTAGCCCTTCATGTTCTCCACGTATTGTGCTATGGAAGACCCGAAAATATTGTCCGCTAAAGCAAAAAGTGAGGCAATCGGACGAAGACAAGAAGTGCTTCGCGGACCGAAGTATGAGTTGGTCCTTTTCCTCAGAAACTACCTTTTTCTAGGACTCCAACTCATTGTTTTGGATCTAGGCTTCTCTAAGTTTGCCCTCCATCTCAAAAACTTGGGAGGTTACCAGCGAAATGCTGGTTCCCGCTCCTAGCAGTTCTTTGTCCAACCGCTCCCTCTCCTCCCGGACCGACACGAGCTCTTTGTGCTTTATCTCCAACTGCCTTTGAGCTAAGGCAAGCTTATGCAAGGTCTCCTGGGATCCCGAAGCATTGCTTCGGCCCAGCTGGACCGCTGAGGCCATAGTCAGGCCTTTCCTGGCAATCTGTAATAATTTTCAAAGGAGGTCAGACTTAGAATCTAAATATATAACATATTGTAAGATCGGTCTTTTTTCACTTACCAATACCAGTGAATCTAGGAAATTCCCAACCATATCAGGGATCGGGGTTTCGACCTGGGGGGTTTTTCATTTGTAGCATCCTGTAATCTACCAAAATGGTTCCCCTCCATGAAGCCCATGGCCTCTTCCGATCCTGGGAATTATTTACAGCGTCCACCATTTCTTGGATATCATCCCCGACCGAATATGGAATGACGTTGGTACGAGCCGCCTCCCCAATAACTATCCCTCTCATCGGGATAGGAGCTGCTACAGGGGGAATCTTCGACCTTGCCTTTTTCACAAGTTTTGATGGGCCTGCTTCTGTGTTATCCCTCTTTCTCATGAGGGGAACCGGAGTTCGGGATACATTCTCCCCCAGATTTGGGGTCTGAAGAACATCTTCAACATTCATGGCCCCCTACAACAACAGCCGTATAGTGTTACACTCTACCAGAGAATGGTTCCCGTTCCTAAATAAGGCAAGTAAACTAAGAGATTTAATTCTTTTGGCAATCGCTACCACTACGACAACTATGGAATGAGGGCCTGATTCACTGCTGTTGGAACCTCCCGCAGACAAAAACGAACCCGCAGGTGTGAGTTGAGCCGACCCCGAAGTTGTGGAATGGACAAATTTGGGAGCCCCAGATCTAGAAGCCAACCTTGCTTTGGCTGCTGCGGTCCTCTTTGCGAGTCGGGAACTAGACATCGTCTCTGTAGAACCTTCAGAGAAAATCGATGAGAATCAGAATAAGTAAATTAATACATAGCCACAAGCTATACCCAATTCCTTCGACGAGTTGGAACCAGAGAACATGCCCTTCGGGGGGAGCATAGTGTCACGACCCGTTCTTAGGGTCGTGCCAGCCAGCCATGATCAAGGTTACCCGTGCAACACCTTGACCACGTAGTTGTTCCCCATCCCTTTACTTAGCATTTTGATCGTAACGTGGGACTATCGTCGCTACACGTTCCTCGACCGTGGCACTCAGCCATGGTCAAGGTTGCTAGTTCAGCACCCTGATCACATGGTCATTCCCTTCCTTAGGTTCTTGGCATCATGGTCTTGGTGTGGGGCGGTGTTGCTGCCCTACATCCAACGTTCCCTTTCGTTCGACCCTGGACGCTGGGACGGGGACCCTGCGTAGGGATCCTATCACTGGTCCCCGTTTATTCCCAGCTTGAACGAGGATCTCGTTTTTTTGATGGTCGAGAGCGGTAACGGTCAGCGTGCAACGAGGTTCCCGTAGCACGTCGTGACGGGCGACCGTGATCCTTGCTCAAGATCCAGCCTTCCCGTTACGCTGCGCCCGTTCACCCGTTCTATGTTAGGTTACCGACCTCGATCACTTATGCTACCAAGCGTGCCAAGGCAAAGGTTTCATTGTGCCAATTTTTACCACGGCTCGGCCCCTTTTATTAAATGATTCGAGTTCATGCGTTACACTTAGAAATTTACATTAACGCAAGTTCCTACGTACATACACATGCCCGACTAGGCGAACAGGTAAGTTCATCATTTACTTCCTTCAAAATACGCATCAGAGCCAAGGCAAGTCCAGGGGTGGGCGACTTTCGTTCAGTGAGTTTCACCAGGATAGACCTCTGGAATCTCGCGACCTACATTGACAAACAATTCATGAGACAAGTCTCAGCAAGATAGCTAATTCGTTGCGAGAGTAAAAATGTATTGTTGTGACACTTTGTCACCCGTCCCTTCCCAATTTCTTCTTTAGGTTCTTTTTTCTAAATCTTGTGCTTTGTTCGTTCACATGCGACTGGTTTCGGGTCGTTACTTCCGTTCGTCGTCACCTTAGGTGACCATTAGTGGCGACCTCTATTAGGCGAGGCCTTTCTCATCCGCGAATGATTCGCGTTGCCATTGGGGATTATCCTCGGCCGCGGTGCCCAATCCCGCTCCCCTATTCGAAGCTCATTGCATGTGATCATTAGACCGTTCGTGAACTTAGTTGTCCACCTTAGGCTGGTCGTTAGGAGATACCGTCCAAGCAACATTCACTAGGTAACCATTCAGGCCCCTGATTGTTCGTTGGACTGGTCCTCCAGATTGCCAGATCGTGGCGCGGTAAAGGATCGGCAAGGGACGTGCCTTGCCGTTGTGTGCGTGCCAATCCTTCCTTAAGCTATCTTACCTTTCCTATTTTTGTATTGCTCTTCCTTCCTCTTTTCCTTATGTTTTTAGTTCTCCTTTTATAGTTAGGTTAGTGAATAAAAACTTGTCGCGTCGTTTTCCTTGGTGGCGCCTCTGTTGTTTCCAGCTTTATTTTCGTTTAAGTCTGGTGTTGTTCTGTCTTTGGTCAGGCTAGGGTGGCTCTGACCCGCCGGCCTTATTGTTGTCTTCTAGTTCTTGTCCGGTATTCGTCCCTACGTGCGGCGGTCAGTTAGGCGATGTCAGGCAGTTGATCAGGTTTTGTCCCCCATGTTTCCTTCTGCCTGCTGCCCTCTTGCAATCGGTCCGTTGCTTGGTGCTAAGCAACGATCGTTCACTGTTCACGTAATTCGATCGATCATACATGATGATCGGTCTTCTTCCTGCCCATCCTTCTTAATCTATTTGGACATCGGTTCTGATCGATGATGGCCTAGTTGACTCTAGTACCGTCATGATCGGTTAGTTGTTCTTGTGGTGATTAGTGCCCGAGTTTGACATTTTTTCCCCTCTTTAGAGTCTTTCGTCCCGAAAGAATTTCGTGGTTTACCTGATCGGAATAAACTTGGGTGGTCTCTCTTCATTTGGTCCTCTAGTTCCCAAGTGGCTTCTTCTAATCGGCGTCCTTCCCATCTTACTTTCACATATGCTACAGAACCTCGGCGGGTAGGCCTTTCTTCCCGCAATAAGATTCTTGTCGCCCGTTCTTTGTACGTGATGTTGGGTCGTATTTCCAACGGTACAGGGTCGATCACGTGTTCAGGGTCTGCTACGTACTTACGAAGTTGCGAGACATGGAACACATTATGGATTGCTGCCAAGAGCGGTCGGTAGCCTTAAACGATATGCCACGGTGCCGATACGTTCTGTTATGTTGTATGGTCCTACGTACCGTGGGCTTAGGTTTCCCGTGCCTTTGACTCGTACCACTCCTCGGCTGGGTGATATTCTTAGGAACGCTAGATCTCCTTTGTTAAACTCTAAGGGTCTCCTCTTCTTATCGGCCCAGCTTTTCTGTCGATCTTGTGCCGTTTTGAGTCTAGCTTTTATCATCTTTACTTTGACTTCTGCTTCTCGCACTACGTCCGGTCCCAATAGTGCCCGTTCGCCTACATCATCCCAATTGGTTGTTGTGCGGCATCTTCGCCCGTATAATGCCTCATAGGGTGCCATGCCTAAACTTGAATGATAACTATTGTTATATGCGAATTCTGCAAGATATAAATGATTTGCCCAACTTCCCTTGAATTCCAGGGCACATGCTCGCAATAGATCTTCCAACACTTGTATCGTCCTTTCGGACTGTCCGTCCGACTGGGGGTGGTGCGCTGAGCTCATATTGAGCTTCGTTCCAAGGGCCTGTTGCAGTGTTTTCCAAAACCTGGAAATAAACTTTCCATCCCGATCGGAGACGATCGATCGGGGTATCCCGTGTAAGCGCACGATTCCTTCAAGGTACGTCCTGGACAGTCGCTCCATACCCCATCCTGTAAAAATGGGTAAAAAATATGCTGATTTAGTTAAGCGATCTATTACCACCCATACTGCATCGGTGCCTCGTGGGGTTTTTGGCAATCCTGTCACAAAGTCCATGGTGATCGCTTCCCATTTCCATACCGGAATCTCGAGTGGCTGTAATAATCCTCCAGGTTTTTGGTGTTCGGCCTTCACTCTTTGGCAGGTGAGGCATCGGGAGACGAAAGTGGCTATGTCTCTTTTCATACCTGGCCACCAAAATTGTCGTTTGATATCTTGGTACATTTTGGTCCCTCTTGGATGCATGGTCAATCCAGTCTCATGAGCTTCTTTAAGTGTTTCTTTGATAATTGCTTCCTCTTTGGGCACGCATGTTCGTCCCCTGAAATTTATTAATCCGTCCTGTCGTTTTTGGAAATCGGGATGTCTCTCTCTTGTTAGCTTTTCCCAACCTTGTGTCCCTTCATGTCTTTGTTGTGCGTCCCGAATCTCCTTGAGCAGGTTTGGTTCCAAGGTGATTGTTGCCAATCGTCCTTTGGTTTTTGTAAGGAGCTCTATCCCTAATTGCTTTAGCTCCTGGTCGGTCTGTTTTTGAAGTTTTGCTCCTGGTCGTTTCCTGCTCAAAGTGTCTGCTACCTGATTGGCTTTTCCCGAGTGATAAGAGATTTCTACATCGTAGTCCTTTATCAACTCAAGCCACCTTCTTTGTCGCATGTTTAATTCACTTTGCGTAAATATATATTTTACGCTTTGGTGATCCGAGTAGATCCAGCTCTTTGATCCGTACAGATAATGTCGCCACAGTTTTAGTGCAAACACGACTGCAGCTAACTCCAGGTCGTGGGTGGGGTAATTTTGCTCGTGCCTTCGGAGCTGTCGGGAAGCGTATGCTATGACCCCTCTTTCCTGCATCAATACCGCGCCCAGTCCGTCTCCTGAAGCGTCACAATAGATTTTGTAATCTGTCCCCTCCTTAGGCAGTGTAAGGATCGGGGCCTAGGTCAAGCATTCCTTAAGTTTATTGAAACTTCCTTGGCATTCTTCCCTCCATTCAAATGGAATGCCCTTTTGAGTTAGTCTCGTCATTGGTTTGGCGATCCGTGAAAACCCTTGCACGAATCGCCGATAGTATCCTGCCAAGCCCAGAAAACTCCTTACCTCCGTGACATTTCTTGGTGTTGGCCATTCCACCACTGCCTCTATTTTTCTCTGGTCCACGGAGATTCCCTCCTTATTGATCACATGGCCTAAAAATGCAACTTCGTTCGTCCAAAACTCGCATTTTGAGAGTTTGGCGTATAGCCGATTTTCTCTCAAAGTTTGTAGCACCGTCCTAAGATGTGCCTCGTGACTTTGTCTGTCCTTAGAATATACCAATATGTAATCGATGAAAATCACCACGAACTTGTCCAAGAAAGGTCGGAATACCCGATTCATAAGGTCCATGAAGGCGGCTGGCACATTCGTTAGTCCAAATGGCAACACTTTGAATTCGTAATGCCCATAGCTGATGGTAGCCAGCGTGTCCGAAAGGCTGTTTTGGCCACGTCTTCTTCCTTGATCTTTAGCTGATGGTAGCCATGTCTAAGGTCTTTTTTGGAGAACATTCTCGCGCCCTGTAGTTGATCAAACAGATCGTCGATACGGGGAAGCGGGTATCTGTTCTTTCTTGTTACTTTGTTCAACTCCCGATAGTCCACGCAGAGTCTCATGGTCCCGTCTTTCTTTATGACGAAGAGGACTGGAGCTCCCCATGGCGATACACTGGGTCGCACAAACTTCTTCTCGACCAACCCCGCTAATTGTTCTTTTAATTCCCTTAGCTCAGCGGGTGCCATTCTGTACGGGGCTTTGGCTATGGGTCGAGCATCATCCATTAGTTCGATTTCAAATTCAATTTCTCTATCAGGCATGTACCCGGGCAGCTCTTCTGGGAACACGTCCGGAAACTCTCGTACTATGGAAATATTTTCCAGAGTCAGTTGGTCGTCTTCGGTCATAGTGTATGCCAAGATCATGCCCCGGTATTCAATGGTGTGACTTTTGGTCCTGTCCCCTTTAGCTCTTTTTCTTTCCTTTCTCATCTTTTGCCGTGCGTAACACCAGCGGTGGCCTGACTCGCTCGTGAATCCTACCGTTCGATTTGCGCAATCGATCACGGCATGGTGTCTACTTAGCCAGTCTAGCCCCAATATTACCTCAAATTCATTTTCTCCTGTTAGCGCCAATAAGTCTACTGGTAGCGTTCGCCCTGCTATCTTAATTGCTACTTCCTTGAACCTTGTATCGCAAATCAGTATATTCCCCCCTGGAGTTCGTATCTGAACATTGGGCCTCAGTGCTTCACTAGTTAGTTGCTTCACGATCGGGCAACGATTCGATATAAAGGAGTGTGTTGCCCCGCAATCAAATAATGTGCTAATCATCAGTTCATTAATAAAAGCTTTACCTGTGATGGTGTTGGCATCAAGTGCTGCCTGATCATGATTCACGCAGTAAACTCGGGCGGCGACCTTGGTTGTTTCATTCCGTGGCACCGTCGGATTCCCGTGGTTCATCAGCTTCGCCCTTGTTGGACACTCTCGAGCGAAGTGTCCTAGCAACCCGCACCCGTAACACACATTAAGGCCGAGGCGGCATTCCCCGAGATGGGTTTTGCCGCACTTTTGGCAGGCAGGGTACACCTTGCGTTCGGGGTTGGTTTTGCTGATCTTCCCCCTCTATTCGTGGGCATTCCTCCGTTTTCCTCCGTTCTTCCCCGCTTGGGTAAAAGTGCGTCCTGCTCCTTTAGTTCAGCTTCCACAGTTAAGGCTGCTGCATATATATCATTCACTTTGTCAGTAATGACGGCCGAAACTCTTTCTCTGATTCTCATTAGTAATCCCCTTCGGAATTTGAGGACCTTCAAGTGTCCTACTTTATCCGTTTGGGAGTATCTAGATAACGCCTGGAATCTGGTGAAGAACGCCGAGACTCCTTCCTCATGTTTTGGGCAATGGACTCAAAGTCTGCCATTTTCTGAAGTATCGCAACTTCTGGAATAAATCAAGCCTTAAATTCGGCAACGAACTCCTCCCATAGTAATTCCTCTTCTTCCTTCCTTCCCAGTGATTCCCACCATTCAATGGCTTCTCCCGCCATGAAATATGTTGCCACTCGTGCTCTAATTTTCATCGGCGTACCTTGCAATCGCATACTGCGTTCCGTTTCCTTTATCCATGATTCTGTTTGGTCATGGTCACCTCCCGTGAACGTGGGCGCCCGTAATTTCTTTGACGGCCGTGGTGCAGTCTCACCAGTACGTCGTTTCCAATCAGCATCCCTGGGGCGCCCCATTCGTTCTCGTTTTCGTTGGTTTCTGATACCTTATCACTTGGGTTGGTGTTCCCTTTTGAACTTTGTGTCTCCCTTCCAACTCTTCCTGTTAAGCTTGTTGCGGTTCGAGTTTTCCTTGGCGCCATCTCCATTCTTTCCTGTACGTGGGTTGGTCCCAAGTAGACTAACAGTGAGTACTTGTCTTAAAAAGTTCTCGTACCTTAGCTTATGTGCTTTGTTCCTGAGGCTTTTCCTGGTTTACTTCTCCGTCATGTCCCACCCTTGCCCTTTGGCACATCGCTCCGATACCATAAAAACTGTCATGACCCGTTCTTAGGGTCGTGCCAGCCAGCCATGATCAAGGTTACCCGTGCAGCACCTTGACCACGTAGTTGTTCCCCATCCCTTTACTTAGCATTTTGATCGTAACGTGGGACTATCGTCGCTACACGTTCCTCGACCGTGGCACTCAGCCATGGTCAAGGTTGCTCGTTCAGCACCCTGATCACATGGTCATTCCCTTCCTTAGGTTCTTGGCATCATGGTCGTGGCGTGGGGCGGTGTTGCTGCCCTACGTTCAACGTTCCCTTTCGTTCGACCCTGGACGCTGGGACGGGGACCCTGCGCAGGGATCCTGTCACTGGTCCCCGTTCATTTCCAGCTTGAACGAGGATCTCGTTTTTTTGATGGTCGAGAGCGGTAACGGTCAGCGTGCAACGAGGTTCCCGTAGCACGTCATGACGGGCGACCATGATCCTTACTCAGGATCCAGCCTTCCCGTTACGCTACGCCCGTTCACCAGTTCTATGTTAGGTTACCGACCTCGATCACTTATGCTACCAAGCGTGCCAAGGCAAGGTTTCATTGTGCCAATTTTTACAACGGCTCGGCCCCTTTTATTAAATGATTCGAGTTCATGCGTTAAACTTAGAAATTTACATTAACGCAAGTTCCTACGTACATACACACGCCCGACTAGGCGAACATATAAGTTCATCATTTACTTCCTTCAAAATACGCATCAGGGCCAAGGCAAGTCCAGGGGTGGGCGACTTTCGTTGAGTGAGTTTCACCAGGATCGACCTCCGGAATCTCGTGACCTACATTGACAAACAATTCATGAGACAAGTCTCAGCAAGATAGCTAATTTCGTTGCGAGAGTTAAAACGTATTGTTGTGACACTTTGTCACCCGTCCCTTCCCAATTCCTTCCTTAGGTTCTTTTTCTTAATCTTGTGCTTCGTTCGTTCACATGCGACTGGTTTCGGGTCGTTACTTCCGTTCGTCGTCACCTTAGGTGACCATTAGTGGCGACCTCTACTAGGCGAGGCCTTTCTCATCCGCGAATGATTCGCGTTGCCATTAGGGATTATCCTCGGCCGCGGTGCCCAATCCCGCTCCCCTAATCGGAGCTCATTGCATGTGATCATTAGACCGTTCGTGAACTTAGTTGTCCACCTTAGGCTGGTCGTTAGGAGATACCGTCCAAGCAACATTCACTAGGTAACCATTCAGGCTCCTGATTGTTCGTTGGACTGGTCCTCCAGATTGCCAGATCGTGGCGCGGTAAAGGATCGGCAAGGGACGTGCCTTGCCGTTGTGTGCGTGCCAATCCTTCCTTAAGCTATCTTACCTTTCCTATTTTTGTATTGCTCTTCCTTCCTCCTTTCCTTATGTTTTTAGTTCTCCTTTTATAGTTAGGTTAGTGAATNTCTTAATTATTCGAATTCTGACGTTATCATCTTATTGTTAACTATGTGGTTACCGTAGACCTCACGTGTACTTTTCCTCCCACGATCCGACTTCGGGACGTAACGAAAACACTCGAACTTAGTATTTTCGCGACAATTCTACTTCTGCCCTGAAATTCGCGATAATAATACCCTAGGATTAAAATTCGCGACAATATTGCACTGGGATGAAATCCGCGATAATTTATGCCTTACTGGAAATCCGCGACAATTTTGCCTTCGTAAATTTTCGCGATAATTTTCCTTCTTCAAAATTTTCGCGACAATTTTTGCCTTCAACTTTTTCGCGATAATTTTATGCCTTGGAGATTTTCGCGATAATTTTCCTTCTTTGCGGGAATTTTCGGATTTTCGGGTCTTAATGATGATTAACCCATTTTTGGGCCTCCTCACTCCTATTTATAGACATCCTAACTTTTCTAATTCACACTTTGACCCCTCCTTTATCTTTTTCTTTACTTTTCCATTCTTCGTTCCCTTCTACGTTCTTTCGTTCCCGTATCTCTCATTATCTATCGTCTAGACTTTACCGTCACATTCCCTACTGTTTGTTTCGACATACCTTTTTCTTGGCTATTACAACTATCCCTCTCATCGGGATAGGAGCTGCTACAGTGGGAATCTTCGACCTTGCCTTTTTTACAAGTTTTGATGGGCCTGCTTCTGTGTTATCCCTCTTTCTCGTGAGGGGAACCGGAGTTCGGGATACATTCTCCCCCAGATTTGGGGTCTGAAGAACATCTTCAACATTCATGGCCCCCTACAACAACAGCCGTATAGTGTTACACTCTACCAGAGAATGGTTCCCGTTCCTATATAAGGCAAGTAAACTAAGAGATTTAATTCTTTTGGCAATCGCTACCACTACCACAACTATGGGATGAGGGCCTGATTCACTGCTGCTGGAACATCCCGCAGACAAAAACGAACCCGCAGGTGTGAGTTGAGCCGACCCCGAAGTTGTGGATTGGACAAATTTGGGAGCCCCAGATCTAGAAGCCAACCTTGCTTTGGATGTTGCGGTCCTCTTTGCGAGTCGGGAACTAGACATCGTCTCTGAAGAACCTGCAGAGAAAATCGATGAGAATCAGAATAAGTAAATTAATACATAGCCACACGCTATACCCAATTCCTTCGACGAGTTGGAACCAGAGAACATGCCCTTCGGGGGGAGCATAGTGTCACGACCCTTTCTTAGGGTCGTGCCAGCCTGCCATGATCAAGGTTACCCATGCAGCACCTTGACCACGTAACTGTTCCCCATCCCTTTACTTAGCATTTTGATCGTAACGTGGGACTATCGTCGCTACACGTTCCTCGACCGTGGCACTCAGCCATGGTCAAGGTTGCTCGTTCAGCACCCTGATCACATGGTCATTCCCTTCCTTAGGTTCTTGGCATCATGGTCGTGGCGTGGGGCGGTGTTGCTGCCCTACGTCCAACGTTCCCTTTCGTTCGACCCTGGACGCTCTGACGGGGACCCTGCGCAGGGATCCTGTCACTGGTCCCCGTTCATTCCCAGCTTGAACGAGGATCTCATTTTTTTGATGGTCGAGGGAGGTAACGGTCAACGTGCAACGAGGTTCCCGTAGCACGTCATGACGGGCGACCGTGATCCTTGCTCAGGATCCAGCCTTCCCGTTACGCTGCGCCCGTTCACCCGTTCTATGTTAGGTTACCGACCTCGATCTTTATGCTACCAAGCGTGCCAAGGCAAGGTTTCATTGTGCCAAGTTTTACAACGGCTCGGCCCCTTTTATTAAATGATTCGAGTTCATACGTTACACTTAGAAATTTACATTAACGCAAGTTCCTACGTACATACACACGCCCGACTAGGCGAACAGGTAAGTTCATCATTTACTTCCTTCAAAATACGCATCAGGGCCAAGGCAAGTCCAGGGGTGGGCGACTTTCGTTCAGTGAGTTTCACCAGGATCGACCTCCGGAATCTCGCGACCTACATTGACAAACAATTCATGAGACAAGTCACAGCAAGATAGCTAATTTCGTTGCGAGAGTAAAATTGTATTGTTGTGACACTTTGTCACCTGTCCCTTCCCAATTCCTTCCTTAGGTTCTTTTTTCTAAATCTTGTGCTTTGTTCGTTCACATGCTACTGGTTTCGGGTCGTTACTTCCGCTCGTCGTCACCTTAGGTGACCATTAGTGGCGACCTCTACTAGGCGAGGCCTTTCTCATCCGCGAATGATTCGCGTTGCCATTGGGGATTATCCTCGGCCACGGTGCCCAATCCCGCTCCCCTAATCGGAGCTCATTGAATGTGATCATTAGACCGTTCGTCAACTTAGTTGTCCACCTTAGGCTGGTCGTTAGGAGATACCGTCCAAGCAACATTCACTAGGTAACCATTCAGGCCCCTGATTGTTCGTTGGACTGGTCCTCCAGATTGCCAGATCGTGGCGCGGTAAAGGATCGGCAAGGGACGTGCCTTGCCGTTGTGTGCGTGCCAATCCTTCCTTAAGCTATCTTACCTTTCCTATTTTTGTATTGCTCTTCCTTCCTCCTTTCCTTATGTTTTTAGTTCTCCTTTTATAGTTAGGTTAGTGAATAAAAACTTGTCGGGTCGTTTTCCTTCTTGGCGCCTCTGTTGTTTCCAGCTTTATTTTCGTTTCAGTCTGGTGTTGTTCTGTCTTTGGTCAGGCTAGGGTGGCTCTCACCCGCCGGCCTTATTGTTGTCTTCTAGTTCTTGTCCGGCATTCGCCCCTACGTGCGGCGGTCAGTTAGGCGATGTCAGGCAGTTGATCAGGTTTTGTCCCCCATGTTTCCTTCTGCCTGCTACCCTCTTGCGATCGGTCCGTTGCTTGGTGCTTACCAACGATCGTTCACGTTTCACGTAATTCGATCGATCATACATGATGATCGGTCTTCTTCCTGCCCATCCTTCTTAATCTATTTGGACATCGGTTCTGATCGATGATGGCCTAGTTGACTCTAGTACCGTCATGATCGGTTAGTTGTTCTTGTGGTGATTAGTGCCCGAGTTTGACAGCATAGGCCCTACCCGCTACACCTATTTCTAACAACTTCTTCTCCCTAAGGATGTCTATGCGCTTAAGGCGCTTCTCCTGGGAGGGAACATTGCTATTGTGTTAGCAATATCGGTGTGCGAAGGGTTATACTTATTCCTATCTAATTGACCAATAAGTTTATATGTTGTGGTGGGCTTAATCCCTAATATGTCATCTTTCGAGACCCCGATCCACACATAAAAGGTTTCCCAGTATGAAGGAAATTCTCCTTATCAACGATAGCGAACTTTGCAGTGCAGACTGCTATATAATACAACTTGCAGGTCCCTAAGAGTCCTCTACCCTTTCGAGATCCGACCAAATGTAAATTTAAAAATAACTTTAATATTGGTTCTATGGCATGTTTCATGCATTAAAAAATGAACGCTACAACGTAGACGTATGTGTTGGGAAATAGAGCATAGGTCTGGCATCTAATCTACAGAAGAATGGCCACTACAAAGGGGTGTAGCGGAAATCTCAAACGGCTCTTCTAGGACGCATAACTCACTCGTACGGAGCCAGGAGGAGTAATCATCTCCTCAAGGAGAAAGCAAAGAACATCTTCCTTTCCCCGCATTATGGGATAATAGGCAGGGATTGAGAATTTAGCCCTAATTTCCTCAACATCGATTTCAGAAACTACAGGATACCTTTCCTTATGAATTGCCATCGATTACCTTGAGAAATTGAAAGGAATGAGATTTAGCGTTGAGAAACGACGAACATAGCGCAAAAGAATCGCTTCAAGATATTTATCGCAAACGGCAAATAGGAACGATAGTGAATAGTGGGTGAAACCCATAGTTTTATACGGTTTTATTAGCCAATAATAAGTTGACACGCGTCCTGACATATGCAACGGCTGTCTGATGTTACGCTTTACGTCAGAAAAGCAAGCAGAATGTGAAGAGGCGGAACTTGTTTTAATATTTAAAATCGAACTTTCGTTTTACAGCCTTTGGAAAATTCTAATCTAAACGCATTCCACAGGTATAGGATCGGTCCTAAGAATGTCTCTTGCTAACCATTCGGGTACGGTCCCCTCCACACACGATCGGGGCACACGCACGGCGTGCCAACTAAACAATAATCAAGCTTATATCACATATGCGATCGCAATAAAGTCTGAGGGGCTAGTGATGAGTGCTCCGAAACACGGTACCACGAATCTGTGGAGGCCCAAACTTGTTTGGGCAGGCCCATGTAACAAGAGACGAACTTATGCAACCCGAGATCCATAATTTAATCCTATCCTAATTACGTAAAGGGGCCCGAAGGTCCAAACTTAAAAAAGGCCCGAATACTTGCCAGAGGTTATAGGCAGTAAATGAGTAGTGGGGACGTTACTCCACATTCAATGGTGACATTAAGACGTGCAAACGGCGTTACAGAGGCAAACTACACGTACTATCACGCCCATAAATATGAGCAGGGAAGACTAGCTTGAGAGGACCCTCTGCGTGCGCAATACGAGCTACGACCCTGCTATATCCTCTGCTGCGTATTTGCTTTTAGGCTTTGTCATTTTCTTCAGCCTTCAATCTTGTGTAATCATTAATGTTTTATCGATTAATCAACTAAGAACCATTTACACTCTTAGTCCTATGGTTTTTTCTCATTTCTTACGAGGTTTTCCACATTAAATTGGCGTGTCGTTCACTTACTTACATTTTACAATCGTTTTCCATATTATAAAGAAATCAAAACCGGTTCGATTCAGCGTGAACCTGTTGACTGTTAAGACCTCGGTCTTTTAGACCATAACACTAATATTCGAAAAGATCTCCAATAATTCTACACGATGTTCTTTAACTAAATCTCTATTGATCTTCTATATCCATGGGGACATCTCAATTCCTCAATCGTCAAGACTGGACTCTTGATCTTCATTAGTCAAACATATCCCCGATTACTAGTTCTCGGCATGCATCGGTACACCCCTCATACCGACAAAGCCAATCGTTAGCCGATCTCAGAAATTGTTTGTGTATTTTCCATGATGATCATTCAACAATACCTATTGGGCTTATCAATATCGATTAGTCATCAACACACTTAATAATCTCCGGCTTGGAGGTCGTTGATGCATCTTCCACATAATTCCAATTCGGCATGGTTAGGTCTTCAATCTTCAAGTTGTGTTTAAACAACCTCAAATATCCCCGCTCACCACTCACTTGGTAAGTAATACTAGAGCAACATATAGCTGCAGCTTTGCCATAGTAACTCCATTCGTCAACATATCCGCAGGATTCTCCATTCTCTTATCTTCATTAACTCGAACAAATTCCTCTTGACAAAATATAATGATATATCAACTCAATATGTCTCGTCCTCGAATTTGATATCGGATTCTTTGCAAGCTTATGGCACTTTGACTATCAATGTACAAAGTCCAATGATTATTCCGGTTGCCGATCTGCATCAAGAAGTTCTGGAGCACACCATATCTCTTATTGCTTCCGAAATGGCTACATATTTTGCCTCGGCCTATGAGATTAAGGTACATCTTTGCAACTTTAACGTCCATCAAATCTTTTCAGGATCTACGTGTACATTGGCAACACTACCGAACACTTTTAGGTGATCCAACTTCACCTTATTTCCAATCCATTGCTCTTATGGTACTTCGAGAATCAACGGTACCAAGGACCTCGGTTGATTACTTACGATGTCGTACTTACAACGTCAGTGCAAAAAGTCTTCTGCAGTCTAGCGTGCAATCTCATCACACATCTCGTTCATTCATTGTTCGGGTTCATCCTCTATTAAACTCCATTTTGTCTTGGTTTATTGGAGACCGATGGTTCTAGTTTTATGTCATTTCTCGAACAATTCTTGAACTCATCTCTGTAATACCCTCCTTCATTTTCTAACTTAGGACACTTTAACTTAGCTCCAACGTTCCAACTCTACCTTCCACTTTCTAAGAATATCAAACACGTCAGATTTATTCTTTAAGAAATACATTTATACATTACGAGTGATGTAATTTGGAATGGCAACAGAGAGACAATTTATTCTTTAAGAAATACACTTATACATTACAAGTGATGTAAATTATATTGCACAAAAATGAAGAAAAAAAATTACATGGAAATTTACCGAGGGCCGATGCAACTAAGTATTGCTCTCCAAATAATTTTTAGTTTCACAATTTCGATTGTATATATTTCGCTCTCCTTACAAAATTGTTTTTTCTATTTTTACTAAAATGTAGAGTTTTGAATTTATCAGTTTTTCGACATTGCTTGAACAATTTTATGATGTGAATCATTACAAAAACTTTTTATATTCAATTGATATTTATATGTCAACGGAAAATGATGTGCAATTCTAAAAAAACCATCATAATGAAATTTTAATAATATGTTTTCTAGTAGGAAAATATTTAAAAAAATTGTTTTCTAATAGGACTGATAACCAAATGGCTAGTAGGATGGGTAACAAAGATGGCAACCAGATGGATGACTAGATGGGTAACCATGTGCATAACCAAGCGGGTAGTGTAAGTAACTTTGAGGATCAAATTTGTCAAAATTTAATTTTGTACCTAGTGAAATTCACAAGATCCCTAAACTTTATTTTGTCCCCAAAGTTTAATTTCATTCATAATTTTCCAAAAAACGATAATTTTATTCAGCTTACTTGTGACATGATATCATTATGTGCTTGATATTGCTCAATATAAAATTAGTAGTTAAATTTAATAAAATAGCAACCACTTCAAAGGGTATTCTAGATTGATACTGACCGGGTATTTCGAATATTACGCACCATGTCATGGCCCAAGTGCATTCTTGACATGTTCCAAATTTATATTGCTATGAGTATTTTCGTTATTATCTCATGTTCAAGATCACCTCACACAATTCTCGAACATTCTCAAATTGGTATCGTTTGAGGTTATTTTTGTATTTTACATATCTCATGACGAGAGGATACATTTCATATTGATATCGCTTGACGTATTTTAATAAATGATGTATATTATGTTCCCTTTGATGAACTAGTTACTTCTTGATATTTTTGAGAAAATGTTTTCTTACCGGCGGTGTAATGACCGTTGCCGGGCAACATGGGTATTTTTGGTACATGACAGGAACTTGGTTCTAGGGTTAAATCCCTAGTTATTTTTGGTTGAATAATAAAATAATATTTTTTAAGTATTTTAATATAATAAGCATAATGTGATACGACACAACATATTACTGGCGTGTAAGAAATTATTGCTTATATTTGATATTGTATAGATGTATTTTTGTAACTATAACGTACCCAAGATGATATGACACATTTCTCAAACATTCTCATAATTAATATTCCAGAGGCTATTTTGGTTCTTTACATATGCGTGGACGGTCTGACATGCTTCTTAAGATGTTTGGGTAAATATCACATAAATTTTGTTATTTAAGTTCTCATAAAGGCTCGGTATGCTTTCCGAGGTGTTCGGTTCATTATAGAAACATTGATTATTCCCGTTAGAGACGCAAAATAATAGAAAAGTGAAATTTAGTATTAGTTTATGTTAATCAGGTTGGACTAGCTAGCATGCCCAACACCTCATGAGAAAATGTTTGGTATTACGGTGACATAAATTTTCAAGGCACTTACATAATTGTTATTCTATGTCAATCTATTAACTTCGGAATATTTTATTCAAAGTTGTTAAATAGAAAAGGTCGGGCAAAAAATGTAAGTTATTTCATGGTTTCAATCGATTTCCGAACTTAATACATAATATGTGGCTATGATTTGTTTTATATACTTTCAGGTATCAAAGTTGCCAACAAATTTAATATTGTGGACTAAATTCTCATAATAATGTTTGGGAATTGTAATTGCACAGTTTAAAGGGGACTACAAAGATCCTTAATGATTAACTTGGCAAATTTAGAGTTCAAATTTGTCTTTTCTATAACTTTAATTGCCATAGTTTCCTTAAGCAATTTGCAATACATATTTAAATTATAATACTAATTTTGCTCAAATTTAGAAAATATTAGATCTTTCACGTGGCTGGGAACAAGTTACGTGTCATTGCCTTCATTTGAGTTCTTAATCTAACTAGTTTTGTTATCAGAAAGACTTTGATGCATATTGTGTCAAAATTAGTAAAATGGTTAGACATCAAATATGTGGTAGGTGTTGTTCGGCTCTCTAATTCAGTTAGTATATCTTCAATTTGGGGTCTAATCTGATTGGACGGATGTCCATGTGTCGAATTTGTTTTTCTCCAAAGCCACCTCATCAATCTCAAATTCTCATTGAGTAGAGATAGTTGTTTCTTTGGTTTTGCAATTATATTGTGTACATCGAGATATTCAAATCGTGATTTTTAACATATACAAAATATAAGTGAAATTACGGTGCGTTCATCACTAAAAATAATCATTTCATCACTGCTACTAAAACGAGTCCCGATATCATCACGATTTAAGAAATGACTGATTTATCTTACTTTAATTATAATATTATATTTTATTTATAATAATATGTTGGTACTTTTACAATAATTTTACTAAACATTTATAACTTATCAATCATTATATGTCAGCATACCTCATCTCATCATGTCACATCACATCATCATACAACTTACTGGGCACGTTTGGAACAACGTTTGATAAACAACGGTAAAGTGAGATGACTGCACCGTACTCTGAGGTGAACTTATCGTGATTTTAAAAAACTGTTTTTGAAACAACAGTACAATGATCGTGATTTCATAAAATGAATGTTTTGCTCATGCTTTTAATTTTGTATCATTTTCCAATTATATTTTTAATTTAATTATGATAAACTCGTTATTTAAGAAATTACTAGAATATAATAAATTATTGATTAAAAGTATCAAAAAACAAACATTCATAAAAGTAAATCATCTAAATCGACGACATTCTCACATCTCCGCTAGTGCAATGCGATCACGTATTCAATTTCCAACTCGAATCATGTAGTTATTGTGTATGAGATCAACATCTACATATGATGAATCAACAAGAATTTGTGTTTCCCTATTCCGATTGTATTACATTTTTACAAAGTCCGGATCCTCTTTGTCCACATTTTCGAATGAAATTATGAATAGCCATTGTTGCCAGAACGAGCGCTACCTCAGTTGGAATGCTTGTGCCTCGTCTTATATTCGCAACTCCGAAAAATTTATTCTTCCACATTCCTATAGTGTGCTCCACTATAGATCGTAAGTCCGAGTGTCGGTGATTGAATAGTTCATCATTGTTCATGTACCTCTTATCATTGAATTGGGCTAGATGGTACCGTATCCCTCTATAAGGTGCTAAAAATCCAGTCATGTTAGGATATCCAGAGTCCATTAAATAATATTTTCTTGTGTCAAATATCCAAGTTATATTAGTAACTTAAATCCATATTTGAAATCAAGAAGCACCTATCGGGGGTATGGGAAAGTTTTAGCGTGCGTTAGCTAATGCTTCTCTTAGCATTCTTGAATCATGTTGAGATCCTTCGACATCTGCTAAACAGTACGTAATGTTGTACTGAAAGTCACAAATTACCATTATATTTTGCGACTGCTTTATGTCACGTCCTATCCAAGGTCTCCGCTTATATGTTGACACATGGCTTTGATGTGAGTCCATCGATGCACCCAATACAATCATATTAAATATAAAATAAAATAATATTGACAAGAATTTTAAACAACTGTTATGAAATATTAAATTTAAAAACGGCCAATGTCGAGTCTCAGGTCCCACACTTGGCATCGACTCCATTGGATCACTGAATTGGCTTATCCAATCGCATGACATTTCAACACATGTGTGAAGTGTGGCTTCGAACGAACGTTGGATTGTATAAGTCGATCGTTGCATATATGTCTTCACAGGGCCTCTTCTTGGTACCCCGATACCAACAATAAGCATGAAAGTCACCAATTGTTCATGCAACGAGCATGTCCCCATCGCTTATAGGTCATAGCAATCACTTAGTAAAATACATTATTTGTTGAAAGCGGCAGACCTCATTCTAAAACTATGATAGCATTCATCTGGGTGACCATCAAGAATATGTTTTAACCATTCTGAACTGCTATAATCTCTATTGTTTTGTGGTGTCCTTGCATATTTCGACTAAATCCCAACATTGTATGCAATCGCTCATGCAACTACAATCATTTTGCCTTTGAGTTTTCGCTTTTCTTTTTTTCCCAAATATTTCCATGTCTGCATCCTTAGAATCAAGCAATACACATTAAAAGAAAATCAAATTTATAAAAATCTCAAATATTCATAGATCTAATGCAAAAGTCATATGGAAAACATAAATACAATTTGTGTTTTTCACATTTCACCAAAACAAATAGAAAAAAGTTTATGGTCACTTTAACCAATGTTTTCATACAGGTCCGGAATCACGTACCGGTCCGGATCGGTATGAACGGTACGACTGGTATACCGGACGGTACCAAATTTTATTTTATTTGTTTAAAAATCAATATTTAATTATTTTTTTAGGTTAATACCAGAAAAAACCAGGAAATCGATCATAATAACCAGTATAGGGGGGTACGAAAAAAAATATCGGTGCCGAGAGAAATTTGAAGTACCGGACGATATGAAAACATTGACTTTAACATAGATCACATATCACCATTGAGCTCTGCCTGCAACCACTCTAATATCTGTTTTGATGTATCCAACGATAAGAATATAGCTTTGTTGAACACATCTCTAAATTTTCTAATGGCACTATAGAAGAACGGTGTGTCAAATTCCACACCCGAAATTGCTTTCAAAAATTGCATGCACCTACCAACTTGTTCAAATTCAGGGTTGACAGTAGCTATACAATCCATTGAAGTAGCAAGACTTTGTATCGCTTCATTACTATCAAGTCTTTTCCGTTTACTAGCATTATTAGAGCGAGCACATGTACGACCCTGACTTTTGGCAAATATAGGAGAGTTTTCGACAACATGTACATGTGGGCCATCACCATTTGATTCATTGACATTCAATTCTTCTAATTCCACATAATTATCACTTTGATTTTGAGCTGGTTAAATACATATATCAAAATTTGGGATGGATTCTGTCGCACATGATGTGAACATATATTCTTCAGTGGCCACATTATCTGCAAACATGATTCTTTGGTCATCCTCTACAGTAGGTCCAAAGTCTCTGAATCTTTTAAACTTGATATCTTCCTATTAATGAGAATTTGTTAAGAATCCATTAAATTTTTAGACAGATAAATAAAAACGTAACGAAACTTACTCGTTCTGCATCCTCCCACCATTGGGGGTCTGTCATAATCCTTTCAGCCTCATTCATCCCAATCCTGAAGCTTTTTATTTCAACCTCAACCATATAACACAATCTTTCTTCAATGTATCTCATCTATTTTTCAACTTATCTCTTGAGTATTTACGTCCAGTAATACGACCAAATTCATAAACAATCCTTGTCCAACCGACCTTGTTCAGATATGTTAAAGATTTATTATCTTTAATTGTTTCTTCCGCACATAATTTATCAAACACCTCAGTTAAATATCTTTCCCAATAAGTCGGTTGCTTATTTTGAGATGTATTGTCATTCTCATTCACCATTGGACTACGAGCAAACACAAAAAATAAAAAATACGTATATAAATAAATAGAACAAATACTAAATAAAGTTCTCACTAACATAAGCAATTACAGTTCAAATCCGTTCAATTCAACAAACATGATAATTGTAAATAAAGCTCTCACCAACAGAATCCAATAACACAAAACAGTAAGAGAAGCAATGTTCCAAAATTCCAAGTATGTACAAGAAAACACAGAGTTCAAAGAAACTGGTGCCATGACATATTCAATAGATATAAACCTCTTTGCAGTGACAACTACCTATACAAACACCAACCTCATCCCCACTAATTTATATTCATTACTTGGCAGCCTAGGCTTTTCAATTATGTCATCTTTGTTATGTTCAAACACACAACCTCGAGCCTTGAATTGGTATGTTCACAGATTTCTACGAATATGAATCAATGGGTGGGTGGGAATGGAAAATGAACAACATCCACACCACGGAAGAATGTGAACCACAAAAAACACAAATCATGGTTCATGTGACCAACCCTTTGGTTCTTGTTATGATTGGAGGGAAAGATGATATACTCCACAAAGAAAAAGAGAAATTGAAATGACAAAGGGAGTCCCAGAATTGAATAGGGGAACCACACATCCATACCATCATCGAATTTGTGATCAATAAATCATGGTCGTGGGGGGCAGAAACTGATTTTTATTTTCGAGCAAGTGGCAAAGTACAAGATGATCCAAAAAGCCACAAACAGGTTTAGTGTACGAATTCTACCTCCAATTATACGAGAAATACCAATAATATAATAAGACAAGAAGGCAACTCAGTGAAATAGAAGGTGTTATGGTTAAAACATGATCAAGTTGCTTCAGGATCATAACTTGTAGAAAGCGCAACTGCACAACTACGCTCAATGATAATTTATCAAATCCGTTCAATTTATCAAATCACACAAAAAAGCACCCAAACAAAAAACTAACATGTTGTCGATAAGCAAGGAATGAAGGCGCCGTCTGGTTTCAAAGAAGGCGCAACTGCGCTCACTGGATTCAGGTTACAAGCAACTATGAAAAAAACAAGACGCCGCTGCTATCAAAGAAGGCAAGTCACTGAAGTTCGTTCCAACGCAGTTTTAAGCGGTTAAACGAACGCGCTTGTTAAGCATGTTTGATCAATGTTGAAAAAGTCCACGAGACTTTCACCGTATCGGATGGTGAATTGCATTTCCAAACATGCACAGTATATCTTGATTTTAAAATATTGAAATAAACAAATTCAATGTCCAATTCAATCTCCTGAATGTGAAATGAAAAAATGAAAAAATATTATAATTTTAAAATAAGTATAGAATATATAGATTAAAAACGACTATATCATATTATTTGAAATGGATTGGATCAATCAATCGAAAATATCTTCTATTGATCGAACTAGGCGAGCGAATTGGTTCAAAATGGTTTTTATAAATATATACATTATTAATATAATATTTAATAATAACATAAATTTTAAACTCATTAATTTAGTTGCAAATCGGCCAAATTTTGGCATTTGCCCCAATTTGATTGAAAATGGACCAAATTTAGGTTCATTATGTCCAAATAGGCCCAATGTTTAAATCGTGATCGATATGAAGATTTTTAGCATTTATATCATGCTCGAATCGTTTTTGTTGAAGTTGTCTGGTTATGAGATTAGAAGATTTTTCGCAGTAGATCAAATCGATATTAACACCCATTCATAGTCGGACCGATTGATGCATTCGGTTTGAAACCGATTTAAAAAACTATTGTAAATATAATGATTTTATTGATAATATTCTGATTGATTAATACATCGTTGTTATCAATATCATCAATAATATTAGAATATATCAATAGTATATCAATTATCTTTTTAGTATCATTTACAATCTTTAGAATATTATAACTAATACTAACAATATGGCAGCCGAAAATATTATGTTTAAAATATTGTAAATATATATAAAAAAATGTTAAATGTGTATGGATGAAACCAATATTATTTAAAATAATATTATTATAGCTCAAAAAAATATTAGTAATATAAAAATAATTAAATATTGTTGTAGAGAATGTAACGGAGGAAGATCGCCTAATTGACGGGTTTCGTCTTCCAGATAAAACCCTAAATCTTTGTTCGCTGAATCAGCACCTGAGCTAAAGGAAGATTTCTTGATTTGAGTTGGAAGGATGGGAAAGAAGCAGCATAGCAAGGATCGGATGTTCATAACCAAAACGGAGTGGGCTACAGAGTGGGGCGGCGCCAAATCCAAAGAATCCGGCGCCCCCTTCAATCGTCTTCCCTTCTATTGCTGCGCGTACACATTATATTTCTGCTTTGGTGGGTTTTTTGTTATGCGTTTTTTCGGAAGCATGGCAATTTTGTTTTATTTTGAATTGCAGGCTTACTTTCACACCATTTGAAGTTCCTGTTTGCACTGAAGACGGGAGTGTATTTGATATCACGTTGGTGACCTTTTTTAGTTTTTTAAAGAATTATGTCCTTTTGCTTGTATAAAGTGCTTTTCGCACGTTTTTGCTGATTAATTCGTGGTTTAGGAGTATAACCCCATACATCAGGAAGTACGGGAGGCATCCCGTAACTGGAGCTCCGCTCAAGATTGAAGACTTGATACCATTGACATTTCACAAGAATTCTGAGGGTAACTTGGATTCTGCATCTCTTGCACTATAAACTGATGGAATTAGATTTTAAATATCTTGTCTTGTGCTTCTGCCCCATTGAAGTGTTGCTATACCAAGATCTCCAATGTTATTTTAACACTTATCTCTGATCATAGGATTGCTCAATTGGTGATTTTTAAAGTTCAAAAGAGATTTTGTTTACCAGAAGTTTAAATGAGACAATTGCGTGATTGTTTTCACAACTTTTTTCTGTAGGAGAGTTTCAATGCCCTGTTCTGAATAAGGTTTTCACGGAATTCACACACATAGTTGCTGTCAAAACTACAGGAAATGTATTCTGCTATGAGGTATTTTCACCCCTATGTCCTGATTTTAATTGTTTGGTTTTAAGGAATATTCTTGTAAGTGTTTCTTGTTACTTCTAGGCTATTAAGGAATTAAACATCAAAAGTAAGAATTGGAAGGAGCTTCTCACAGACGAACCATTCAAAAGGGAAGACATCATTACTATTCAGGTTGATTTTTATTTTCATTGCCAACTTCAGCTTTAACTGTTGTACAGTTTAAAAATTCACTCAACCCTCTTATGATTTTATTGAAATTTTAGAATCCTAATGCACTCGATAGCAAGGTTCTTGTGGACTTTGATCATGTGAAGAAGAGTCTGAAAGTTGATGATGAAGGTTAATGATTTCTTATTTTGATTCAGAGTCCTCTTTTGGCCTCTTCATAAATAATTGACAACCTCATTATATGGCAGAGCTGAAGAAAATGGAATCAGACCCATCTTATAACATAAACATTACGGGTGATATCAAGCAAATGCTTGTGGAGCTTGGAACTGAAAAGGCAAAGGAAATTGCATTGCATGGTGGTGGTGGAAGCAAGGCTAAGACTGAAAGAGCTGCTGCCCTTGCAGCCATCATAGCCTCAAGATCACGTCTCAGAGATGATAATGAATCAAAAGACGATGAGAAACCTCAACAACGATACAGTATTGTGGATGCTGCATCTGCTGCAGTTCATGGAAGGAGCGCTGCAGCTGCTAAAGCTGATGCTAGTAATAAAACTGCTGCTCGGATTGCAATGCATATGGCTGGTGAGAGGGCTCCCGTAAATGCTAAGATGGTTAGTTCATTTATTTTTGTTGTGTGACGTATGATATATGCTGGTGAGAGGGCGCCCATTGAGGTTTTATTTAGTTATTGATTTATTTTTATTCCTTTTATTATTTGACTGGAGTACGTTAAGTTAATGTGGAGAAAGCTTTATTTGTTAAATTTGCCTAATTTTAGGTCAAAAGTCGTTTCACCTCTGGTGCTGCTTCAAGATCATTCACGTCTACTTCGTATGATCCTGTTACAAAGAATGAATACCAATATGTTGAAGTTGAAAAAAATCCCACGAAGAAAGGATATGTACGCTTCCAAACAACACATGGTGATTTGAATATTGAATTACATTGTGATATCACACCAAGGGCCTGTGAAAACTTCATCACTCTTTGTGAGCGCGGATATTATAGTGGGGTAGCTTTTCATAGAAGTATAAGGTGCTTTGTCCATTTATAAGAACATATTTTATAGCATTTTCTTTCATCTATTTTTTTCTTTGTTGCAGGATATTGACTTGTTTTCTGTTGTTCTTATATAGAAACTTTATGATCCAAGGAGGTGACCCTACAGGGACAGGAAGAGGGGGTGAATCAATATGGGGAAAACCGTTCAAAGATGAGCTTCATTCCAAGTTAACTCATTCTGGAAGAGGTGTTGTCAGTATGGCAAATTCTGGTCCCCATTCCAATGGTTCTCAGTTCTTTATACTTTACAAATCTGCAAACCATTTGAACTTCAAGCATACTGTTTTTGGAATGGTTGTGGGAGGGATGTCAACCCTTTCAGCTATGGAGAATGTTGCTGTTGATAACGATGACAGACCTCTGGTGCAAGTTCATTCTATTTTCATAATTTTAAATATGCCAACATCTTTTTTCTTAGTCACCCTTTCATATGATAAGTTTGCTTTAAAATCACTGCTAATGAATTCAATTATATCCTATTTTGGATTACTGGAATAACTTAGATTGTGCTTTAAAATTCTGCCTTGGCAGGAAGAGATAAAGATTATCAGTGTGGACGTCTTTGTCAATCCTTACACTGAACATGATGAAGACGAAGATGGGAAGAAGACCAACGAAGACAACAAAACTGAGGAAGAAGAAAATGTTAGATTTGTTCAGTAGTGTCTTATATTTTTCATTTCACCGTTCTTTCTATTTGTCTAATGTGTTTTAACACCTGAACTTGATCAGAATTTAGCTGGCTCTTGGTTCAGCAATCCAAAAATAGGATCCACGAATGTCCCTGCTGGTGATACAAATGTCGGGAAGTACTTAAATTCAAAGAATGCTCAATCAGCACCTGAGAGCTTTCTTGATGATAATGCATCAGTCACTAGCTTGGTAAAGAAAAGAAAGTTAGGGGCATCATCTAGAGAGTTTACAAATTTTTCTTCTTGGTGAGAAACTCCCCTTGTTTGTTGGTTTTGATTATTGAAGAAGAGGTAGTCAGTGTTGTGACAAGTAATATGGTCTAAACATTTTAATGAATATATGCAGACAGTAGGAGTAATTTTTAACAGGACATCATTCTGTAGAAAAGCATAACGGGGTTTGAACATGGGGGACTGGACTCTTTATCCACAAGTTCCTCAAAGCACTGGATAAATGACCCGATTCTCCAAGCCATTGCCGGGCAGGTACCTGCGTCATCCTGATGCCTTTGTTCAATGACTATGGTGCCTGTGTGATCTATCATCAATCTTGCTCTGTTGTGGAGGTAGGAGATACCATCTGTTTTCTAGTGCTGGGTATTAAGCAATGGGCTTGTTTGGAAAGGTGAACGTAATTTTAATAAAAATACATATTTATTTTTTGTTTGGGGAGATTGAGAGTTGATGTAATTTATTAGTGAAATGGTTGTTTTAAGATCAGAAATATAATTTACTCAGATTAATCTATTTATATTTTTTTTACATTAGAAATTGCATCAATTTTATATTAATTTTAAACTTTAGATAAAATCGAACTTCTTGTTTTATGCATGAAAAACTAAAAATTATACTTATACAACTAAAAATAGAGAAAATAAGATAATATCGCCTGAAAAGTTTTTGATAACGAGATATTTTATTGTAATAGATAAATGCAATATTTTCATAATGATCAAGACATTATATTGATCGATATCAAAATTTTAAAATAATAATATTTGTTTTTTACTTTAAAAAATTTAAAATAATAATATTTTTATTTTATTACGATTGGACGAAAAACTTGGGATCCGATCCTAAAACGTGATACCAGATGGTACAGATCGGTATTCCAATTAATATAATAGCATGCGATAAATGTGATAGGATGAAAACCATAAGTAATATGTATGATTAATAAGGGTATTTTAGTTTTTTACAAAATCGCGTTTGAATGATATTAACTGCGGTGACGAAATGTAAAAAAATAAAGTTAAATACAACATGGTTTGTCTTGTGTTTTGAAAAATCACGTTTTAACAAATTACGTTAATACACTTAAATTCCCACCACCATCTCAAATAAACTCAATATGATTCTTTTGATAATTCTTTAAATTGCCAATTCCTCTTCTCATCCGTCAGAAATTGGGAGAAGAGTTATCGTCAAGGTCTAATAATTCCAAAGACCTAGTCCATTAATGAGTTCCATTCCACTAATGCTTTTTTATGTATCATTATTAATTTAACAACAATTTGATAAATCATTATTTAAGTATTACATAAACAGTAATTTTATTTTAGGAATCGTACATGTGTGGTATGTATAGGATAGGATGTTCTAAATTGAAAAAAGGAGGCCGGGACGGGGCTTACACATGGCTTCTAAAGGAACTGCTTTCGGCATAGACATCCCTCTCCCCTCAGTCAAATCAACCAATTCCTCTTCCCCTCCAGTTCTACGCCACTCAAAGCATTGGATCAACGACCCAAGGGTAAAACTCACGACCCTCGTCGCCAGACCAATACCGGGGCACGACCTCCGTCCAACCCCAAAAGGAATCAGCTTCATTGCCCTATCTTCAATCATTGTTTCGAATCTCTCCGGTCGGAATACACTTGGTTCGTCCCAGATTGTTGGGTCTCTGTGTATGGCCCAAGCATTGGCAATCACTATGGTCCCCTGCGGTATGTCGTATCCACTGATCTTGCGATCACTCGAAGCTTCGTGTGGTATCAGTAATGGCCCTGCTGGGAAGAGCCATTAGGTCTCTACGATGATATTATTGAGGTAACCGAGTTTGGAGATGTCTGATTCGTTTATCAAACGGTCAAAGCCGACCACATCGTCGATTTCTTTTCCAGCGAGATCCATCTTTTCTGGGTGGTTCAGTAGAGCCGCCATCGCCCATTCTAGTGTTACTGCCGAGGTATCTGTTCCTGCGAGGATCATAGTCAATATGATTCCTTTGATAATGGTGTCTGTGTAATATTCTGGATGAGCTTCTTGAAGAGAAAGGAGGTGGTCGATCAATGTATTCCCGCCCTTGTTCTTCCTTTTGTCATCGATTAGAAATTGGAAGAATGCATCCAGTTTTAATCCTAATTTTTTCATATTATTCTCGAATCCTGTATAATCTACCCACCGGAAAATCGGGAGGAAGTCCGCTGGATTCACTACTCCGCCGCGGGAAAATGTTTCTTCTATAAGGTCATGAAACTGCTTGCCCTCCTCATCGTCTATCTCATTCCCAAAATACCGCTTCCCTGAAACCATTCTCATGATGCCATTGAAAGTTAGTTCAGATAACAGAGGCCGCAGCGCAATTCTTCCGGAACTCTTGCACATCTTACGCAGTAAAATTCTAATTTCGTCTTCTCTTATCCATTGAAACACCGCGAGTCGGGCGGAGGAGAAAACTTCGGTATTTGTTTGACGACGGAGATTGCGCCAGTGATCTCCGTAGGGGACGCCAGCAAGCGTAGTGTAATTGTAGCCGATGTGCTTCCCGATAAGCAAACGAGGTCGCGAGGCCAAAACGACGTCATTTTTAACGAAGCATTCCTCAACAAGGGCCGGAGATGATATGATCACCAAGCGGCGGGTACCAAGGCGGAGGGAGAAGATGGGGCTACCGAGCTTGCTAGAAAGAAGATGGTATGTTCTATGTACGGGGAACTTGAGGAAATGAAGATGACCGATAAGAGGAAGCTCCGGCCATGGGCTCGGCGGAAGCTTCATCTTTTTCTTGGGTTTCAATGAAAGCAGAATAACAGAAGCGATGAAAACGATGAGGGGGAAAAAATTGAAGTTAACAGTGTCAGAAACCTAATCTATAAAAATTATCACTGAAATCAAATTATATAAGATAATAACCCTAACAAATTTCAATTCATTTTTCTAACCGTGATTGATCTATGATTTGACAGAAAACTTTATGTAATAACTTTTTTTTATCTATTTTTCATAATTAATTGAAAATTAATTTTTTTAATTTTTAAAATAGTTCAACTATTTTCAATTAAAATCTTCAAGAGACGTGTTTTATAAATTAATTAAAGCAACCAACTTTGGATGCCCCATTTCGATTAACCCTTATTTTGGTTTTACACGTTTGGAATATTTTTTTCCTAGCGATACGATCGATCATTAGGGGTGTTCACTATTTGTTAGAAAGTGAATATCAAAAATTTTTACTGAACTGTATCGATTTTTAAAAATTCGTTCTATGTTCGGTTATTAAATTTCGACTATTTCGATGTTTGGTAAAAATTTTGGTATTATGTAATTATTGATTTCCTAATTTAAACCAATGTTTTAATACCGGTGGTATATTGTCCGGTACATCAAATATTTGACTTGAATAATATTTTTTTTCGTACTGCCCACTACTGAGTATTTGGGTCGGTTTTCATTCCTCCATCATACTAAATTATTAAATACATATTAAACTAATAAAATTAAATAATGTAACTACTTTTTATATTAATTAACAATCTAATTAAAATAATAATAATATATAAATGTTTAATCAAACTTACATCACTCCTATAAGTACAAAATTTTTTTTGTCAGTATCAAAAAGTTGAAAGTTTTAAATTCAGTAACATTTAAGTAAATCTTATTTTCTGTCCTGCTACTGCCATGAAAAAATTCTTTTTTTCATACCGTCCGATATCGGGTATTATAGTCGGTTTTCGATTTTTTCTGGATCCGACCCTAAAAACTAATTAAATATTATTTTTAAAAAAAATAAAATATATTTGGTACAGTCTGATATACCAATCTTACTGCTCATATTGGTCCGGACCTGTACGAAATTCCGGCCGGTACATGTTTTTTCGGTTCGGGTTTAGAGTTTATGGATCAGTTCGGGTTATGTCGGATTTTATATTAAAAAATAAAATATAATTATTTTATTAAATATTAAAAATATTTATAATTATCTGCGTATCTTTTTAATTTAATAAATATTAATTTCATTTTCATCAAAAGTACAGGTTCCATGATGTCCATCAGTGCTAGTATGCTAATTAACGGTTTGTGAGTGGTATTTTACTAATATTTTTAAATTTAATGTTAATTAATAAAAAATATTTTCTGACCGTGGCATGCTCATCAAAAAACTCTGCGGATGAGGGACAGCATTGAGTAGGAGTAGTACAGGAGATCCATCGCCATGAAAGGCTGCAGAAATCAGCTGTATAAATGCATAAATGGAGGAGGAAGAAGATCAGATCCATCCTATTCCTATCTCAGCCGCCGCAATTTCGATTAGTAAATCTTATATTTTAAAATTTGTATTTACACCTAGCGGAATTGGGTAAATCGGTTAAAAATATATAATTCTAAATTTTGTCATTGAACATAAAATATAATAATTTTATACATAAAATCAATTATGTGTTCACAACTAACTAAATATAATTCAAAATTTCATATTAACATAAGCTTCAGTCACTCAAGCACCGATAAGCCAAAATCGGTGTTATATACAAATCCAGCTTAGGGACATGACTCATACTCTGACACACCGGTCAAGTTGGATTTTAAAAATGAACAAAACTAATTATAACAAGCAAATTAATTTGAAAAATAATATATATATAAATGATTTGTTTAGTCCCCTAATTCTAGTAAATTTGATGCGTGCAATTGGTACATAAAAATGAAAATTTGGTGATCCGAATATCCAAAATAATCGAATCGTAACCGAACCGATTTTTCGGATATTCGAACTGTAAATATTTTTCGGATATCCGAACCGATTAGATCATATATGTTTCGGATTAGATATGGTTTTTGAAAACTCATATCCGATCCGATACTTATTATTATATTATAGTATATTATATTATGAGTCACTTTGTGTGATGAATATTTAAAAGAATTAGAAGATTTAGAAACAAGTATATATATATATATATCACTTGGTGCAATATTTGTTTTTTCGTTAATATTAATTTTTTTTATATTTTATTATTATTTTACAGAAATAATCGATATAGAATAATATCATCTAATCAACATTGGATATTGATTTTTGAAATTGTGTTTACGAATATATAAGTCAATTGTGTTTATTGTTTTGCAGATTAGTGTATTTTGAAAAAAAACAGATTCATTGTGTACAACCTTTTGTATTAATTTAATTCTTGTATTGAATTTAAGTTTTACTTAATGGATATTTGAAAATAATGAACATGCATTTTGGTTGTTTTATAATTTGTAAGTTTTGTAAATAAATAATTTTTTTGTGATTAGTAACAATTTTTTATAATCAACTATATTTTAAAAATAAATATTCGGATACCCGCAAATCGATATGTAAACTGATCCACGAACTGATCAACTATTGCGGATCGATTTCATATCATCATTTTCCCGAAGCGTATCCATCGGATTGGATACCCGTCCCTTGCACACCCCTAATATTTAGGCTTCAAATTTTAAAGATTTGACAAATTTGATCCTTCAAATTTGTAAGATTTGGCAAATTATGACACCTAAGTGACCAAATTGGTCTCTCATAAATTTAATTTTGGTCGAGTTTATAAATTGTCAAAATTATAAACTTTGAGTACTAATTATGTCATACATACTAAATTTTAGATACTGATTTGAAACATACAAAATATGGTGACGGATATTGTCATATTTTGGGCGATGATTTGAATTAAAAAAATTTAAAACTTTAGAAACCGATTGTGTCATTCATTCTAAACTTTGGGGAACTGGTTCAGCGAAATATACAAAATATGGGGATGTGTTTTGCTATATTTATACTTTGAATGTTATATATATCATAATTGTCATAACCATGAAAGTATGCGAACCAAATTTTCGTCTCCTTATATATAAATTTAAGCATCATACGTGTGTTTAAAATTCGTTTATTTTGAAAACAATGAGTCGTGCCAGTTGAGTCGAATAGTAATGTAATGAGTCAATTTTTTGATTCGATGCTACATTGAGCTTTATGAGCAACAAGCTTAAGTGAATAAATGAAGCACTTCATTTTTGTGTTTACTTGAATTCCATTGGGCGTTTAAAATTGATTGGTCTCAATTTATCATTTCATCTCAGTTTCTCAATACCTATAAAATTGAGATATTTCTCTAAGATATGTAATGGAACTAGGTTAGGATGCAAAAAACGGGAACCCCAATTAAACGGGTTTGGGCAGTTGAATGAGTTTGATTAAAATAGGAACACATACAATCTAAATCTTATATTAAAAATGTTGTTATTTCCTATGATTGACCGACTCTTCTTCTAGTACGTCGAATTCGAGTCGGACTCTTCTCGGGTACTGATTCTTATCGAATATTTATAAGACACAAGGTCATTTTTATATTTAAATGTTTTTAAATTTATTATTATTTATTTGAAAATAGTAATCATTAAAATTTCATATTATTTATTTATATTAATATAGTTTAGTCAATGTTTTAAAACCAACTGTATATCGATAATATTGAAATATATCATAATCTATACCAACCAAATTGTCTATATATAGGTTCGATTAGCCACACTGATGAATTTTTACAGCATTATTATTTGGCCGAGTGGAAGATGATTATAGACTATGATTTGAGATTATTTACAACATAAATGAAAATGGATATGTAAAAAGTACGTTGAGAGAAACTATAAAACAAAAATAAAAATAAATCAGTGTTAAAAAGCCTTCAACCTTTTATTCTAATCTTCAAATTTACAGTTCTAAAATTGTCTTGTTGAACCAAACTTTTAAAACAAAGAGTCAAACCCATAGTTTTTTAAACTAGTTCGATGGATGAATCGGAGATTTTTTTCATTAATTTAATTGTAAATAAGTTAAAAATATATTTTTACCCAATTTGATTAAATATATGACAAAGTATAGGTTCATTGGGTCAAAATTGTGGTCCAATAGACCCAATTCTTGTTGGTCGAACGATTTTTAGCATTTACATTGGGATAAATTGGTTTTTTGCTGACGTGATCCAGTTTTGAGATGAGACCATGATTCAGAACGGATAGAATCGATGTTAGCACCGGTTCATGGTCGAACCGGTTTCAAAAACTCTGATCAAACCTCATCGATTAAATTAAGGATCGATCATTGCCTCTACAATTCCAGCCACCGCTCTAGTGGGACGCGCCAAGGCTGTTGCCATACGTTTGAATCGTGAGCTAGGCATCGTCTCTGTCGAACCTGCAAAAAGAAATTCATAAGGATCAGGATATGTGAACTTAATATTAACTCATTCCATGCCCGATCCTTTGGACGAATCAGATTTGCAGAGCACCAACTTCGGGGCTGGGGCTTCAGTTACCCGCTACCCCAATCTCCACAAACCTACTCTCCCAAAGAATGTCTATCCGCCTAAGGCGCGTTTCGGGAGGGGGAAACATAGCTAAGGTATTAGCAGTGTCCTGGTGAGAAAGATTGAACCTGGTACGATCAAACCTACCAATGTGTGGGTGGGTAGTAATAGGCCACAACTTCAACAAGTCCTCCTTCGGGACCGTTATCCATAGATAACAGGACTCCCACTCGTGAAGGGAGTCTTCCTTATCCACTATAGCACATTCTGCGTTGCGGATTCCTATGTAATATAACCTAGTTTGAAAACATAGACCTAAGTTCTTCGATGTCTAGTTCGGACACGACCGAATATCTAACCTTGCGAGAAGCCATGGCTATTACCTTAGAAAAACTTGGTAAAAGAGCCGAAGTGTGAGTAAGAACGAAGATTTCAATGCGTTTTCCGTCGCAACAGATTTTCCACAAATAGCGGTGGGGATGAACAGTGTAACGACCCTAATTTGGGCCTAGCTGTTTTGTTAAAACGTGCAAAATAAAACGAAAACATTCGAATGTAAACTTAAAACGTAGTTCGAAAACATCATAGTTCGACATCATAATTTAGAGTGTTCTCCAAAGGACCGGACTCTATCANTTGTTGTAGACTATCAATCTTATCTCTAAGCTCTAGCTTGATACCCCGGCGGTTTTATTAAATTTCTCTATAAAAGACCAGAGACTCATCTTTCATGCCTGATGTGGGGCGATCCTACATTCGGCGCAAACTACTTAAAGAAAGTCATAATAAATCCCACATACGACAGTATGGATCGGGCATGCAGATTTTTGAATTAGGTTCGGACATTGCCTTGTAAACCTGCCGCGAAGATGCGGCACTTCAGTGAATCTGAGGCCCGAACCGTTCTCATCCTCAATTCAAAATCCGTGACGTGATCGATAGGATCCCCGTTGCCTCTAAACGTTGGCAACCATTCGGGGTTGCGGTAATGCCGGTCTGGGACTGCCGCCCAGATCTCCTCAGAAAAGAGGATCATCAAATCTCCCAAGGCAGCAGAGACGCCGCCAGATTGTTGGGACGATGTTTGAGCAGCATGCAAGTTATGCCACCAATTATCGTCCTTACTTCGTTTAATCGGGGCCTCCATGGCCTTATAGAATAATTCGGGATTCCTCCCAAGATCAGACTCAAAATCCCTGTGCGTGCACAATGTTTCTAGCTCTCTGGTGTTTCTAGCTCCTCCAGTGCACAATGTTTCTAGCTCCTCCAGTGCGCAATATCATTGATGCGCTCATGCATTCTTTCCTAATTAGTCCCAGGAACGGGAGTTGAAGCTCTTACTGGAGGAAGTGGGGTAGATAGATATCTACGCCTTCTCATGGTCAACCGCGCTTAATAATCTCTTCTTCATCGGAGCTGCGAATTTCAAGGTCACTCTCGTACCCTCTGTTTGTAGGAATAGGGCTAGTAACAGCCGGTGGCTCTGTTCCACTTCTCTTCTACATATATTCTAGCACCACCTTCTAAAATAACAGCATCCAAGTCCTGCATAGAGAAAGCAGAGGCTGGAAGGTTGTTGGGAAGCACATCACTTTCATTCGTGGAGTTTCCTGTCGCCATGTCTTTTCTTGTCCTTCACAGGGAGAGACCTCGAGTGGGGAATCAGAAAATCATCCCCATGGACGGCGCAAAACTGTTGTGGTCAAAAAACCAGGGTATCAACAGTTGACCGGTTAGCAATAAAACGAACTCGGTTTGATTTGTTTAGATTGGGGGAGAGATTATGAAATGAAAAGCTAGCAATGCACACAACGATTTACCGTGGAAAAACCCCTTGAGAATGGGAAAAAACCACCTTACTAAGAGTTAGAAATGTTCTTAGCCGATATATTAATCGAACAGTTTATAATACAAACAATGAAGACTTATGAAAATGACTAAGGCAATAAGAAAGCGCGAGGAGTGAAATTGGGAGAGTAACAACCTATTTCGCACATCCAAAAGGTCCTCTCGAACTTGCATTCAAGCCTTGTATTTATAGAGGAGAAACGTGCATGGACAGCACTTCGTAACCGCCTCTTACAAAGTCGTTTTCCCTTGACAAAAAGTGCCGACAACTTGAATAGGTCCGGAGCATGGACAAAATGTGCACACCCGAAGTTAGCTGTAACCGTTTGGTCTGATCCAGGTGATCGGTCCCCGAAGCCAGGGGCGTTGTCCGACTTTATCCTTCTGTCCTACAAGTTAAATAGGCCTTTAGGCCTCATTAGTTACGCAATCCTTTGGGCTGGTCATCTCGGATGGGCGAAGATTAGGATCTTAGGCGACATAGGTTCGTTTATTGTTGTATGGATTGACCCATTATGCTTGGGCCTATGTGTAATAGCCAGGAAAAAGGTATGATGTAACAAATAGAAGGGAGTGTAGAGGTAAAGTCTAGACAGGGAATAACGAGGGATACGGGAACGAAAGAACGTAAAAAGAAAACGAGAAATAGAAAAGTAAAGAAAAAGATAAAAGAGGGGTCAAAAAGCAAAGGAATGAGGGGTTAAAGTGTGAATTAGAAAAGTTAGGATGTCTATAAATAGGGGTGAGGAGGCCCAAAAACGAGTTAATTTTCATTAAGACACGAAAATTCGAAAATTGCCTCGAAGAAGGAAAATTATCGCTGAAATTTGGTAGTGCAAAATTGTCGCGGATTTTACGTGTGGAAAATTATCGCGGATTTTCGGATTGGCAAGTATTGTCGCGGAATTAAGACTGAACAAAATTGTCGCGGAAATTTACGAAGTGTAAAATTGTCGCGGAAATTTACGAAGTGTAAAATTGTCGCGGATTTCCAGGTATAACATAAATTATCGTGGATTTGTGCAGAGCATGAAATTATCGCGGATTTCGGTCCCTATGTAGGATTATCGCGGATTTCAAGGCAGAAGTGAATTATCGCGGAAATACCAAGTTCGAGTGTTTTCGTTTCGGCCCAAAGTCGGATCGTGGGAGGAAAAGGACACGTAGGATCTACGGTAATCACGTAGCTAACAATAATATAATAACGTCGGAATTCGAATAACTAAGACCTGTTACGAAATGCAGGGAAGCACGGAAAGATTATAACAAGCTAAAGCGAACGGTAAGCGGAGTGAACACGATATAGTAAGGGAATGTTCAAACTTAGGGAATGGGATTGGGTTAATAAAGAAGAAAGGAAAGACACGAATGAAAAAGATAAATGTTAATAAGACTCGGGGTGAGGAAGGATGGACCGTCCGACCGAACCCGGCATCGTGCCTAGTACACGATTCGCCAAAGGAAGGGCATGCCTGATGAAGGGAACGATAAGTTCCAAAGAGGAAAAGATACGTACGAAAAGGGCAGAACGGATCCGGGTGGAAAAAGGGGTAGCGCCTAAGTACCCACCCGGGGAAGGGAAGCATATGGCCCGTCGAGTCATCCAACAGCTAACGGTTGGCTTGGGCGGGACATGCACCGAGCATGTTACTCTCGGCAACAGTAAAGTTAAAGTATGATGGGAATGATAAGGGTAAAAGAAGAAGGAAATAAGAAAACGGTTAAAAGGAACGATTCATGTGTGTGTATACGGTGTAATTAAGAAATGTAAAGATAATGTGTAACGTGCGTGAAGTTTCNGAGGAAAAGATAACGTACGAAAAGGGCAGAACGGATTCGGGTGGAAAAAGGGGTAGCGCCTAAGTAACCACCAGGGGAAGGGAAGCATATGGCCCGTCGAGTCATCCAACAGCTAACGGTTGGCTTGGGCGGGACATGCACCGAGCATGTTACTCTCGGCAACAGTAAAGTTAAAGTATAATGGGAATGATAAGGGTAAAAGAAGAAGGAAATAAGAAAACGGTTAAATGGAATGATTCATGTGGGTGTATACGGTATAATTAAGAGATGTAATGATAATGTATAGTGTGGGTGAAGTTTCCTTTAATAGATTGTGACCGCTTTACAGATTTTGTAGGTGACGCAGACGAGGTATGAGAGGGGCATGGGAAGGAGGTCGTCGGTTGTCCGGTGATAGAGTCCGGTACTTTGGAGAACACTCTAAATTATGTTGTCGTACTTTTATGTTTCGAACTATGCTTTAAGTTTGCATTCGAATATTCCGTTTTTAATTATCATATTTTAACAAAACAACTAGGCCCAAATTAGGGTCGTTACAATTTGGTTACCGTAGACCCTTCGTATCTTTCTCCTTCACGATCCGACGTCGAAATGCGACGAAAACACCCTAATTGTATATTTCCGCGATAAAACTACACTGTTCCTGAAATCCGCGATAAAACCACTCTATTCCTGAAATCCGTGACAAAACAACACATGGTTCAGTTTTCGCGATAATTTATCAAGCTCTGGAAATCCGCGACAATTTTCAACATGAAATTTCCACGATAATTTCCCACGTGAACCATTTCCGCGACAAAATTACTTACCAAAACTTCCGCGATAAAAATGCCTACAAATTTCCGCGACAATTTGCACTGATCATGAAATTTCAGCGACAATTTGATGCTTTGGCGTTCTTCCGTACGTTTTTGCGGTTTAATGATAAATGACTTGGTTTTTGGGCTTTCTAACCCTTATTTATAGATATTTTAACTTCCCTAATTCACATTTTGACCCCTCATTCCTTTCATTTTTACCCCTCCTTTATCTCATGTTTTTCATTTAAATCTTTTCGTCTCTTTTTATCGTTCTTCCGCTCCCGTATCCCTCGTTATTTCTCCTCTAGACTTTATCACTATAATCCCTACTATCATCCCAACATACTTTTTTCCTGGCTATTACAAACAGTGCCCAGAACCCCGATTTAAATAGTAATTTCCTGACAATTCACTAACCGTCACGTACGCCTGCCACAGACGGCTGCAATCTGCACGCACTCATCACGCCTGTCAGATAACAGAATATGGAAAGGCACAGGTTTGAATTTTAAAATTCAGATAAAAATAATGCGAAATAACCATTGTACTTTTTGAAATTCTAAATCAATATTCAAAATTAATATTTCAAATCCGCCAAGTATAAGGTTCTGTCCCAGGGATGCCCGATCGATTGTCATGACAAAACGCATTCAGCGTCATATGGTCGGTCTTGTATCACCTCTGTTATGGCAATCAAGCCCAAGGGGCTAGTGATGAGAGCTCGTAGGAATGTTCATTTTCGCTGGGAAGAAACAAGGGACATCATCTTTTCGCTTCCAAATCGAATAATGAGCTGGAATAAAAAACATAGACCTAAGTTCTTCGATGTCTAGTTCCGGCACGACCGGATATCTAACCTTGCGAGGAGCCATGGCTATTACCTTAGAAAAACTTGGTTAAAGAGTCGAAGTGTGAGTAAGAACGAAGATTTCAAAGCATTTTCCGTCGCAACAGATTTTCCACAAATAGCGGTGGGGATGAACAATCCCCAGAACCCCGATTTAAATAGTAATTTCCTGACCAATCGCTAACCGTCACGTACGCCTGCCACAAGCGGCTGCAGTCTGTATGCACTCATCACGCCTATCAGTTAATAGAATACGGAAAGGTGAAGGTTTGAATTTTTAAATTCAGATAAAAACAAAGCGAAATAACCGTTGTGCTTTTTGAAATTCAAAATCAATATTCAAAATTAATATTTCAAATCCGCCAAGTATAAGGTACGGTCGGTCCCAAGGATGCCCGATCGATTGTCATGACAAAATGCATTCAGATTGATGAGAGCTAGTGATGAGAGCTCGCATGAATGTTCATTTCCGCTGGGAGGAAACAAGGGACATCATCTTTTCCCTTCCAGATCGAATAGTGAGCGGGAATCGAAAACATAGACCTAAGTTCTTCGATGTCTAGTTCGAACACGACCGAATATCTAACCTTGCGAGGAGCCATGGTTATTACCTTAGAAAAACTTGGTAAAAGAGTCGAAGTGTGAGTAAGAACGAAGATTTCAAAGTGTTTTCCGTCGCAACAGACTTTCCACAAATAGCGGTGGGGATGAACAGTCCCCAGAACCCCGATTTAAATAGTAATTCCCTGACCAATCGCTAACTGTCACGTACGCCTACCACAGACTACTGCAGTCTGTACGCATTCATCACGCCTGTCAGATAACAGAATACGGAAATACGCAGGTCTGAATTTTAAAATTCAGATAAAAACATAGCGAAATAACCGTTGTACTTTTTGAAATTCAAAATCAATATTCAAAATTAATATTTCAAATCCGCCAAGTAGAAGGTACTGTCCTAGGGATGCCCGATCGATTGTCATGACAAAACGCATTCAACGTCATATGGTCGGTCTTGTATCACCTCTGCGATGGCAATCAAGCCCAAGAGGCTAGTTGTGAGGTCCCCTCGGGGGTGCGAGAGAGAGGGCACCTTAGGCGAATCCCTACATCGGCTATAGACGGGGAACGATCATATGTTAAGTATAATGATTCGTCTCCCATTGCACGAGGCCTTTTCCCTAACAAAGTGGCAAGCAGAACGTTAGAACTGGAATGTTAAGCGTGCTCACCCTGGAGCAATTCAGGGATGGGTGACCCACTGGGAAGTGTGGGGGCTAGGGAAAAAGTAAAACCGTGAGGACTAGGTGGGTGTCATTAGGGTCAGCCTAGTCCAAAGCGGACAATATCGTGCAAGCGAAAAGACGGGTCGTTACACTAGTGATGAGTTCTCCGTGGCCAGGTACCCCGTATTGGGCGATGTCCAATCATACTGAGCTGACCCAAATGACAAGAAACAGACTAGCGTATCCTAGAATCCTTAGATTGGCTAATCTGAAATAACCGGCCCGAAAGCCCACTTACGCTTCAGGACCGAAGATGAAGTTAGCCGTAATTGAGACATCCGACGACCGATCTCTTGAATCCGTCCAAATGGTTACAGCTCCCGCGCTCCGGTCACCTACATACACTCGACGCTTCGGTCCCGCTCACGCTATTCGCACTTCGGGCTCAACCATGTTTTCCAGCATGAGAAAACGACCTTGTCTGAGGCGGTTACAGGACGTGATTTACACGAATTTTCCCTCTATAAATACAGAGCTAAATAACAAGCTCAGAAGGACCTTTTGGACGCGCAAAGATAGGCTGTTACTCTACAGGTTACCCATCTTGCGCTTTCTTATTTTCCCTAGTCATTTTCGTAAGCCTTACTGTTTGTAACAACGAACTGTTTCATTATTGAATCGGCTAAGAGTGTTTTTAGATCTTAGTCATATGGTTTTTTCCCCTTTCCCAATGGGTTTTCCACTCTAAAAATTGATGTGCCGTTTGTTCTTTTTATTGCTAATCGTTTCCCTCATTCTAAATAAATTCAAACCGAGTTCGTTTTATTACGAACCGAACGACTGTTGATACCCCTGGTCTTTTGACCACAACAGCTTATCTATCATCCGATTATATTGCTTGCCCAAAAAACAAAACCGAAACCATTATTGTAAGATGAATTTGAATTAATTTTTATGTATATACCGAAAAAATCGAAAAAAAAGTAATATGAAAAAGACAACGTAAAAATAAGATCTACATAACAAGAATTCGAACCTTGAAGATGATGGATGAAATAATGGACAATAATCGTATTGAAATCAATGAGAGGTAGATGAAAAAATCAAAAACAACCTAGAGAATTTGAAAAAGGAATTCGTAATCCTTAATTCTCCTAATAAGGGTTTTATAGTTAAGGCAAAAATTTTAAAAATATTAAATATATTTAATAAATATAAGTTGGCGTATACGGTTATTAAAATGGATAACCGAACACGCAGTTATGTATCAAATCACTATCCGCATGTTTAAGGCGGATATGTGATTTTCTTCCTAACCCTATTTGCACTACCCGTTTAATTATCCAATAACCATTTAAACGGTATGGATATCCGCCGGATAGAGGGGCTTATAATCCATATTGTCATCCCTAACTGAACTAGAATCTATGGTCATGACAAATTTACAATAAGCCGATTGTAATTTTTCTCACTTTTGTTCATTAACTTTAATCGAAGTTTCCGATGTGTAGGTTGCTTTCTGGTATTAGTGGGTTACCGTTGCATGTCATATGAGTTATGTGGATTTTCTAAAGTTTTGTTTTTTTTAGTTTTGAAAAATATTGCGTTGTATTGATGATAATCAAATTAAAAAACATTCATCAAATGTTAGTTTATATTTGCGTGTACAAGACTCACAAAAATAGTGTCTTAAAAAATACTTAGATACCAGCTCAGAATTTTATTTTGGTTGAGGTCTTTATCATATTTATTTATTTTTATTCTAGTGTTGTACACGAAAAATCCGTGATACAAGATGCAACCCAAAATCCAATATGGGTGATATCGGAAAAAATAATGGTGACTCTCTTTATTACAAGCACCAATTGGTGTAGGGTTGGTACAATCGTATGATTGGTATGACGGGTGTAAACGAAACGAATCGAGTCAAACTTAAGTGTTCTTTATGGTTATGGCTCGACTCCAAAATAAACAAGGTTCGGTTAGATTTTAGTTTATGATTGAAAACTAAAAAAATCAATGATTTGAAGCAGTTCGGTTCAATTGAGGTTTCTGCTCGGCTCAATACAATTTAATGTTCAAATTAATTAAGAATAATATCGCAACCCTAACTCCATAACCATTAATCCTCCATTTTGGCACAATGAATATGTTCTCATTGCTACGCCTCTGACTTTTGTAGTCCTTCATTGTCTATAATTGAGCGTGTAAGTTATAGTGATGCAAATGGAGTTTATGAATTGGAGGAAGCCATGACATAAGAACTCAAAGCTTTGGAGGAAAATCACACTTGGGATATTGTAGATCTTCCATATGGTAAATCTATCATTGGGAGCAAATGGATTTACAAGATTGAATTGCAACTAGATGGGACTCTGGTGAGCTTTAAAGCTTGTTTGGTGGCACATGATTTTTCACATATTAGAGGACTTGATTACATGGATGTCTTTGCTCCTGTGGCCAAAACAATTGAATTCTTTTGGCCATGACTACACAAAGAGGATAGTATTTGCACCAACTCGACATTAATAACACATTTCTCCATGGTTTCTTAAATGAGAACATATACATGAAACAACCACTTGGTTTTCTACCTGATGGTAACAAGCAAGTTTGTTTATTCAAGCATCTTATATATTGCTTGAATCACAAGCTTAGACACCAACGGCTAGACTATGGTTTTCACCCATGTGATGCTCATCCATGCTTGTATGTAGTCTATAATACAAGTAGTAGCTCATGCTTCCTTGCTCTTGTGATATATGTGGATGATATCATCACAGTCGGCTCATATTTGAATGCAATAGAGCAAGTCAAGAAATATCTCCACCACAAGTTTACCATAAGGACCTCGGTGAAAGCAGATTTTTTCTAGGCCTTAACATTCATTGTCGAGATGATGGTTTGTATATTTATCAAGAAAATTGTATAAACAATCTTGTCCAAGAATATGGTTTGCAAGATGACAAATATGTGCCTTGTTGGAAAGTTATTATATCTAATTATTTCTCGACCAGAGATTGCTTTCAGTGTACAACAATTGAATCAATATGCCCAGCAATCAACGTTAGAGCATTCGCATGGACTGATAATGATAGTTTGTTATTTATCTGGGACAAAGTCGTTAGGCCTATTCTACCCCATTGGAGTGAACACATAATTGGCCATCTATTCTTATGTTGATTAGGACACATGTTTAGACTCACG